>CM035098.1:47967759-48567759 GCA_020205505.1 Panax japonicus
CCAAAATCACTATATGTCTATGTGAAATTGCAATCATATTGAATTTAAGCACAAACTCTTATTTAACTCATACGGTGAAATATATGTCAATCTGATTTACGAAATACAAAGCCATGCAAAACAGCCCCATATACGCATGCTATCATGGTTACAATCCATACTCGTATGTTACTTTTCAATTCCATACAAGTACCTATAAAGAATGGTGATCAATCATCCATGCATGTAAACCAACCATGATAGAAATTCCTTATGATATGTAAAACAGTCCAGCAGTCAAGCATGCAATTAAACTACATATTAAAATCCGTTAGAATCCCATAATGGAATTTAGTTAATGACGGAACCAAAAGCCATTATGGGATCAAAGTAATACATGGATAATAAACAAGCAATTGAAAAAGAAGAGAATAGAATTGATCAAACCCAATTGCTGATTACAATCCACTATTAACGTTAAATTCTGCATTAAAATCCAGCAACGAAACAGTAGTTTTCCACAATGATTGAAAATCCAAAGAAGAAGTAGAATATATGAAGTTTAGGCTTAGTTCTACGTTGGAAATCTTTCAATGTGTAAAACCCAAGTTCCAATATGAAAAACACGTAAAACTACTCAATGATGCATCTAACACCAATCAGAATTGTTTTAATTAATTACAACCCTTAAAATTTAAAAATTAAATTAAAACAGGTCAGCAACTTCAGGCATCGCGCGCGGCCGCGCGCTCCTCCTTTGTATTCCTCGCGCGGGCGCACGTCTTCAAAATTTGGTCCAGCCGGGTGATCGCGTGGGCGTGCGTCCTCAGCTTATATAGCTGCGTGGCCGCGCGACTTCTGCAGTTTGGATTCTGGTTCTGCTGATGCTACTGCTTTGTCATGTTGTTCATCCTTGTCATGCTGCTCTAGCTTAATTGTCCACCAATGCGTGGTTCCTTTGCTCCACTCGATCCTCACGTCATGCATCCATTAGCCTCATGTCATCTAAAACCACCAAATTAGGCCATTTCCTGCACTTTTACACCAAAGGAGTTCTCAATAAAGCAATGCAAAATAACATGAAATGCAACAAAAAACACATTAAAATGTACTTGAGATGAGCATAGTTCGCGTAAATTGCTATCCAATAAGTAGGTATAAAACCCATTTATCAAATACCTCCAAACTTGAACTATTGTTTGCCCTCAAGCAATGCACAATAAACAATAAAAATGCAACTACATTACTATGCAACTAAATTATGATGCAAACTAGTCTCACATTGTTCCAGATCTTACAGAATTTCAGTCTAAAATGCCTCAGCGAATTATCCAGATTTAAGAATACAAATTCAAACCAAACTATAGGCATAATATCATACACTCAATAATTCATAAATGTTATAGATATGTTGTATGTGTGTGTTGTGTTCACCAAAACTTGATTTAAGAAAAGAATACACATGCTAAACTGCTTGAAAAAACAAATTACAGTCTAAATCAGGACTCATGTATTCTTATGCAATAAAGACTGTTCCAACATATCAAAGTAAACTAAAGTTCAACAAGGGCTTAACTGCTTATTGCTACTCACGAGGGAGATTTCGCTCTTTTACCCGCAATGTTTATTGCTATTTTTCTTTTTTTTTTCACATGACTGTGCAATGCCTCATTCCATTAGGAACACTACTACCCCTTACGAGCTTTCAACCAATGACTACCCAGTCCATAAAAGACCTTATGGGCGCTAGGTGTTAAGACACCCCCTACGGGCGTACTTACTCAAGTAACTAGGGCCCCAAAATAAGACTAGCCACGTTAGTGCTAATTGATTTTTTATTTTTAATTTTTTTATACATAGCATACCCATCGTTTTTGCCAAAGTTTTGAATATAAATATTTTATGCAGTCTAAGTTTCCTTTCCACATATTTCTCTTTTTTAAAACTACATTTTCTATCGAGCAATGCAACACATAATTCTTATACCTACAAGTGATTGTGAACACGGACCGTGCAAACCGAAAGCATTTAAACGCATTATGAATTGCATTGTGTAAAACATTATATCTCAGCTCATGTTATCCAAATACTCAAAAATCTTTCAAAATTCACTATCATCATCGGCTAGACAAAATTTCCATAAAGCTAGACTTGTGAGACATGCAAACTAAAAAATCTAACACAAACAAATAAACTATTAAACTAAACATGAACATGCAAATAAACATGCAAAATTTAAATTAATCATGCAAAAACTATATGCTACTATATACTATCCCAACCTTATAATATTCATTGTCCCAATGAATTGAAGGTAAAGGGTAAAAGAAAACTTTTTAAATTCCCTAATGATCAGCCGCACCAACCTCCTCGGGTGGTGAATCGGTGGTGGATAGGGCACAGCTGTCCCAAACTGAGGCCACTCTAAGCATCGTCCCCTGCTATGCAAAAGCCTCCACCAAGGACCTCGTGAGACCCGTTGCAAACGTTAAAAAGTTATCGTACATAGCATCAACCTTGCGCTCCAACCTCCGAAGCTGTCAATTGCCAGGAGCAGTGGTAGCTTGGGTTGACAGGCCTGCGTCATCTGTCCGAGATGGCTGATGTGGTGGCTCTAAAAATGTGGGCTGGAGGATAAATTCTCTTCCTCGTGGGTGCGGTACGCCTTCTGCCCAATCCTCGAATTTCGCAATGGTGGCATGAGTGATGTCCTAGCTCGGGTTTTGCATTTGTTCGTTGTCCCAATGGCATCCCTGATGAGCACATAGCATAGCAATCACTGACGCGTGTGGAATGCTCCCATTAGTGCTTCCCCGCAGATATCGCAGCATATTCTGATGGATGAGATGGCCCCCATTAATATATTTTCGGTGATTATGCCCCATAGAATGATTGCCCTTTCTGCAGTGATCTCATGCTGATGAGACGAAGGCACTAGCTTGGCAAATAGAACAAATTCCACGCCTTTGTATATTGATTCAACGCTGCGACAGGGAATATGCGAGGCTGGTTCGTGCTGGCTTTGTATGTCCACTTCGTGCTTGGCACGCACAATTCAGCAATAACCAGTTCTAAGTCTGTTTCTATATGTGCCCCTGCGACCCAATTAGCCGACCCTGTTGGTGGTGTATCAGTAAGTCTGAAGATGGCTCTGATGGCGGGGTGTCTGTAATCGATTTCAAAACTGCAAACCATATATATACCACTCATGGTGACTTTGGCATTGGCGTAGAACTCTCGGACTATACTCATCGGAATGGGTGTAGGAGTGGCAGCCAAGCTAACCCAGCCTCGCTCGCGAATCATGGAAAATTACTGACCATCTTGCCCCTCCGGTTTGAAACCACGCTCTTTGACAAACGTCTTCGCCACAATTCTATAATACTCCTACTGGGCTTCCAAATTCAAAATTTGGTATGGTCCACTACATCCTCCCCCTGACTGCTAGATGCGGACGATGATGAAGAAGAAGAAGATCGTGCTCTCTTTGGACCCATCTGAATTTGATAAAGAATTCGAATGTTTGCTTGTTACTGAGTGCTGGCAGAAGCTTTGATTTTCCCCACACTGATTTCGCACAACTCTCCCTCTTGAAGCCCGAGTTTATATCAGTGGATGAGATTGTAGGTGTGAGCTTTGAATGTGGAGATAATCGTGGGTAGACGAGGAGAGATGTACGACTTTAATTTGTAACTGAAAGAGAGGGAGAGACGTGCATTTTGGAGAGAGTACTGTGAACACGCCTTCTATTATGATTTCAAATGAGAGACCAAATAAGCCCTAACTAGTTTTTAAGACTTTATAAATTTTTAAATCCCTGCATCGTGCGCGGCCGCACGACCTTTCAATGGAGATATGGCGTGGGTGTACGAGTGTGCTTTTTAGTCTAACTGGCTTGTTGCGCGGGTGCCCGAGTTCTCAAGCTTTTCAAGGCTCGGCCGCGCGACCCTGGATTCGACAGGTCTTGTATTCTTCTCCAGTACTGCATGCCAGTAATGCATGCGGTCCAATACACCTGCCATATTACCAATAAACATGTCAAAGCAAGATTTATACAATAAACATGAGTGTCTATTTTGCCACCCTAATTCCAATGCAATACACACACGTACTCTTATTCAATTGCAGCTACTAAGCTAATTATACAGAGTTAAGCACATGATCCTAAATAAGGATGAAAATGAGCTAACATGTGACGCCCTCAAAATAGGTCCAATCCATCCAACCTATTCTGAGTCGCCAAATTACATGGTACAGAAAACAACTACAAATTTATTACTACAATTATCGTGCAAAATACAACAACACATATGTTGTGAGTTTTGATACAAATATATATACCAACTGTGACTCTTAACAACAACTTGGATAGCACGTCACAATGTCACCTTAAATAAAGGTACAGTCAAAAACAGTTTTAGAAATTAAAATCTTTGGGAAGTGCTCAAGGAAACCTTCGTACATGGGAGGCCATGCGTCTAGGTTATGTTAGATATCATATGTCCACAGAATTATCCTTGGCTGACCTAATAGACCCCAAAGAAAAACGAGAAGATTACTATCATGTTCTTTCCAATGGTGAGTCTTCTCTTGACATATAACTATCTCCACTGTCTGCAATTAAAAATTATATTTCAACCAAACTCCAAGAACATATAGGTAGTACTCGTAGATATACTCAGTAAGTGGATGTGCACAACCCTATTTTATGATAACACGAGGTCGTATGTCATTAGACATCTTGTATGATAGTGGCAAAACACCCTTCCAAAGTTGGTTTCACCTCACCCTATTCGGTTCACCAAAATTAAATATCAAATGACGTATACAATACACCACATTTATATAAAGTTCTCAATAAAATCATTTTCATATTATTTAGGGAGAATCTCAGCAGCTATAGACCACCGTTCTATTCCCCTGTTATCCCCGCTCGACCTGGCAACACTCTTATTACCTGAAAGGAATTGTGAAGCAAAAAGGTGAGCACAACTAGCTCAGTAAAGAATATCATGACTAAAGATAATTAAATTATCAATAGCCTTCATCAGTAATAAATCAGAGATGTAGAACATATGGTAGATGATAAAACTTTTCAACCATAGTTGCAGCGGAACGAGCAATCCATTAGAAGAGTCAAATAGACCATAAAGTCTATTATCTTCACCATATTAAAAGTCAACCAACAATGTTTAATCCCTGTAACATCAATCAATAGTTCCTTTCCATAATCATATGAATAACTCATAATCATAATTGTGATTCTAAATTCCTCTTCACACCTAGAACGAAGATAATTTTCATCACATGTATTTACTTGAAATATCAAAGATCATAATTATACCAAATCGCAGTTCCTGTTCATAATCATACTAATAAATTCATCTTTGCACTACGGGCCAAAGATATTCATTAACAGTTCATCTTTGCACTACAGACCAAAGATATTCAACAACAGGTCATCTTTGCACTACAGGCCAAAGATATTCAACAACAGGTCATCTTTGCACTGCGGGCCAAAGATATTCATCAATAATTAATCTATGCACTACCGGCCAAAGATATTAATATCTCAAAGAAATACATAATCATTTTAAAATTTATATAACCAATAATTATAACCATGTTGATCAATTCACCTTTGCACTTAAGCTAAAGATATTCAATTATAAATTCAATTGTCATGATCACATTAGTCAACAATTCATCTTTGCACTACTGGCCAAAGAGAACCCATAGTCACGATCATACCAATAATCTACCCATCTTTATACTCAAGTCAAAGAGAATTATCATCTTAAGGGTTATAAGAATGTTACATATGATAATAAAAACAATATAATCAACATATATATTTAATCTCAAGAGTAAGATTCATAAATCAATGATTTCATAACACCTTAATCCAAATATTATAAATTACTTAATAATCTTATAATCTAATATTATTAATATTACCACAATATTTTAAGCATTTCTTAAATTTATAAACAATTTATTTTAATTATTTACACTTTATTAATTAATACATTTAATCATCCTAAAATGCCAAACTCATAAGATTTAATCACCAATAACCAAAACCCTCATAAAAATCTGCATATACCTTATATAAGATTCACAAGCCATAAAATCATATTCTCTAATTTTGTTACTTCACATAACATAATTAATTCATTTACTCATAACTAGTCCATTTTCATAAAAAATACCAAATCAGTACAAAAAAATTTTATTTTTGGAATTTAGCAGAATATAGTCCCATATTGAACATATATTTTTCTCAAAATTTTTAAAATTCATTTACTATTTTTTATATGGCCAAAACTGTCGAATATTTAGACATTTATCATAAATTGTACTTTTGTCCAAAAATTTCGAAATTTACAGAGTATACTTCTGTTATATATATGTACTCCCAATAAAAATTTCACCAATTTTGGAGTTAACCACAAATAGTTATAAGGGTTTACTTTTAAAATAGTATTTTCCCATAAAATTTATAACTCTTAATCTATACATCCAAAAATTACCATTTTTGGACACAATCAAGAAAATTCATCAAATTATCATTTCAAAATTTTCCAGAATTTTTGAGTGTCAGAAAAATTACAAAACTGAAAAACATAATAACCCTTACAATCCCTTACCTCAAAAGAGCAGTACTTCTGACCGAAATATTGGATATGATGCTGAATGAAACTTGTACTGAATAACAACTCTCAAAGTATCAAAATACTCACAAAATACGCTCGATAATATAAAGAGAAAGAAAACTTGTTTCTGGTGTGATTTTCAATTCTAACTTAGCCCTCTATTTATAGGAAAATGTTATAATGCCAAAGCAGACTTGACCTGTAACCTGATGGCTTTACCTGCTACTATTCCCACCCACCACATTTGAAATAGAATTTCAGCACATTTCTTCACCAACCATAGGTGGGGCCCACGCATTCTAGAATTTTTCACTAAATGATAAATTCAGAAACTTTAACAATTTCAAAACCAATCACCTCTTAAAATTCATAACAAATCATACGTTCATTTTTAACGGTTCAAAATTTGTGGACATATACTCAACTTATATATGTATAACATATCCAAAATTCACAATAATCCAATGGTCGGATTAAAAATTATAACACACGCAATATATCTAAAGAACACTAATTTGATCTTTTAATACCTCCAATCCGATAAAATACTGATAAAACACCTCAACATTAATTCCTTCATTTATAACCACATAAATAAATCCATCATTTATATCCACATCAAATAAATATTTTCTTATCATATAAATCAATAATAAATTATTCACAAATAATATTACAGAATCACAATTATAACAACCAGGCAGTTCCGAGGAAAGATGAGGCTTTTCGATAAAGATTTCTCCTTACTAGCGCTCAATTAGGTGACCAAACCTCTCCTTGACAGAACTTTTTAGACATTGCCAATAATGCTATCTAATAATATTATTCAAATCGTATGAATTATTGATCTGATAAAGGAAAATATTGTGCAGTGACAATTATTGAAACAACAATAATATAAAATATCAACTCAACAATTATTGAATCAATAAAATAAAATATTGAACAGTAATTACTGTAACAATTATTGAGTGGTGTCTTCTTACGTAAGAATCAATAATTCAAAAATACTGTGCAATACCTTGTGCTACTGTGCAACCACGCGTATTACTGTATTTTAACCACTCGGTATTCCAACAGTGTTAACGATAACAATTACGTCGTTATTTATAAAAACTCAAACTTGTCATTTTCTTCATCCGACAGTTATCTATTATGGGGCCCAAAAATGGCTACGTCTTCGTACAAATATTCTCCGACAACAAGAATATTTCACGACCAAACGAATATTCCCCGACAGAAATGAATATCTTATAACCATTTGCTTATTTTGTAAACTTTACATATATCACCCTTAACTTTAACTTTTTATCAATTTAACCATTTACTGAATAATAATTATAAGAAAAATTGAATACTTTTTATTTCATAAAATTTGGGGTCTTACAATCTCCCATCCTTATAAAATTTCGTCCCAAAAATTTATGTACCTGGTATTTCAAAGAGTTGAGAATACCTTGCTTTCATTTTAGATTCCATCTTCCCTATCATCATGATTTCTCCATTGCTCATCTCCTTTATTTCAGATATCATTCTAGAATACAGCTTCAAAACAAAGGTAAATTGACATATCACAATTTGTCAACTTAAGTAAGAAATTTAGCTTAGGTAGGACCCACACTAGCGAAGGATATTACTCGTCTCTCCCTTCCTAGTTCTAATCCCGGATCTCCACCAAAGATCATATCCCTAAGCTCTGATACCAAATGTGACACCCCCAAAATAGGTCCAATCCATCCAACCTATTCTGAGTCGCCAAATACATGGTACAAAAAATAACTACAACTTTATTACTATAAATATCGTGCAAAATACAACAACACATATGTTATGAGTTTTGATACAAATATATATACCAACTGTGACTCTTGACACCAACTTGGATAGCACGTCACAATGGCACCTTACATAAAAGTACAGTCAAAAACTATTTTAGAAATTAAAATCTTTAGGAAGTGCTCAAGGAAACCTTCATAGATGGGAGTCCATGCGTCTAGGTTATGATAGATATCATATGTCCACATAATTATCCTTGGTTGACCTAATAGACCCCAAAGAAAAATGAGAAGATTACTATCATGTTCTTTCTAATGGTGAGTGTTTTTTTGACATATAACTATCTCCACTGTCTGCAATTAAAAATTATATTTCAACCAAACTCCAAGAACATATAGGTAGTGCTCGTAGATATACTCAGCAAGTGGATGTGTACAACCCTGTCTTATGATAACACGAGGTCGTATGTCATTAGACATCTTGTATGATAGTGGCAAAACACCCTTTCAAAGTTGGTTTCACCTCACCCTATTTGGTTCACCAAAATTAAATATCAAAAGACGTATACAATAAGACACACTTATCTAAAGTTCTCAATAAAATTATTTCCATATTATTTAGGGAGAACCTCAAAAGCTATATACCACCGTTCTATTCCCCTGTTATCACCGCTCGACCCGGCAACACTCTTATTACCTGAAAGGAATTGTGAAGCAAAAGGGTGAGCACAACTAGCTCGGTAAATAATATCATGACTAAAGATAATTAAATTATCAATATCCTTCATCAGTAATAAATCAGAGATTTAGAACATATGGTAGATGATAAAACTTTTCAACCATAGTTGCAGCGGAACGAACAATCCATTAGAAGAGTCAAATAGACCATAAAGTCTATTATCTTCTCCACATTAAAAGTCTACCAATAATGTTTTATCCACATCAATCAACAGTTCCTTTCCACAATCATATGAATAACTCATAATCATAATTGTGATTCTAAATTCCTCTTCGTGTGAGACCCCAAATTTTATGAATAAATATTTAAATTTCTCGAAATATTTTTTTTAATATTATGGTGTGGATTTGAGATAATGTTATAGTTGTGGGTAATATTTATAAATTTTAAAAAGTATGCAAGTTGTTGTATAATATTCAATTGGCCGGGGAATATTCTTTTTGTCGGGGAATATCCGTACGACGGTACAATCATTGGTGGACCCCACAACGGAATTATTGTCGGATTGAGAAAATGACAAAAATATTTTTATAAAAATAATGGCGGAAGTTTTACCGTTAAAACTGTTGAACTACTCGGTACTAAAAGTACAGTAATACGCGTGGTTGCATAGTAGCACATGGTATTGATTATTAATGCTTACGTGAGAAGTCACTCAGTTTTGTTTTATTAGTATTATTAATGTAATAAAACAGAAAAGCTTTTTATATAAAACAGAATACTTTTATAAAGTTATTCGTTTTATTAGACTATAAATAAAATATATAATATTCTATTATGCATAGTATTTTGCATAGTAAAAATTTTTTATATAAAACAAAATACTTTTATAAAGTTATCTGTTTTATTAGACAATAATTAGAATATATTATATTTTATTATGCATAGTACCTGCATAGTCTTTTGCATAGTAAAATCTTTTTATATAAAATAGAATACTTTTATAAAGTTATTCATTTTATTAGATTATAAATAGAATATATTATATTTTATTTAAAAGATTTTTTTTTATTAGAATATTTTATTAAATCAATCTGGACCGTCCGTTTAAAAGTAAATCAATCTGGACCGTTCATGATTTAGTTACTATGCAGTTCATTCTTCTATAAATAGAAGCTCATTCCTTCATTATTTCTTACGAATTCACTGAAACTCTAGAGAGAGAAACTATAGAGAGAATTCTTCTTCTATAATCTTGAGCGTATTTCTTTAGAATTTAAGAAAGCTTTGAGCGTAGTACAAGTTTTCTTCGAGTATATCCTCATCCTACCAGTCGGAGTACTCTTCTTTCAAAGGTAAGGGGTATTATTTCTTTTGTATTCATGAAGAGAACTTCTGTTATTTCATTCTTTATTATTCTGTTGGAATTACCTGTATACGCGGACTCCCCTATACTTGGTGAAATTCTTCTATTATTCCATTCTTTATTATTATGTTGGAATAACCTGTTTATGCGAAGTACCGCATACATGGTGAAATTCTTCTGTTATTCCATTATTTATTATTCTGTTGGAATAACCTGTCTGTGCGGTCTATCGCATGCTTGGTGGTCTTTTGTTATTCCATTATTTATTATTCTGTTGGAACATCCTGTCGGTGCGTTTACGCATGACCTGGTTCCGTTATTTATTATTATGTTGGAATATCCTGTCTGTGCGTTTACGCATGACCTGGTTCCATTTCTTTAATATTCTGTTGAGAATAACCTGTCGGTGCGATCTATCGCATGCATGGTAATTTCTGTTGTTATTCCATTCTTTATTAATTCTGTTGGAATATCCTGTCGGAGCGTATTACGCCTGACCTGGTTCCATTATTTATTATTCTATTGGAATAACCTGTCTATGTGGATTACCACATGCATGGTGAATGATCCTTTATATTCATTCTTTATTAAATTATGGAAATGATCTGTCTAAGTGGATTACCGCATGGCGGCGAAAATCCATTTGAAGTTTCATATATTCTATTATACTCAATTGGTTAACGTTTTAGCTTCTATACTCCATAAAATTAGTGGAATATCCTTGATATTTGCGTTTCATTCAGTATCTTTTCATGGAAATATTCTTCTGAGCATTCTTGAATTTTACTCTACAAAGAAGTATCATGTTGACAATTTTAACGTTATTGGTTCCTGGATTAATTAATTCTTGAACTTGTTTTATTGAATTATTATGTCATTGTCATCATCCTCATGTTTATATTATGTTGAAAGTCATCTGTGACCTATAGTGCATAGATGTACTTGGTATGATTATGACCAGGGATTATTCGGTATAATCATGATCGTAATGTTACAAATGATGTGGAAAAAATCCTCATTGGCCCGTAATGCATTGATGGACTGTTTTTGGTATGATTATGGCTATAGATTCTCTTCGGCCTAGGGTGCAAAGATGAATTGTTTTATGGTATAATCAGGACCGTTGATGAAAACACGATTATCTTTGGCCCGTAGTGCATGGATAATTCTTGGTCGTGATACTAAAGAAAATCCTTGGCCTGTAGTGCAAGGATGATTTGATGATATGGATTATTTATTGATCTGAGTCTTAGCGATAAAAGTGATGAAAACCTTTTAAATCATAGAAGATAGTAGATTTTATTCTCTACTTAACTCTTCTAATGGATTGCTTGTTCCGCTGCAGTTAAACTTGATGTTTGTTATATTGTATCAGTTTAACACTGTTGAAGGCTAACGATAATTTATTTTTTATTATCTTAGTCATAATATTTCTTAATGGGTTAGTTGAGCTTACCATTTCTTTCATTGTTCTCTTCAGAAATTGAGAACGTAGCTGGGACTAGTCGGGGAATAGAGTGATGGTCCTAGATGGTGCATTAGTAGTCCTCACTATTATGTGAAATAGTATAATAATAAATGTAATGAGGACTCCATTGAGTGTGGATATTATCTAGATGACAATATTTGTATTAAAACTCACAGCATATGTTTTGTCGTATTTTACTCGACTGTTGCATAATTAGTTTGTATTTGTATTTTGTCCCATGTATCTGACAACCCAAGATGGGTGATGTATACCTATTTTGGGGGCGTCATAGTTGGTATCAAAGCTTAGGGATATGATCCCTGGCTGAGATGTGAGACAAGAACTAGAAGGGGAGAGACGGGAAATTCATTCGCTAGTATGACCTACCTAAGTTTACTTGTTATTTAATTGGTCGGTCAGGGTATAGAGATAATATGTGATATGTTAATTAACCTTTGTTTTGTGGCAGTAATTGGAAATGGCAGCTGAAAATGTTAAAAATAGAGTGAATGAGACCGTTGAGACACCTTTAATCACTAATCAGGTTAATGTGATGTCAGACGAAGAAGAAATTAGAGAAATCTACGTGGTGAGTGAAGAACTAATAGTTGCACCCGAGCTAGTTGCAGAGGTAGCAGCTGAGAGCGAGGAAGAAGAGGAACCTGAGGAGAATTGGTTAGAAGAATTTTATGATCGAAACTTAGAATTACAAAATCATATTCATGAGTTAGAAGAGCAGGCTGAAGAATGGCAGGTGGTCGTGGAGCAAAGAGATGTAACAATTCAAAATTGTGTTACCTGATGTGCGATGCTTGAACAGAAGAACTCTTTGGCAGAGTATAAGATATTAGAGCTGGAATCTGAGAATGCTATGATCAAAGTTCTGATGAAAGAAGAAATAACTTAACGAAGGAGAATAGATTATGTATGGGTAAAAACCACACGACGCATAAATATTGTAGAAAAAGACGTCCGATCCATTAAGGCCAAAATAGATGAAATGGATTTTACTTTTTGGACAACAATTGGGAGAATCTAACATCGAATTCGAAATTACCCTGTGCATAGTGGTCAACCCCAATTCGATATGGATCGGAGAGTAATGATTCAAATCATGGATCAGGAATGTGACGAAGCACTTAAGGGTGGAATGTACCTTATAGCAAAGTCGAGGAACCCGAACGAAGTTATTACGGGTAAGTTAATGATAAACTCTTGCGAAGTTTATACCTTATTAGATACCAGTTCTACCCACTCTTTTATTTCTCCTACTTGCGCTCAATGTTTAAATTTGACTCCAGAGAAACTAGACTTTGATTTATCTGTTGAAACTCCGTTGGGAGAAACCTTCGTTACCTCCACTATTTATAAATCTTGTCTGATTCAAATCAACACTTTCGCGTTACCTGTCGATCATATCTCTTTGAAAATACTTGCCTTTGATGTGATTTTAGGAATCGATGGGTTAACTACTCATCATGCTTTTAGTAAGGTTGTTAGCTTTCATATTCCTAACCAACCTGTTATGTGAATTCAAGCAACCAAACCACTAAAGTTAAGCACACTCATATCAAGCCATAAGTAAAGAGCCCCGATCCTTTTTCTGGTGACTTACTTGTGTGGAATGCACCGAAGCCAGACTTTCTGTAGGGGAAGCCGTGTATAACAATGGCAAGTTGATAGGTATCAATGTGACGTGCTATCCAAGTCTTGGATGAGAGTCACAGTTTTGAATGATATTTCTATCGTTAATAAATTTTCTTACGTAAGTATTCTTGAAGACTTCTTAGCCTACCCCTAGAGCATGTTATTAAATTTTGTATTGACCCCACTACAAAGCCCCTATTAAAGATTATGACCATACCATTCAATATTATCGTGGAAAAGTGAAAGTGGAAGCTGACGCGTTGAGTAGAAGATCGTATGCGTTTACGAGTGCGATGTTGTTAACACAAAGTCCCATTTCGTATAACTTACAAATGATAAAGATAAAGTTAAAGACTCTATGGACCCACGTGAGGATAACGAATAAACAAGTAGAATCGACTTTAATCGATAAAGTTAAAGTCGCTCAAGATACTCAGAGCTGATGAATGTGAAAAAGAAGGTTCAAGAGGGAGTTATTCTAGAAGCAAGAATTAACGAAGAGAGGAAATCTCAACCCTCGATTTAATTGGCCCACTTAAAATCCTCGATCGAGTAGGAACTGTGGCCTATAGACTCATTTTACCACCAAGTATGTTGCGTGTTCATAACGCTTTTTTTCGTATCGATGTTACGTAAATATGTGGATGACCCGAACCACATTATTAATTTAGAACCGGACTAGATAGCAGAAGATTTAACGTATGAGGAGATACGTGTTAAATTCTCGGATAAGAAGGATCATATTCAACACTCAAATGTTATACCTCAAGAGTTAGAATCTGACGAAGTGTCCTTATTTGTTCGGCATACCAGGTACGTATGTAAATTTCGAGGGCGAAATTTCATAAGGAGGGGAGATTGTGAGACCCCAAATTTTATAAATAAAGATTTAAATTTCTCAAAATATTTTTTTTAATATTATGGTGTGGATTTGAGATAATGCTATAGTTGTGGATAATATTTATAAATTTTGAAAAGTATGTAAGTTGTTGTATAATATTCGATTGGTCGGGGAATATTCTTTTTTGTCGAGTAATATCCGTACGACGGTACAATCATTGGTGGATCCCACAACGGAATTATTGTCGGATTAAGAAAATGACAAAAATATTTTCATGAGAATAACGGTGGAAGTTTTACCGTTAAAGCTGTTGAACTACTCGGTAGTAAAAGTACAGTAATACGCGTGGTTGCATAGTAGCACACGGTATTGATTATTAATGCTTACGTGAGAAGTCACTCAGTTTTGTTTTATTAGTATTATTAATGTAATAAAACAGAAAAGCTTTTTATATAAAACAGAATACTTTTATAAAGTTATTCATTTTATTAGACTATAAATAGAATATATAATATTTTATTATGTATAGTATTTTGCATAGTAAAATCATTTTATATAAAACAGAATACTTTTATAAAGTTATTTGTTTTATTAGACAATAATTAGAATATATTATATTTTATTATGCATAATAATTGCATAATGTTTTGCATAGTAAAATCTTTTTATATAAAACAGAATACTTTTATAAAGTTATTCATTTTATTAGATTATAAATAGAATATATTATATTTTATTTAAAAGATTTTGTTTTTTTAGAATATTTTATTGAATCAATCTGAACCGTCCGTTTAAAAGTAAATCAATCTGGACCGTTCATGAATTAGTTACAATGCAGTCCATTCTTCTATAAATAGAATCTCATTCCGTCATTATTTCTTACGAATTCACTGCAACTCTAGAGAGAGAAACTATAGAGAGAATTCTTCTTCTATAATCTTGAGCGTATTTCTTTAGAATTTAAGAAAGCTTTGAGCGTAGTACAAGTTTTCTTCGAGTATATCCTCATCCTACCAGTCGGAGTACTCTTCTTTCAAAGGTAAGGGGTATTATTTCTTTTGTATTCATGAAGAGAACTTCTGTTATTCCATTCTTTATTATTCTGTTGGAATAACCTGTATACGCGGACTACCCTATACTTGGTGAAATTCTTCTGTTATTCTATTCTTTATTATTATGTTGGAATAACCTGTTTATGCGAAGCACCGCATATATGGTGAAATTCTTCTGTTATTTCATTCTTTATTATTCTGTTGGAATATCTTGTTGGTGTGTATTACGCCTGACCTGGTTCCATTATTTATTATTCTATTGGAATAACCTGTCTGTGCGGTCTATCGCATACTTGGTGAAGTCTTTTGTTATTCCATTATTTATTATTCTGTTGGAATATTCTGTCGGTGCGTTTACGCATGACTTGGTTCCGTTATTTATTATTCTGTTAGAATATCCCGTCTGTAGGTTTACGCATGACCTGGTTCCATTTCTTTAATATTATGCTGAGAATAACATGTCAGTGCGATCTATCGCATGCATGGTGATTTCTGTTGTTATTTCATTCTTTATTATTCTGTTGTAAAATCCTGTCGGAGCGTATTACGCCTGACCTGGTTCCTTTATTTATTATTCTATTGGAATAACATGTCTATGTGGATTACCACATACATGGTGAATGATCTTTTATATTCATTCCTTATTAAATTGTGGAAATGATCTGTCTAAGTGGATTATCGCATGGCAACGAAAATCCATTTGAAGTTTCATATATTCTATTATACTCAGTTGGTTAAAGTTTTGGCTTCTATACTCCATGAAATTAGTGGAATATCATTGATATTTGCGCTTCATCCAGTATCTTTTCATGGAAATATTCTTCTGAGCATTCTTGAATTTTTACTCTACAAAGAATATCATGTTGACAATTTGGACGTTATTGGTTCCTGGATTAATTAATTGTTGAACTTGTTTTATTGAATTATTATGTCATTGTCATCATCCTCATGTTTATATTATGTTGAAAGTCATCTGTGGCCTGTAGTGCATAGATGGACTTGGTATGATTATGACCATGGATTATTCGGTATAATCATGACCGTAATATTACAAATGATGTGGAAAAAGTCCTCATTGGCCCGTAATGCATTGATGGACTGTTTTTGGTATGATTATGGCTATGGATTCTCTTCGATCAAGGGTGCAAAGATGAATTATTTTATGGCATGATCAGGACCGTTGATGAAAACAAGATTATCTTTGGCCCGTAGTGAATGGATAATTCTTGGTCGTGATACTAAAGATTATCCTTAGCCTGTAGTGCAGGGATGATTTGATGATGTGAATTATTTATTGAGCTGAGTCTCAGCGATAAAAGTGATGAAAAACCTTTTAAATCGTAGAAGATAGTAGATTTTATTCTCTACTTGACTCTTCTAATGGATTGTTTGTTCCGCTGCAGTTAAACTTGATGTTTGTTATATTGTATCAATTTAACACTATTGAAGGCTAACGATAATTTATTCTGCATTATCTTAGTCATAATATTTCTTACTGGGCTAGTTGAGCTCAGCCTTTCTTTCATTGTTCTCTTCATAAAATGAGAACATAGTTGGGACTAGTCGGGAAACAGCGTGATGGTCCTAGATGGTGCATTAGTAGTCCTCACTATTCTGTGAAATAGTGTAATAATAAATGTAATGAGGACTCCATTGAGTGTGGATATTTTCTAGATGACAATATTGTATTAAAACTCATAGCATATATTTTGTCGTATTTTATATGACTGTTGTATAATTAGTTTGTATTTGTATTCTATAACATGTATCTGGCGACCCAGGATGGGTGATGTATACCTATTTTGGGGGCGTCACACTTCGTACCCATGACGAAGATAATTTTCATCACCCGTCTTTACCTGAAATATCAAAAATCATGGTTATACCAAATCACAGTTCTTGTTCATAATCATACTAATAAATTCATCTTTGCACTACGGGCCAAAGATATTCATTAACAGTTCATCTTTGCATTACATGCCAAAGATATTCAACAACAGGTCATCTTTGCACTACAGGCCAATGATATTCAACAATAGGTTATCTTTGCTCTACGGGCCAAAGATATTCATCAATAATTCATCTTTGCATTACCGGCCAAAGATATTAATATCTCAAAGAAATACATAATCATTTCAGAATTTATATAACCAATAATTATAACCATGTTGATCAATTCACCTTTACACTTAAGCTAAAGATATTCAATTATAAATTCAATGATCATGATCACACTAGTCAACAATTCATCTTTGCACTACTGGCCAAAGAGAATCCATAGTCACGATCATATCAATAATTCACCCATCTTTATACTCAAGTCAAAGAGAAATATTATCTTCAGGGTTATAAGAATGTTATATATGATAATAAAAATAATATAATCAACATATAGATTTAATCTCAAGAGTAAGATTCGTAAATCAATGATTTCATAACACCTTAATCCAAATGTTATAAATCACTTAATAATCTTATAATCTAATATTATTAATATTACCATAATATTTTAAGCATTTCTTAAATTTATAAATAATTTATTTTAATTATTTACACTTTATTAATTAATGCATTTAATCATCCTAAAATGCCAAACTCATAAGATTTCATTACCAATAACCAAAACCCTCATCAAAAATCTGCATATACCTTATATAGGATTCCCAAGCCATAAAATCTTATTCTCCAATTTTGGTACTTCACATAACATAGTTAATTCATTTACTCATTACTAATCCATTTTCAAAACAAATACCAAATCAGTACAAACAATTTTCTTTTCTGGAATTTAGCAGAATATAGTCCCATATTGAACATATATTTTTCTCAGAATTTTTAAAATTCATTTACTATTTTTTATATGGCCAAAACTGCCGAATATTTAGACATTTATCATAAATTGTACTTTTGTCCAAAAATTTTAAAATTTACAGAGTATACTTCTGTTATATACATTTACTCCCAATAAAAATTTCACTAATTTTGGAGTTAACCACAAGGAGTTATAAGGGTTTACTTTTAAAATAGTATTTTCCCATAAAATTCATAACTCTTAATCAATACATTCAAAAATCACCATTTTTGGACACAATCAAGAAAACTCATCAAATTATCATTTCAAATTTTTTATAAATTTTTGAGTTTTAGAAAAATTACAAAACTGAAAAACATAACAACCCTTACAATCCCTTACCTCAAAAAAGCAGTACTTCTGACCGGAATATCAGATATGATGCTGAATAAAACTTGTACTGAATAGAAACTCTCAAATTATCAAACTACTCACAAAATACGCTCAATAATATAGAGAGAAAGAAAACTTATTTCTGGTGTATTTTTTAATTCTTACTTTGCCCTCTATTTATATGAAAATGTTAGAACGCCAAAGCAGATTTGACCTGTAACCTGATGGCTTTACCTGCTACTATTTCCACCCACCACATTTGAAATAGAATTTCAGTACATTTCTTCACCAACCATAGGTGGGGCCCACACATTCTAGAATTTTCCACCAAAATGATAAATTCAGAAATTTCAACAATTTCTGAACCAGTCACCTCTTAAAATTCATAACAAATCATACATTCATTTTTAACGGTTCAAAATTTGTGGACATATACTCAACTTATATATGTATAACATATCCAAAAATCACAACGATCCAACGGTCGGATTAAAAATTATAACACACGCAATATATCTCAAGAACACTGATTTGATCTTTTAATACCTCTAATCCGACAAAATACTGATAAAATAACTCAACATTAATTCCTTCATTTATAACCACATAAATAAATCCATCATTTATATCCACATCAAATAAATATTTCCTTATCATATAAATCAATAATAAATTATTCACAAATAATATTACAGAATCACAATTATGACAATCAGGCAGTTCCTAGGAAAGAGGGGGCTTTCCGATAAGGATTTTTTCTTACTGGCGCGCAATTAGGTGACCAAACCTCTCCTTGACAGAACTTTCTAGACATTGCCAATAATGTTATCTAATAATATTATTCAAATAATATGAATTATTGATCTTATAATGGGAAATACTGTGCAGTGATAATTATTGAAACAACAATAATATAAAATATCAACGCATCAATTATTGAATCAATAAAATAAAATATTAAATAGTAATTACTGTAACAATTATTGAGTAGTGCCTTCTTACGTAAGAATCAATAATTCAAAAATACTGTGCAATACCGTGTGCTACTGTGCAACCACGCGTATTACTGTATTTTAACCACACGGTATTCCAACAGTGTTAACGTACCGTTATTTATAAAAACACAAACTTGTCGTTTTCTTCATCTGACAATTATCTGTTATGGAGCCCACAAATGGCTGAGCCTTCGTACGAATATTATCTGGCAACAAGAATATTCCACGACCAAATGAATATTCCCCGACATAAATGAATATTTTATAACCATTTACTTATTTTATAAAATTTACATATATCACCCTTAACTTTAACTTTTTATCAATTTAACCATTTACTAAATAATAATTATAAGAAAAATTGAATACTTTTTATTTCATAAAATTTGGGGTCTTACATAACAAAACAACTTGAACTAAATAAATACAAAAGAGAGATAGAAACAATGGGTTACCTCCCATCAAGCGCTATGTTATAGTCAATTAGCTTGACTGTCTTTGATGCTCATGTCAAATAAAGAATTGAGGTGACTTTTTGTCTGTCCACCTCACCACCAAGGTAATGCTTCAATCGCTGTCCATTCACCTTGAAAGGTTTATCCGGGAACTTATCAAATATTTCAATTGCACCATGTGGAAAGACAGTCTTCACTGTAAATGGCCTTGACCATCTCGATTTCAGCTTTCCGGGAAAAAGTTTTAAGTCTGGAGTTATAAAGCAAAACCTTTTGTCCTGGTTCAAATGTCTTCTTTATGATCTTTCGGTCATGCCATTTCTTCACCTTCTCCTTGTACAGCTTTGAATTCTTATATGCCTTGAATCTGAATTCCTCCAACTCTGCATTTTCAGCAATTACACTTCTCAAGGTTCATCATCCACTAGACTCTGTACTTCATCATTTACGACCTGATCCACCAAATCAACCAGGAAAAATTCCTCTTCATCTGCTGGAAACTTCATGGCTTTAAAGATATTAAAGGTGACCTCTTGATCATCAACATGCATAGTGAGTTCCCCTTTCTGCATGTCTATCAAAGTCCTGCCTGTGTCTAAGAATAGTCTCCCCAGTATGATTGGTATACTCTTATCTTCCTCGTAATCCAAAATGATGAAGTCAGCTAGAAAGATAAATTTGTCCACTTTCACCAACACGTCTTCAACTATTCCCCGTGGATATGTGATGGATCTGTTAGCTAACTGCAAAGCGATGTTTGTCGGCCTCGGAGCCGACAATCCCAACTGGTTGAATACTAACAAGGGAATCAAATTGATACTTGCCCCAAGATCACACAAACATTTATCAAAGTTCATTTTTCCAATCGTACATGGAATTGTGAAGCTGCCCGGATCCTTCAGCTTTGGAGGTAATTTGCACTGAAGTAATGCACTGCATTTCTCTGTCAAGGCCACTGTCTCAAACTCGTCTAATCTCCTCTTCCTTGACAATATACCCTTCATAAACTTTGCATAGCTTGGTATTTGTTCCAATGCCTCGGTGAAAGGTATGTTGATTTGCAGCTTTTTGAATACCTCCAAGAATTTGCTGAACTGTTTATCTTCCATTCTGCTTATTCAATCTCTGCGGATATGGAACCTGAGGGTGAACTGGTGGTCCTGAACTCTTAAGTTTCTCATCTGAACCTGCTTTATCTTTCTCTTCTTGTTGTACCTCAGAATTTTCAAGACTTTCTTTCTCAGAAGTTGACTGCTCTGCCTCGCGCGGTCGCGCGTCATCCTCAGTACAATATGGCACATGTGCGCGACTATCAGTACCTGCAATGTTTTTCCCAGACCTCAATGTGATCGCTTGACACTGCTCCTTCCCGTCTCTTCTAGGATTTGTCTCTGTATTACATGGCAATGAGTCTTGGGGCCTGTTGTTAAGCATGTTCGCCATTTGCCCCATTTGAGTCTCCAAATTCTTAATAGCCACTGCTTGGCTTTTAATCATCACCTTTGTGTTTGCCATGTACTTCAACATCATCTCCTCCACTTCTAATTTCTTTTCTTGCTGAGATGCAGATGGAGTATGATGTTGTTGTTGTTGAGAAAATCCCGGTGGAATCGGTGGTTTTGGTGTAAACTGTGGCTGAGATGGTTGTGACTGAAATTATTGATTCGTCTGAAACTAATTATGTTGATTCCCTTGGTTATTTGACCAACTGAAGTTTGGATGATTGTGGTTGTTGGGGTTGTATGTGTTCTCAAACTGTCCTTGATCTTTCCTGTAATTGCTCACATACTGTACCGACTCCAAGCTGATAGCACATTGATCTGTTGAGTGTGACCCTGCAAAATCTCACAGACGAAGGCAACTGTTTTCGTCTTACTTTCTACCAATGTATCTATTTTCTTTATCATAGCTGCCATCTGTACTGACAACTGAGTAATAGCATCCACCTCCAATAAACCTGCAACCTTGGGCTGTGGCATCCGAGCTGTAGGATTCTGAAAATTGTTTGCTGCCATTGTTTCAATGAGGTTATAGGCCTCTTCATAACTCTTTGCCCATAATGCCCCTCCTGCAGCTACATCTATAATAGGTCTCGACTTCCATCCTAATCCATTGTAAAATCTGTTGATCACCATCCAATCTGGCATACCATGATGTGGAAACTTCCGTAGCATCTCTTTATATCTCTCTCATGCTTCATATAAGGACTCACCCTATTGTTACTCAAACTGAGAGATATCTGTCTTCATCTTCTCCGTCTTAGCCATTGGGAAAAACTTAGCTAGGAACTTATGTGCTAAGTCCTCCCATGTAGTAATTGACCCTGAAGGCAAATAATGAAGCCAACTCAGTGCTTTATCCATCAAAGAGAATGGGAATAACCTCAGTCTAATAGCATCCTCTGTCACCCCGTTGTATCTGAATGTATCACAAATCTCAATGAAACTCAACAGGTGTTCATTCGGATCATCCATAGCAGCATCCCCAAACTGTACCGAATTCTGCACCATCTGAATAGTGCCCAGTTTAATCTCGAAAGTATTTGCTGCTATCGCCGGTCTGATTATGCTAGACTGAAGTCCATTAATATTCGGCATGGAATAATCCCTTAGAGCCCGGTGCTCTTCTCTTTGCTCAATTCTTAGTTCTTCTGCCATACTGGATGTAGTATTCTCTAACTGTGCTTGCAAATTTCTCCGTACACTTGCTTTCCAACCTCTTCCGTTAATATTACCCTGTGCTGGTGTCAATTCTGAGTTGGATGATCGTGTGTGCATAAAAATCCTACAAGCACCTAAAACCAACACAAAAACAAGAATAGAAATGAAAAACGATTAGAATTGTCTAAGTCATACAATATAGCTTAAAATTGATGATAATTATTTAAATTTAACGCCTTTCCTCGGCAACGGCGCCAAAAACTTGTTGCCTCCTTTTTTAGTTGTAACAAAAGAACTCTAACTCATGTAAGTATACATGCGTCAACAAGTAATACAGAGTAAGTCGAGTATCGATCCACAGGGAAAGTTGCTAAATCAAATTATTATGCATCAACTCTATCACTATTTTTATATGCTTAAATCAATAATTATGATTATGAATGAAAATTACTTTAAACTAAAATAACACTAAAATAAGAATAATAATAAAATAAATCAATTCTGAAAGTAATGGGATCCTAACTTCATTTAATAACTCATGTAAATACCACCATCATGCAGGAATTGTTCACATATCACAAGAAAGTAGTCAAGAGCACTGAAATAGACATAACCATTTTTCAATGTATTATGACCTACTCACATAGCATCCACATACAATAGACACCACGTAATCATCAATATAACCAAAATCACTATATGTCTATGTGAAATTTCAATCATATTGAATTTAAGCGCAAGCTCTTATTTAACTCATATAGTGAAACAGTATATGTCTATCTGATTCACGAAATACAAAGCCATTCAAAACAGCCCCATATACGCATGCTATCAGGGTTACAATCCATACTCGCATGTTATTTTTCAATTCCATACAAGTACCTAAAAAGAATGGTGATCAATCATTCATGCATGTAAACCAACCATGATAGAAATTCCTTACGATATGTAAAACAATCCAGCAAACAAGCATGCAATTAAACTACATATTAAAATACGTTAGAATCCCATAATGGAATTTAGTTCATGACAGAACCAAAAGCCATTATGGGATCAAAGCAATACATGGATAATAAACAAGCAATTAAAAAAGAAGAGAATAGAATCGATCAAACCCATTTGTTGATTACAATCCACTATTAACGTTCAATTCCGCATTAAAATTCAGCAACGAAATAGTAGTTTTCCACAATGATTGAAAATCCAAAGAAGAAGTAGAATATATGAAGTTTAGGCATAGTTCTACGTTGGAAATCTCTCAATGTGTAAAACCCTAGTTCCAATATGAAAAACACGTAAAACTACTCAATGATGCGTCTGACACCAGTCAGAATTGTTTTAATTAATTACAACCCTGAAAATTTCAAAATTAAATTAAAACAGGTCAGCAAATTCAGGAATCGCGCGCGACCGCGCGCTCCTCCTTTGTATTCCTTGCGTGGGCGCGCGTCTTCAAAATCTGGTCTAGCGGGGTGATCGCACGGTAGCACGTCCTCAAGCCTATATAACCACGCGGCCGCGCTGCTTCTGCAGTTTGGATTCTGGTTCTGCTGCTGCTACTGCTTTGTCATGTTATTCATCCTTGTCATGCTGCTCTAGCTCAATTGTCCACGAATGCGTGGTTCCTTTGCTCCACTCGATCCTCACGCCATGCATCCATTAGCCTCATGCCATCTAACACCACAAAATTAGGCCATTTCCTACACTTTCACACTAAAGGAGTTCTCAGTACAAACAATGCAAAATAACATGAAATGCAACTAAAAACACATTAAAAAGTACTTGAGATAAGCATAGTTCGCGTAAATTGCTATCCAATAAGTAGGTATAAAACCCACTTATCAATTATGTCGCATGTGTTACAACATGGTATTTTGTTATAATAGACCGTAAAGTATACTTGAGCTATAACTACCTGTGGGGGTATCATATACATGTCCTTTTGGCACCGAGGCATGACACCTTTTGTGGCGGTGTGATCAATCCACGACGTATCTGTTTTGTGCTCCGGTGGAAGTTGGCCCTTTGGTGATTTTGTTGTGGGAGGCATAAGGGTCGACCCTAATTTTCTGTTCTATTCTATTTTGTTCTACGGATTGGCAATATTTGGGCCAAACACGCCTTTGGATTTCGCATGCATCTGGATTTGGTCAGTCCGTTGTATGTTATACATGTGTGACATTATTTTGACTTGCATGCGTAACAAAGTATATTTCTATTTTATTTTGAGCTCGGTATGAAATAACACCCAACTATTTATTTCAGCCTATTATTTAGTTGTGTTCATTTCAATTCAGTTTATTTAATTAAGTTTATTATTTCAGTTCATTATTCTTGTACTCTATATCCGTACTTGACATTTAGCTCATTCTGTGTTTTTCTTCTGGTAGGTAATCAAGGGGATCAAGGGCAAGTGTAATAAGTGCTCCTTTTATCCAAATAATTTAGTTATTTTGTTTAGGTTGTTATACATTGGTTTATTTGGAGTTGTAATAAATAATTTAGATTGTGGTTTGAGCAAGTTTGATATTTTTTATGGTTTGACTTGTGATTTTTATCAGATATTAGAGATATGCTTCTAGTGGCATAGAGCTCTCTATTTGTTTTGTAGTTTTGTTATGTTTTGTGTGTAACAACTCTTTCTATTTTAGAAAGGAAGAGTTACAGAGTTGGTATCAGAGCCTAGGTTCTTTCTTATTGAAAACCTATTTAGGTTTGACCTATGAGTTATGGGTAGACTTCTGGGCTAGATTTTTGTTCCATTTGATTTTCTGTTCAGCTATCATATTAGCTATGTTTGAATCTGTCTTTAATATGTTTTGTTATTTATTTGTTGATTTCTTTGTTAGCTGGCTCAAAGGTCCGCTAGAGTTGTTGGGATGTGAATAATAGCGGAAATGGTGAGGGTCAGCCTAATGAGCAACCTTATGATCAAATTAATGCTTGATTGGCTTCCTTGGTGAATTAGGCGGTGAATCAAGCTTTACCGTAATCGATAACACGGGTTGTACAAATAATGCAGCATTTGCCAAAAATTCTTGAACATGAGAACCCGAAAAATAATGGTCCATGCTCAAATAGTGAGGAAAGGAATGTAAATGTTATTTATCACCTGATGGTTTCGATGTATGTATGGTTGGAGATATTTCAGAAGTAGAAACCGCAATCATTTAGTTCAACTCTGACTCCAATTGATGTAGAGAATTGGATTGCCTATTTGGAGAAGATCTTTGATGTGTTGGGTTGCTCGGATAATCAGATAATGTTTCTTGCAGCTTATACGTTAGATGGGGATGCACAGAGGCGGTGGAAGACGATGAAAACAACAAAAGGTGATGGATATGCTAAGGCACTTAACTGAGCAGAGTTTTATGAGGTTTTTTTATTAGCAATATTTCCTATATACTGATAAAAAAGCATATGTTAGAGAGTATTTATCAATTCGACATAAAACTAATAAGTCAAACACTAATTTCATGACGAGGTTCACCAGGTTGGCAAGCTTTGCAGGAACCTTGCAGGGACTGCAGCGGAACATGCAGAGAATTTCAAGTGGGGAATTCATTATAATTTATAAGTGTCGCCAACATTTCATTAACAACAAGTTTACAGATGTGCCAGTTATGGCTAATGCGGCCAAAAATATTGAGATGGGGCGATAGGATTTTCAGTCTTCTAAATCGAAAGGGAGTCAAAAGAGGGACAAAGATGACCAGCAGGGTCAGGCTTCGGGTCAGTAGGGAGAAATCATGATGATCAATGGAACAGGAACTGTGGTGGCAAGCAGGGGCAATGGCGTGACCAGAATCAGAATAGGGGTTATCAGGAGGGGCGAAATTGTCAGCTTCAACTACCTTGGCAAGGTTAAAATTGCCAGCAATGGCTGAATTGTCAGCAGGGGCAGAATCAGGGTCGTTATCTGGTATCAGTTGGTGGGGGGTAACCCTAATCTTACTCTGATAGCTCCTTGTGCTACTTGTGGGGCTAATCATCCTTGAAAACAGTGCTATAGAGTTACTGTTGCATGCTTCTTGTGTAGGTAGATGGGTCATATTGTTAGAGATTGTACCGAGCCACGTAGTAATGGTGGAGGAGGTGATAATGATAGTAATAAAGGTTAGCGTCAGGGTGGCCGAGTGTTCGCCTTGACATATAACCAGGCGACAGGTGCACCAGGTACTGTTTATGGTACTATTTTAGTTGGCAATTATGAGGCTTCTATTTTATTTGATACGGGTGCTACTCATTTATATGTTGCTCAGTCTTTTGTTCGGTACCTTAATGTGCCATCTCAGTCTTTAAATTATGTTATGTATATTATACCCCGATGGGGACTTATGTAGTTATTTATGATTTGTATCGATTGAGAGTGTCCGATCAGTTTTACAGATAAGGTTCGTGGGGGCTAATCTTCTTCCAATGAGTATGCACAATTTTGAGGTTATTCTTGGATGGACTGGTTGGATAAGCACCAGGCCAATATTGATTTTCAGGTGAAGAAAGTTATATTTGGAGATGTGAAGTCTCCGGAGTTCGTATTTTAGGATTCACGACCGAGTAAGGTGGTGAAATTGATTTCAAATTTGAAGGCTGGAAAGTTGGTGGCAAAGGGTTGTGAGGGGTACTTGGCATTTGTGAAGGATACCTCTATGGGTGAGTCTCGTACTAAGGATGTTCCAGTTGTTCGTGACTTTCCCGATGTGTTTCCTAAGAAATTGTCAGATGTTGATTGATTTCACAATCAATAAATACACGCAAGTATACGTGGTCAACAAGTAATACACTGATAAGAAAAGTATTGTTCCCACGAGGAAATATGCTAATATTTATCAATTATCAATTCCAATTCAATTAATCATATTTTAAACTACGAAATAATGTTTGGGATATAAAAATTAAAATTAGCAAAACTAACTATTAAGATCAGAATTTCACAAAAGTAACTGCAGATTTAATAAGTTAAGATTACAACTTCCTTTGGTATTTCATTTAAATTAATTTTCTTTCTATTTAATTCAGTTAATTAATACGAATTGTTATCCAAGAATGCTTTATAGAACTCTTGCACTTCTTCCGAAAGACACATGAACAAATCCTCCTAAATCTGTTCTCTACGAATCAAAATTATGACGAACATCCTAGTTAATCAACTCATTATATTCCTATGTGAATCAAGTTAATTAGGGTTTTATACACAAATTTTTTCAATGGATACAAAAGTCACATAAGTATATTCCTATCCTACATGCTAATCATATTAAATGTGACGGCCCCAAAACAGGTATACATCACCCATTCTGAGTCGCCAAATACATGGTACAAAAATAACTACAACTTCATTAATACAAATGTCGTACAAAATATGACAACACATATACTGTGAGTTTAAATACAAATATTATCTTCTAGACAATATCCACACTCAAATAAGTCCTCATTATAATTATTGATACACTATTTTACAAAATAGTGAGGACTACTATAACAACTGCCTTGGAACATCACTCCACACTCCGACTACTTCCCGTTATATTCTCGCTTCTTGAGAAGAAAAATGGAAACAAAAAGAAAAAAGGTGAGCTCAACTAGCCTAGTAAAGAATATTATGACTAAGATAATATAGAACAAATTATCTTTAGTCCTCAACGGGGAAAAATCTGATAGAATATAATAGACAACAAATTTCAGATCAATATTCACAGCAGAAATAATAATTCATTAGAGTAGTTAAGTAGAGACTAAAATCTACTATCTTCTATGATTTAAAAGTTCATCATCATTATTTTATCCCTGTAACATCAATCAATATACATCTTGAATCAAATATTCATCTTTACACTACAGGCCAAAGATATTCATCAGTTGGTCATGTTCATCTCAACACCTGTTCATTTTTGCACTATGGGCCAAAGATATTCATCAGGAAATCATTCATCTTTGCACTACAGGCCAAAGATATTCAGTAATATCATCATTTAGGACTGAGGATGATGAAAAATATTTTTAAAGAAATGAATCCAGTGAAATAAAAGGACAAAGATTAGGGATTCGTACTTTAAACAATCCAAGTTCAAAAATACTTCATTATAAATCATAGTAGAGTAAAATTCAAGAATAAAAATCAAAATATGGATACAATCAAAGATAGTACTCATAATAGACATCTTGGACAAAAAATAAAAATTTAATTTTTCTGTGAATAGTATCGTATTCGTGAATAGTGTCATATACGTAAATAGTGTCGTATACGTGAATAGTAACCCCGACACGAAAAAATTAAAATTCACAAGAAAAATTATACTAATATTTCGGCATAATGATATTGAAAGAAATAATATCATTTACGAAAAAAATAGCATCCCTTACCTCAAAAGAACAGTACTTTTGGCTGAAATATCAGATATAACGATAAAGAAAACTTGTACCGTATAACAACACTCAAAGTATCGAAATACTCACAAAAATACGGTCGATAATAACGAGAGAGAAAACTTTATTTAGAAATAGATTTTGGACCAAACTATTTGTATTTTAATCGAGAGGTTATTACTAAATAGAGGTATTGGTACAAAATATTTTCTGAACACCCAAAAATATTCACTTTAACAAAAATATAGATTTTATAACAAAAATTAAAGAAAACATAAATTATTTAGATTTTCAAACTAGGAAAATGTAGTCTTTTATAGGAAATATAGTTTTTTATAAGAAAATGTAGTAATTTATAGGAAAATATATGTCTTTTATAAAAAATGTAATCTTTTATAGAAAATATAGTCTTTTAAAATTAATACGGGACTTAAAAAATATATAACATATTACAATTTAGAAGTTATTCCTATTTATAACTGGTTCAATTTGAGACTAAATTTTTTTATAATATTATAGATGTTATTCTTATATAGAGTATTCTTAAAAAGGAATTTTAATGTATATAGAGGCCAATCCATTACTAATATTATAATGTATAAATATGAGGTAGAGCTGAAAAATCAAGAGTTGGTTGGTTTTTAAGAGTGTTTTACTAGTTCAGATTCAACATGCATGACACCGACTGACTCAAAGAGCTGAGTCGTACCTTCCTAGTTACCGCATTCAATGCTTTTCCCACAAATTAAACACCCATATTTCTCTTAATTGGGGGGCATCCGGTGCGTTACTAAAGATCTTGTAATTTTATTTTTTTTAATCATAATTATAAAAATAATAAATAAAAATAATATAATAAATTTTAAAAAAAATATAAAAAAAATATTTTTTATTGAAAAAATACCGTAAACAGGTACCGGTAACTGGACGTCCCTGAACCCTATTTCTCTTCTACCACTTCTTCCGTTTGTTCTTCTCTTTTTTCTTCATCTTCATAACCTATATATTACATACATAACCTCCTACAAGCATGCAATAATAGTATTTTGATGACTAAAGATCAGGTACTAAATACTATTAATAATGGAATGAATATTCTGTAATCTTGTTTCTAGATTTGTCCAAAAAAAGGTACTACACTTATGTGCGAAAAAGAGCTTTTAAGATAATTTAAAATTTTAATACACTTTAAATTGCATTTATATCTGAATTTAAAAATGTATTAAATTATCTCTAGAAATTGCCTTTTCAAATTTTTAACAAATAATATTCTAATTAATTCGTAAAAGTAATTTATTAATTTTTCTAATTAGATCATTTTAAAATGTTGACCATGGGCTTCTTTTTTTAAAAGAAAAAGAAAAAGAAATTGTCTATGTATTTCAACAAATTTGTATCGAATTACAAAATATATCAATACATGTTGTGATTGAATATAATTACAAGAGATTCTAGAGGGATGATTTAGTAGTAAAAGGAATATAATAGGAAAAATGATATATTATGAATATTTATATTTTTTTATTACTAATTACATAAACAAGTATTAGTGATAATATTTTCAAAAACATATAAAATAAATAAAATCTTCTTATAATTCTATTAAATTTTATGTATCGATACAATTCACCTTTATAAATCAACACAAATTTATATAACACTACATATCATAACTTAATATAATATTCATTTAGATGGAAGTCTCACAAAGTTGGTTTGATCATTTAATAATGAACCAAAGTCTCACAGATTAGATAGAAATTGTGGTGGTGGTGGACCAAGTGAAATCTAGTGAAAACATTTCAATGAACTGCTGCTGCATTTATTATTCAATGTTGAATAAAAGGACAAGGTGGGCAGGGTGCAACATCAATTGGTCAAATCAAAATAAATCATTCTCTGGTTTAATATAAATTATAAATATGATAATAGATCAATAATCTCATTCATTCTCTTAATCTATAAATATCGGTTCATTTAAAACTTATATATATCAAATTATATTAATCTATACAATATTATTATTCATAAAATTATATCAAGTTATGAAAGAATTTCACATCATCTTTCTAAAACTTTTTATCTTTTTATATTCATTTGGTAATTTTTTAGAGAAACATACTTTGACATAATATTTTTTTAAAAAAATTTGTAACTAATTTTTTAATCGTTAATTCTTTAACTTTATAATTTTAATTTTTTAATTCAGGTTATGGTAGTAGTAGTAGTAGTAGACGACTTTTATTAGTAGTTCTCTTGGCTGATTTGTGGTTTTGTTTTGTTTTGTTTATTTTAAGTTGTTGGCTTTCTATTTGTATTGCCTAAACAGCTTTGTATTGTTCACAAATTATTTCTATTATAACGACATTGTAGGTGAATCCTCTTGTAGTTTAGGATAACAACAAAATCAAAGTGTTTTAATTTTTTGAATCATTGGTCAAATCAGATTAGATTTATGATTTGACCCATTTAAAATACTAATCTAACCTATCAAATATTGCAGATCATTGGATAAAATGAGATGAAACTTTGGGAAATGGTTAGTATGAAGTTAATTTTGGTTAATTGATCAATACAGTATCGACACGCAGACCAGGAGATGTTCTCTCTCTACGTGTCTACATTGTATTGGTCAATTAATCAACTTATTATGAAGTTAACTTCATGATAACCGAATCCGAAACTTTGATAGTACAAATTAAGGTCAATATTTGACTCATTGACAGGCCTAGCAAAAAGAATAGAAAACCTTGAGTGACATGAAATTATTAATGCATCCCAAACACTAGTCTTCAAATTTGGTCCCTCATCCAATTCAAGATTATGAATAGGTAAAGATAGATCTATTCATATTTAATGAAAGTATCACAAATTAAATAGCAGGTGTGGTGGACCAAATTAGAACCCAGAAAAAAATATTTCAAGGGTTTGCAGCATTTATTATGTTGGTACTTGAATAGAAGGAGAGTAGAGGGTCAAGGTGCAAGAAAAATATGGTAACTATTTATTAAAGCATTCACAATAGTCCTCAAAATTGGTCCCGCCCGCCTAGTTAAATCTTGAAAGTATGCTTTGAGTCTTTGACCGAACCATTCCATGCCATGCAGTTCAAAATTAGGTAAATGCATGCTCATCAGTTTTCCCACTACATCTAGGTTTCCACTTGCTATATGTATTTTAGGCATGATAAAATATGGTTATGAGTTAGTTTTGATTTTTAAAATATGGTTATGGTTCCATTTAAGAACTAAAATTATATTAATCATTTTTAATATGGATAATATGGGTTGAAACCATATGGTTATAGTTAAAAACCATATTAACCATATTAATCATTTTAATATTGTTATGGGTTATGGGTTCCATGAAGGCATGATTTGACACTAATATTATGTGATTTATGTATATATCCCTTACCCCCACCCTCACCCCAACCCACCCCAACCCAACCCAACCCAACCCAACCCAAAATAATAATATTATATGATTATGTATACACCCCTTACCCCCCACCCCACTTCTTATCTCACCCCACTCCCACTCACTCCCCACCACTCTCTCGCAAAAAAAATTAATATTAAGCGATGTATATACAACTCACCTTCTATCCTCACCCACCCCACGCCACGCAACCCCACCTACCTACATACCCACCCACTCAACACTTCCTCCCAAAAAAATAATATTAAGTGATTATGTATACCTCACCCACCCATCCACCCAACCCTACCTACCTACCCCCACCCACCCACCTCCCACCCAACGCTCCCTCCTAAAAAAATAATATGAGATGGTGTACACATTATTTTTATGGTGGGGGTGGGGTGGGTATGTGGGGGTAGGTGAGGTGGGGTAGGTGGGGTAAGTGGGTGGGGTGGGATGATGTGGGGTGGGTGCGATGGGGTGGGGTGGGGTGGGGTGGGGTAGGTGGGGTGGGGGTAGGTAGGTAGGGGGTAGGGGTGGGGTGGGGTGGGGTGGGTAGGGGTGGGGTGGGGTGGGGTGGGATTGGGGTGGGTGGGTGCCGGGGTGTGTGAACTTCTTGAATATGTAAATATGGGTGGAAAGAACTTTTGATTTAGATTTGGAATAAAATATGGGTCGAAAAATGGTTAACCAGGTTGGAACTATATTTCTTTTTAAAAATATGGTTCCAAACTTTATTCAACCCAAATAAATAAAAAAAAGTTAACCGACTCATTTGAATCCAGTTAATATGGTTTGACCCAACAGTTAACCAACTATATTGTCATGTCTAGTTGTAGTTTAATTTTGGATGATTTACATATTCTTTTACATTTTTAAAAATAATTATAACAATAGTGCATTCATAAAATCTTTACACAACTAATACACTTCCATATTTATTTAAAATATTAGTGCAATTAGGATTCCTTAATTTAGGGAATTAATATTCAACTAGAATTCCTTAATTTAAGGATTAATTATACTCATAATTTCTTCCCTCTCTCCTTATCTATAACAACTGCAGTTAGTTATTATCCTTCTTCCTCATCTATAACTCTTGCAGGATCGAAGTATCCATTAGTTTATGCAGATGAATGTGGTAGCACATATTGCTATACCCATGCCGTTAAAATTGATGGCAGTGTCAGAATGATCCACGCCAACACGGATGACAATGGCAAAGAGCTTCTCGCCGATTCGCATCTAATTCCGGTGACACTTTTAAATTTTTTTCTTAATATAGTTGGTTACCAAACCTTCAGATCAAGGTAAGCAAACCTTCGTACGAAGGTAACAAAACTTTCATACCAAAATAACTAATTCACATCCACACCTGCAGTTTTTTCATAATGCAGTTGGTAGTCAAACTTTCATACCAAGGTAACCAATTCAATTTTATTAAGTTACCAATTTTGTTTGAATGTGATGCAATTGGTAGCCAACCATTCATACAAAGGCAACCATTTTATTATTTATGAGTAACAAAATAGTATGAAAAAATTCCAGAACATTAATAGTTACATTTATTTATTTTTAATCTTTTTGTAGGGCGAATCTTCTTCTTATTCTCATTGACGTTTTGGACAATGAAGATTCGCGGCGGTGTAGCGGCGGTGTAGCGGCGGACTATTATTTCAAAGTGTATGTGAGGGAGATGAAGATTTGAATTTAAATATTTAAATTTGAATTATTATTTTGAATTTGAATTTGTTTTTGTTGTTAGATCCAAATATTTGAATTTAAATTATTAATTATGACAGTTATTTGTCCTTGATTTAGGTTTCCTTATTAATGTGAATTGTACTATTTTTGTAATATGGGTTCTCTTTTTGTAATTATTTTATTGATGCACTTTTCTTGTAATTATTTTCTATTTATTGTATACTTATGTAAAGAACCCTTTAATTTTAAGTTCATACCAAAGACCAAAAAGCCAAGTGTGAAGCACGGGTTTATTTTTTAAATAGTATTATTTTTAATTTCTTATTCATTTTATATTTAATGATTATGAATTGTTTTTAAACTTTTCACAAATTAACTTACTATTGCTATGATATTATATTTTATAAGCTATATTATATTATATCTGCCATTTATGTTATAAATACTAATTCAAATTTCTCAAAAATAATAAAATAATAAGTTATTCTAAAATTTTTCAAGATTATAAAGTGTTTTGGTTCTAGTTAAATTCTAAGTTTAAAAAGGTTTTTGATAGTAGTTAATAAAATAGTATTAGGAGGAGAATAATTTGTTATATGATATATCATTGTTAAATATATAATCAGTACTAATTATATATTTAACAATGATCCGTTGGTATTTTAATTTAGACTCATGAGAAACAATATTAGTAAATGACTTCTATAAGAAATAAAATTATTATAAAATAATAAGTTAATTTAAAGTTTTTGAAGATCATAAATAGTATTTTGATTTTAATTAAATTCTAAGTTTAAAAAGTGTTTTAGTAGTAGTTAATAAAATAAAATCACGAAATTTTAAACAATATTTTAATAGCAGTTAAATTCTAGTCTCATATCAAAGACCAAAAAAACTTAATTTTGTCTTATTATATATGTATATACATATAGAAGTTAAAACATATACCGTATAATATTAAGTAATATAAACAAAATACGTACAGTAATAATACTACCGATATTAAATAATGTATATTATTAAATAGTATTAAAGTACTTAATTATACAGTACTAATATTAAGTAATGTATATTATTAAAGAATACCATATATATGATATGTATAAATTAACCGGTACGATAAATGCCGGTTGGTATCGGTACCGAATTATCGGTATATACCGTTTTTTTAATCAATAAGGATAAATTTAAAATATTTTTACTCTTTTTTCTCTATTATCACTTTTCTTAATTTGTGTGAAAATTATATTTTGCTCATCATTTACGAAAGAAGTATTAGAGAGGAAGAACTGGGAAGATATACACAATATTGACATAAATGATACAATATGAACTACCATCACAACCTGGGAAGAATTGGACATCATTGTACATATATTATACAAAAAATCTACAATACAATAACCCTTAGGGGTCATAAAGAAAAAAGAAAGAAACCCTAAATTGATTATTCATTATAAACTTCAAAATCATTGTAATATAGCACAAAATTTAATCTAAAAGAAGGAATTTTCCTATGGTATGTACTTTTGTTGTGGTAAACTATGGGACTTCATTCGAAATCCCCCCAACCATAATTGAGGTTTTCTTGTGGAGCTTCCCTTTTATATTCCTAATCTTTGCATCAACTCTTGCAGTGAACCCAATCTTTGTCTCTTGTCTTGCTTTCCTTCTCTCCCTTCTCCACATATGTTGATCCTCGACGTCTTTTTTGTAGTGCCTAATTTCTTGAATAATGTGATGGTCCATCGGATGAAACGTTCGTTGAAACGAAATGTGCGCAAAATAAGGAAGGTTACATGCTACAACTACTAAGATTGTTGTTGCCCAAAACATAGGCGAAGGAGCAAGGGTTTCCGTGAAGATTTGGAAGGCGTCATGACTATATTCCGGTGGCAATGAGCCGTAGATTATGAGAAAAATGAACCAAAGCACAATGCTGCCCCATATGAGAATGTGTTGGATCCAAGTAAAGTGACTCAATGCTAGAGCTATTTGTACATTTACCGCACAAACAATGCTAGTAAACATAGCTGTACCCACAATGCTCATATCGGCTGTTTGGCCTTGTGCGCGAAAGGCCTCCTCATTGAAGACTAAAATGTTAATGAAAAAGATAACCAAGGAGGTATAGAATCCATTGCACATCCATCCGATTATTCTGTACCATCCGAAGAATAGGTTTTTGGGGCCTTGTTGGTACAATGCTGGGAATTGTAGGCAGATTTCGGATGAGACATCTTGTTCAAACACACCAAGAGAAATGACAGGCAAAGATGTGACTGCAACATTGTATAGAATCATGTACCAGTCATCATAAATCGAGCTGCCAGAGAAGGCGGTGCAGGCTTCATAGTAGAAAATTGTCAGGCCAAATGCTATGTTCTTGTAGAAGAAATAGCATATCATTTGTGCAATTCTCTTGTAGCACCAATGGCCATGGACCACAAGAAGTCTCTCTAAGAATCTAAATTGTGCAATGGCGAAATCACTTGACATCACTGCTTGCATTCCTTCAACGCCGCTTATGCCTACGCCAATATCCGCTTCTTGGATCATTCCCACATCATTTGCTCCATCCCCAATTGCCAATGTGGTTTTTCCTGTCCCTTCTTTTACCAATCTTGTCACAAGGGCTTTTTGTTTTGGCGAAACGCGACAACATATGACAGATGCGCAACGTACCGCCAAGTGCAAGAACTGATGCTTGACATCATCCTCCAAAGCATATGTTAGAGTTTTCCCATCAATGATCAAGGCAAAAGCAGCATGAGGGTCTTTTTCTATGTTAATCATTTTAGCACCATTTGTGATTTGCATCAAAATATCAGACTTTACACCTTGTACTGAATCTTGATCTTTGGTAGCTATACAAATCTGATTCATTCCCTGACGAAGCAGACTGCAAGAGAAACCAATATTTATTGCGGTTTCCATTTTATCACCAGTTAAAACCCAAATCTTTAGGCCAGCTTGCGCGAGCTTATCTATACACTGAGGAACTCCTTTTTGAAGCTTGTCCTCAACAGCAGTTGCACCTACAAGGATGAGTTCTCTCTCCATTTTATCCGATAATCTCTCGAGCGTTGTCTCCCTATCGCTTGACATGGAATTCTTGGCTTTTGTAAACTCATTATTCCAAGCATTAAACTCGGCCTCTTCAAGCTTCCTATAAGCAAATACAAGCGTACGCAACCCTGCCTCTCCGTAATCATACAAATGTTGTGTAGTAGCTTCCTCAAACATTCTTCCCTTTTCAGATAGCCTGTCAAAAATTATAGTGTCTGCTCCTTTACACAAGAGAAGAATCTGTCCCTCTTCATCGCGAACAACGGCAGACATTCGCTTTCTTTTGCTAGTGAAATCCAAAAGAGTTAGAATCTTGAACTCCCTCTCAATATGCTCTTCGGTAGAAGGATCCGTCTCGCGTACAAATATGCTTGTTTGAGTCCTTTTACAGTACTCAAACCCGAATTCTCTAGCTGCAACAAGAAAAGCCCCTTCATCAGGGGACTCTGCTTCATAAGTTAATAGTCCTGTTTCTTCATTTACTTCTGGAATTGCAGTGTGACAAACTGCAAGTATCCTAAAAAACAACAAAACAACATCAGAATTAGGCTCATTCGTCCAATTCCCACCCATGATGCGGACATCCTCAAAGCTGAAACCCTTTGTGGAACGTCTTTGATCATAAGCTTCTTGACAACTAGAGGTAACGACCGACTCCAAATCGGGATCGCCACCTTGTCTAGGGACAGCAAAACTCGCGAAATCCGGATCATGTGCATCGAGATCCATGCCCATTTTCTTGGCAGCAGCAAGCTCTACTTCACTAGCACGCGTTCCGTATGCAGTTCCAGCAATGGAACACTTGAGAAAGTCCATTTGGTTGCATGTCAAAGTGCCTGTTTTATCCGATAAAATTGTGTCAACCTGCCCCAACTCCTCATTCAAATTCGAAGTCCGTGCCAGAGCCGGAGTTTCTGTCTCCTCATCATACATGTGCACATCCTGGTTAATGAAGGTAGCTTGCAAAACTTTCACAAGCTCAATTGAAACATAAAGAGAAATGGGAATCAAGTATCCATATAGGATCAATGCAGTGACCAAATGGTAAAAACCTGAATAATATGGGAATTCGGGATCATATAAATGAGCTGCATCCGGAGCTTTTAAGTACCACCAATTAGGCATTTTCGTCTTTGTCAAATACCCAAATCCAATGGAACTAACTGCGGATACCAAAACGAGGAGGGTAAAAAGAATGTAGATAACTTTATCCATCTGTTCCTCAATTCTGCTTCGTTTCGTAGGAGATTTTGTTGAGTTTTGCATAACCTTTGTCTCATGGCCGGTAAATATCACGACACCATAAACATATGCAGTGTTCCTCAGCCTCGAATCGCGAAGCAGAATTTGACTAGGATCCAAATTATAAACTTTATCACCGTATTCAAGATTCCCCACAAAAGTATAGAGACTAGAATTACATCCCTCGCATTTGATAACCGCGTTATCGAAATCCTTAAAACATTCATCCTCATCTAACTCTAGTGTTGCCTCCAATGCCCTTCTCACTTTCAAGTTTGTCTCCCCATCCAAATTCATAGTCTCCACATAACAAATCCCATCATCATAGCCGGATGCCAACAGAAGCAAATCAGCAGGGAAAAACTCATCTTTTTCCACTTTCACAACGTCCCCAACCGCAACATCCTTCCACGGTTTATGCCCAAATAGGCCACCTCCAATGTGGACACTAGTTTCCCGCATATTAACCTTCCGGTCCTGCAGAAATCTCCGCCAATCTTCCACCATTTCCTTAGCCATACTAAGTCCTACGACGAATGCCAGAGGCGCAATGGCACTAAGAGATGAGAATGGACCATAAGGCGTGGTCGATAAAATTGCAGCTACAAGAAAATAAATGTTGGCTACACGATTGAATTGCTCGTAGAGCGCAATTGGGAGGAATGTGACAATGCTGTACTTGGTGGTGGAAATGTGATTGGAGCAGTAAATGACATTAGTCCTTTTTTTCTGGTTTGGATCATCAAGTTGCTGGTTGCACTGTATTGTTCTCGGATATCCCAGATCACTTCCATAGTCCTGAACAGGATGATGATTGGCGCGATTAACGCGTGCAAAAGTGTACAGGCTGCTTCTTTTTAGCTTTGCTCGGATTCTTCCGTGTGCCATTGTTGGGTAAAAAGACAATGTACCTCCTCTAAGACTGAATACGAAACAGTCCCAGAGGAATTATTATAAAGTTTTAATACCACATGCAATCAAACAGGGTGATAGAAGATGAAATAAAGTGAATGAATTTGTCCTTTTGTTTTATGTTGAATGCATGGGATTAATTAATTAATTAGATTTTTGTTATGGACGGATGAAATAGTAAGGGGAAAATGAATTATAATATGTATTATCAAGGGCCAAAATGTAAGCTGCAAAACTCGGGAAAAAAATGTTTCGCTTCTTCAATGGTGCAAGGTTGCATTGTTGCAGAGGCAAGGAGGAGGCTAGAGAGAGAAAAGCTCCTTTCTGAAGCCCACGGCCATGGCAGTAATTTTCGGGTCTGCAAGCAACGTGGATTGATATTATACAAGATTTGTTACTATAATGAAGCTATAACACAAGTTGGTTTGTTACACCAAATATCTAAAATCTAGTGTCAAATTATTAAATGATTAGTTACGTGGATAATTATTAATGATAACTTTTATGGAGAGATGTACAACAAACAACAAACAACTACAAATATGTCATATACTCCCTCTATCCCAAAATAATAGATGTTTTAGAGAGTTTTACAAAGATTAAAAATAGTTGTAATTTTACTATTTTACCCTTAATTAATATTATATTTCCTAGTTAAGCTTCCTGTGTGTCTTCTATTCTGGTGGAAAAGAATGTGAACATCTCCATACTTCGTGCTTTCTCTACCCTCTCGCCGTAACAGATCAAAGCAGACACTACCAAACAATTCAACTCACCATAACTATAACCATTTTATGAGCGCAACCAAACAGAGCTACTTCAAAAAATGGCTCCATTAACTCCATTAACACAGTCGATCCATTAACCATTATCGGCGACTCCATTAACACAGTCGATCCATTAACGCCGTCGAACAGATCAAATCAGACACTCATAAAATCATTTTATCATTTGATTTATGTTAATGATTCATGTTTGTTTGTTTGGAGTTGAACAGATCAAATCAGACACTACCAGATCAAAAATCAGACACTACCAGATCATTAATATAAACACTACCAGATCATAGATCAAATCAGACACTACCAAACAAACATGAATCATTTTCTGATTTGATTTGGTAGTGTAATCCCCGGTGGCACAGAGTATAATCCTCCCTTTTTATTTGGATTATTTTCTCCGGTGGCACAGAGTATAATCCCCTCAGATGAAAAAAAGGAGTAGAATAATAGTACTCCCCGGTGGCACAGAGTATAATCCCGGCGACTCCATTAACGTTTCTCTGCTTAACTAATATGAGAGAGAAAGAGGAGAGAGAAAGTGAATGGGATGGATTTGGTAAAGAGAGAAAAATAGAGAGAAAGTGAATGGGCAGAATTAAATAGTTATCAATGGTGTTGGAGAAGGAAGGGTAAAAAAGGAAATAAATAGGTAAAATATTTTTGGTTTTGTAGAACGTCAAATATTTTGAAAAAAAAAACAGTCTAAAACGTCTATTATTTTGGGATGGAGGAAGTACTATATACTGCCGTTGTTCCTGCTCAGCATATACCAAGTCGTATTGTGACTATTTTTTGTGCAAACAATAAGTCTAGGGGGACCGGGGGTTTCCGACCGGGGTAGTGACTGGCCGAATTTTTATTTTTATTTTGTTTTTGACTATCAAATAATTAATGTGTTTTATTCGAATTAAAATTTTTACAAAATGTAGTGATTTAGGTGTCATTTGGATACATGTAAAAAATAGAGTTGTACGGTCTGTGCAACTCTATTTTTTATATGTATCCAAATGACACCTAAATCATTGTATTTTATAAAAATTTCAGTTTTAATAAATCACATTAATTATTTAGTAGTCAAAAACAAAAGAAAACAAAAATTCCGACCGGTCAGTACCTCGGTCCCCTAGAAGGACTCTTGTGCAAAATACGGGAGTTAACTAAGGTGAATATTTTGTGACATTGTGCATTTGCTTTCATATTGCGTAAGTATCTATTAGTGGTAATATTTTTAATTATGTATGTAATATAGTAAATCAATTTTATAATTTTACTCAATTCTATATATTGATGTAAAGAACGGTTAAAAATATTAGCATATAAAGATAAGAATAATTTTGACAAGGTTGATAGTAATTTTGGAAAGATTAAAAGTAAGTTTGGGAAAGATTGATAGTAATTTTGGAAAAGATTGAAAGTAATTTTTGGGGTTGATAATATGTAAACAAGGTGATTGTAGAGGATTTTTCAGATACGATAAACCTAAACTTAAGTAGTATGTTATGGTAATTGTAGAGTGCTTTGGTGGAGATAACAAGGAATAATTTTTGTTGGGATGTAATTATTTGGGTCTAGCTATGGTGCAGTTCAATCTATTTAATGATTCAGATCTGGTGATGGTCCATATATAATTTATTGTGATAGTGGGAGTCCTTATTAAAACAGGATTGTGTTTCTTTATTTGGAGGGATAAGGAGTCCTTCTCCTAGTTGGATGCGGGTAGAGGTGGCTTCTATATATACGGCTATAAGCTAGGGTTTTAGGGGACACAACAAACACGAAGAAATGCTACACAAATACACAACTTGTACTCCCAATATTATTATAGTGGATTACTCGCTCTCTCCGTGGTTTTTTTCCAATTGGATTTCCACGTAAAATCTTTTGTTCATACTTTATATTCCTTTATTTATGCTTATGTGAGTGTATTTTGTGAGTTTAATTTCATAACAATACAATCAACCGTTGACGCAATTTTGGCCTGCTGTTTTGGTGATTTCGTCAGGCGTACAAAATTTGGCGTTAACATTGGCGCCGTATGTGGGAATCAAGACACTTGTTTTAGTGTTGATTTAAAATCATCGATTCACCGAAGGAGATAAGTGATTCTTTTTTTATTAAATTAAATATATACTTGTATGTGTGTATATATATACTCTGCTAATATCAATTGAAGCATGATTGTAACCGAGTATTTATTACTTTACACGTTACATCGTTTATATCATAAAAAGTAGAGATAGTATTCATGTTATATATATTAAATCAAAGCATTAATCACTTTGATTATTGATTCAGGTGAGTAAAAGATTCATTGCTGCTAACATTCTAGTAATGGTTGCCACATAAGCGACAATAATTCGTGAGGGCCTATCATGTCATGAGTTAGCAACAACATCTTCTGTATGCTTCTCGAAGCCAACCAAGGCAATCCAAGCCCATCGGCTTCAGCAAAATAAAACTAGCACCTGGAATCAACACTGATCGTCGGGAGAATAACAAGCCTCAGATAAAATATGCGTGACTCTTAATTTTCATAAATGGAGGGGAGCGAGCAGTCACCTCCACATATTAAATAAAATGTTTCGTTGTCCTTCGTCACTATCAACATCTGCTGACCACATGGGAACATATGAAGTTGGGTTCGGACCACTTCGACAATCTCTTTGGCAATTCTTCTTTGGGCCACACCGGTTTCATCATATCTTTGGTTGTTTACTATCGACAGATATAAAGTCTGATCAAAGCCTCCCATAGGGGTCGGGACCGATATTATGGCGGCATAAGGTCGGAGGGGTTATAAGGTCGGACAAACGTCCTTCGAGAAGGCTTTGATCTCCCGAAAGGATGAACATTCTACGGATAAAATTTTTGAGGATAAAAATCCTGAAGGTATAAATCCCGAGGATAAAAATTCGAAGGATAAAAATCCCGAGGATAAAAATTCGGAGGATACAAATCTCGAGGATAAAAATTCGGAGGATAAAAATCCCGATATAAAAATCCCAAGGATAAAAATTCGGAGGATATAAATTCGGAGGATAAAAATCCCGATGACAAAAATCCCGATATAAAAATCCCAAGGATAAAAATTCCACGGAGACTTTTTGAATGCTCTCTTATAAACAGAGTTGAAAGTCAAGTTGACCAAAAGTACAATAATGATTATTTATCTATCTAAACTTCTTTTTTAAATTATATTTTGTGTTATAAAACTTTAGCGAAGTGTATAAATTGTTAGAGTTTATGCCCTAGAGGCCAATTATTTGATATAATTGCTTAACGTTTTGATATTATATTTGATTGAATAAATGAATAATTTTATTATTGTTTTATTTACTGCGTTATATAAATGTTAACATAATAAAAATCCTTAGAATAGTGATACAAATTATATAATTTCAAGTATGTGACTTGAACATGAGATTATATAATTATAATTAGTATCATTGTTCTTAAATGTGACGCCCCCAAAATAGGTCCATTCCATCCAACCCATTCTGAGTCGCCAAATACATGGTACTGAAATAACTACAACTTTATTAATACATTTGTCGTGCAAAATACGACAACATATATACTGTGAGTTTAAATACAGATATTGTCATCTAGACAATATCCACATACAAATAAATCCCCATCATAATTATTGATACATTATTTTACAAAAATGGTGAGGACTACTAAACAACTCTCTCTAGAACCATCATTACATCCCCCGACTCGTACTCGCTACATTCTCGCCTCCTGAGAAGAAAAATGGAACAAAAAGGAAAAGGGTGAGCTCAACTAGCCCAGTAAAGAATATTATGACTAAGATAATGTACAACAAATTATCCTTAGTCTTCAACAGGGAAAAAATCTGATAGAATTCAATAGACAACAAGTTTTAGATCAACAACTGCAGCGGAAACAACAATTCATTAGAAGAGTTAAGTAGAGAATGAAATCTACTAACATCTATGAATTTAAAAGTCCATCATCAATATTTTATCCCTATAACATCAATCAATATATATCTCAAATCAAATCAAATATTCATCTTTGCACTACAGGCCAAAGATATTCATCAGTTGGTCATGTTCATCTAAACACCTGTTCATCTTTGCACTACGGGCCAAAGATATTCATCAATTGTTCATGTTCATCTCAATACATGTACATCTTTGCACTACGAGCCAAAGATATTCATAATAAAATCAACCATCTTTGCACTACAGGCCAAAGATATTCAGTAACACCATCATTTAGGACTGAGGATGATGAAAAATATTTTAAAGGAAACGAATCCAGTGAAAAAAAATAACAAGTATTAAGGATTCGTACTCTAAACAATCCGAGTTTAAAAATACTTCATAAATAATCATACTGAAGTAAAATTCAAGAATGATCAAAACATGGATACAATCAAAGCTAGTATCCAGAATAGATATTTTGGACAAAAAGAAGAAATTTCATTTTTCCGGTGAATAATACCGTATTCGTGAATAGTAACTCTGACACCAAAAGATAGAAATTTCACAAAAAACATCATCACGTTTCGTGAATAGTACTCGTGAATAGTAACTCATGAATAGTAACTCGTGAATAGTAACTCATGAATAGTAACCCCAACATGAAAAAGTTCCAAATTTGATAAAAAGTTCCAACTAATATTTCAGCATAATGATATTGAAGAAATAATATCATTTGAGAAGAAAATAACATCCCTTACCTCGAAAGACAGTACTTCTAGTTGAAACACCGGATATAGGCTATAACTTGAACTTGCACCGTATAGCAATACTCAAAGTATACTCAAAATACTCACAAGAATACGCTCGATAATATAGAGAGAGAAAACTTCAGTTTCTGGTGTGATTTTCAATTCTAACCTAAGCACCATATTTATAGGAAAATGCTTAGAACGCCAAAGTAGAAAATTTAATAAAATATTATATATTTTTTAAAAATTCTACGCCCACTCTTTCAGATCTGATTTCAGCTCAATAACATGTGCAAATTGTGCCCAAAAATGTAAAAAACATTTTTGTTATTAAAAACAATTAAAACTTCCAAAAATCAATTATTTCGGAGCTTCGGAACTTCAATAATTCATAATAAATAGCCCTTTTGTCAGAAAATTCGAATCTTGCGAGTTTTTATAGGAAATTCAATTCTCTACAACTTTGCAGAAGAAAGTTTTTCCAAATTCCAAACAAAAATTGACTGAAATCAACAAACAGACGATTTTACAGGCTATAATCAAATTTTCAGTCAAGAAATAGGTCTACCGACACACAAAATCTGTTTTTAATATTTTTGGTAACAAAAATACTCCTCCTCCACATATACTCATATATCCCACATTCATCGTAAAAATATCATCATTATTATATTATTAAAATATAATAATATATTTAAATGAATTATTTTATCAGAAAAAGATAAAATATTAATTTTCAACAATTGTTACATTAAAAATTTTATCCATCTATATCCACATAAAATCAATATTTTCCTCATCATATAAATCAATAATTAATTATTCACAAATAATATTACAGAATCACAATATTGGCAACCAGGCCGTTCCCAGGAAAGAGGGGGCTTTCCAATAAGAATTTCTCCTTACTGGCGCGCAATTAGGTGACCAAACCTCTCCTTAGACAGAACTTTCTAAACATTGCCAATAATGTTATTTAATAATATTATTCAGATAATATGAATTATTGTTTCGATAATGAAAAATACTGTGTAATGACAATTATTGAAACAACAACAATAAAAAAAAATATCAACGCAACAATTATTAAATCAATAAAATAAAATACTAAACAGTAATTACTGTAACCATTATTGAGTAGTGCCTTCTTACGTAAGAATCAATAATTGGTGCAATACCGTGTGCTACTGTGCAATAACGCGTATTACTGTGTTTTAACCACCGGGTATTCCAACAGTATTAACGGTAACAACTACGCCGTTTTTATAAACAACTTATACTTGTCGTTTTCTTCATCCAATCGCTTTCCGTTATGGGGCCCACAAAAGACTGCGCCGTCGTAAGAATGTTCCCGACAGCAAGAATATTCCACGACCAAACGAATATTCTCCGACAACAATGAATATTTTATAACCACATGCTTATTTAAAATATTTGCGCATTTTACCCATAACTAACCACATTAATCAAATTCACCCTTAATATTTCAAAAGAAAATTAAATTTCATTAATAATAAGTTGGGGTCTTACATTAAATGTCCCTAGTCGAGTATCATTGTTGATGGGACAACAATGATGCATTGAGACTAGTATGTGGATTGACTGATGACCAAATCTCATTGGTCATAAATATATGAGATATTAAGTCAATGCATAGGTACATGTTAGAGAACGATGTACTGGACAGACCCATGCACCATGAGAATTCTATGTGGAGCATTATGCGAAGTGTCATTAGCAATTCTCATAGTGACAATGATGTAATGGTCCTCTGACCTGAAATCACTATGTTGCTACACAAGAATTTATGTACTTTGATATCATCAAATGTCACCTTTAATAGGGTGGACTATAAAGGTGATTATTGGGTACATCATGAATCGTGTGAGGAATATGAGTGATCTAGATGGAATTTAACCTTCCTATATATTAGGGATGATATCCATAGGCCTCTTGATTGAGTAGGACTATGAAATGAATGGTCATGCTCAAATAGTGATTTGTTTCATATAGTCTACTCATTGATTAAGAAAACTCAGATTAAATTATGAAGAGTATGACACATTCCATGACTCAAGTTTAATCTAGGATATTAAGGTTAAAAGGATTAAATTACATCGAAACATTGGTCACGAAAAGGTTGCATCGAATCATCGATCTTATTATTACTTGGGTAGCAGTGATGCATTACTAGATGTCGCTCACTGTTTATAATTTTATAATATGATTTTAAAATTATTGTAAACGTAATAATAACATATAGAATCACACACATAGAACGTTATTAAAAGGGAATTAATTTAAGTTATAATTAAATATATCAATATGATTGATAGTATTTAAATCGCGAATTTAAATTAAAAGGATATATATATATATATAAATTCGGATTTTATTTTAATTAGATTAAGGTTTTGATTAATTCCATTTTATTCCTATATATATGATATATCAGCATATTAGGGAGGTTAATCAAAAACAAAAACTCTAGCCGCTCTTAGAGAGAGACTAGAGAAAAATAAAAAATCCATTCCTTTTGGTGGCTAGTATCGCAATTCCTTCTTCTGCAGATCGTAGGACGATTCATGCGGAGCGTTCGTGTGGATACCATAGAGTCGCAGTCCGTTTGAATTACGTTGGAGATTCAACCGCATCGATTCAACAGAAATAATCGGTATAATTACTAAACCAATGGATTAATTTCTGTTTCGCATGGATCCTGTTTTAGGATTTCGAAAATTACTTTAAATTGTTCTATTTCCGCTGCGTTTTATGTGCTGAAACCCTACATAAATATACTCTTATAATTGCTGCATAAATTTAGAGAGAATAAGCAATAGAAAAGAGAGAGAAATTCTTCAGGAAAATTCTTATTTCTTTTCTTCACTATCACCGCCTTTATATAGGCAAGGGTCAAGGAAGAAGAAGGAAAAGAAGGGAAGGAGAGAGTCACGGGAAGAGAAGGAGAAGAAAAGGGGGAGATCACGGGTTGGGGGAAGAAAGGTTCCCTCCATAGGGAATCACATGCATGCATTCTAACACTTTCCCTGATTCCCTACGATAGAAGATTATGTCTCATTAAAAACTTTGTTAAGAAAACCTAGTGGGAAAAATTTAACGAAGGAAAAAAGGGTACATATCTTTTACATAAATATCTTTTAATTGACTGCCTCGTTAAAACCTTGTCAGGAAAAACCCATTGAGATAAAAATCGTGACTAAGGAAAAAGAGTACAGTCTTCCCCTTAAAAGGAATTTATTACTCCTTGATGAAATGTTGTCATAAGTCTTTCAGTCAACACATTTCGATCCTTTTCCAAAGTTTTTCAAACGTTGCATTTGGTATCGACTTTGTGAATAAGTCGGCTAGATTATCACACGATCGAATTTGATGCACATCTATATCACCCTTCTTTTGTAGCTCATGTGTGAAGAAGAATTTAGGTGAGATGTGCTTTGTTCTATCTCCCTTGATGTACCCTATGAGACCCCAAATTTTATGAAATGAAAGTATTCAATTTTCTTATAATTATTCTATTTAGTAAATGGTTAAATTGATAAAAGGTTAAAGTTAAGGGTGATATGTGAAATTTTTTCAAAGTATGCAAGTTTTTATAAAATATTCTTTTTGTCGGGAAATATCCGTATGACGACACAATCATTGGTGGACTCCATAACGGAAGTATTGTCATAGTAAGAAAATGACATAATTATCTTTTTATAAAAATAACAGCGAAAGTGTTACCGTTAAAACTGTTGAACTACTCAGTAGTAAAAGTACAATAATACGCGTGGTTGCATAGTAACACACGGTATTGATTATTGATGCTTACGTGAGAAGTCACTCCGTTATACTCAATTATTGTTACAGTAATTGCTGCATCATATCTCTCACATTATTGATTCATATTATTATTTGCAATATTGACAATATCTAAAAGTTCGGTCAAGGAGAGGTTTGGTCACCTAATTGCTTGCCAATAAAGAGAAATCCTTATCGGAAAGCCCCCACTTTCCTGGAAACGACCTGGTTGTTAAATATTGTGAGTTATAATATTAATGATGAATGTTATAAAAAATCGAATTTGAGTTCGGAGTTGAATTTGGAGACGCGGATGTGATATTTGAGTTCAGAATGATGAAATTAGTAGAAATAGACTATAAACACAAAATTTATCGGGGTTGACTTTTTCAGAAAAAGTCAAACTTTGAAATTTTAAAAATAAAATTATTGAGAAAAATATTTCCATTGTGTTGGGATTATTAGTGTTAGTGCAAATCGACATTTATTTCGATAGTAATTGATGTTTGGAAGTTATATTTACCAACCGGGTAATTAATCGGGTAAATGGGCAATTAATTGCTATTAATTCATATGATTATAACTATTTGTTCACATGTGTGTACTATTGATTCACATTCTTGTACTATTAGGGGAGTTGGTGCAAGATTGATAATACTTACATGACTAAGTTAAAAATGGAGGTATAGATGGAGCTACTATACTGTAATTCGTATTTTCACATGATTATAACTATTGATTCACATGATTGAACTATTGATTCACATTTTTTACTATTAGGGGAAGTGGCGCAAGTTTGATAATACTTGCAGGACTAAATTAAACATGAAGAAAAAGAGGAAGGTATTATATTGTATTATTTTGAGCTCCAAAACGTGCAATTATCGAAACTATATTTTTCCATAAATAGAAGCTCGTTCTTCCTTCATTTCTCACCAATTCACTAAAGCTATAGAGCAATTATTATAGAGAGAAATTATAGAGAGAAAGAAGAAGAGAAATCTGCTAACTCACTATTCCAGTATTCAATTTTCTTCTAAGGTAAGGGATATTGTTATTATAGTAAGGTGTATTATTTCTTTCGTATTCATGAAGAGAGCTATTGTTATTCCATTCCTTATTATTATGTTGGAATAACCTGTCTATGCGAAGTACTGCATACATGGTGAAATTCTTCTGTTATTCCATTCTTTATTTTTATGTTGGAATAACCTGTCTGTGCGGTTTATCGCATGCCTGGTGAATTCTGTTGTTATTCTATTCTTTATTATTCTATTGGAATATTCTGTCTGTGCGTATTACGCATGACCTGGTTCCGTTATTTATCATTATGTTGGAATAACCTAACTGTGCGGTTTATCGCATACCTGGTGAATTCTGTTGTTATTCCATTCTTTATTATTCTGTTGGAATATCCTGTCTGTGCGGATTACGCATGACTAGGTTCCATTCTTTATTATTCTATTGGAAATAACCTGTTTGTGCGGTCTATCGCATCCATTGTGAATTCTTCTGTTATTCCATTCTTTATTTTTCTGTTTGAATAACCTGTCTATGTGGATTACCGCATGCATGGTGAATGATCCTTTGTATTCATTCTTTATTAAATTGTGAAAATAATCTGTCTACGTGGATTACCGCATGGCGGGTGAAAATCCATTTGCAGTTTCGTATATTCTATTATACTCATCTGGAATATAATTTCTTTTGTACTCGTCATGAAATATCGTTTTCTTTGGTATTTTTTTATTACAAATTACTATTCACGGGTTACTATTCACCCAATTACTATTCACTTTAGTATTATTCACTCGGGTATTCGGGGTACTTTTCGTGCCGGAGTACTATTCACGAGTTACTATTCGCCTGATTACTATTCACTCTAGTATCATTCTCTCGGGTATTCGGGACACTTTTCGTGTTGGGGTACTATTCACAGGGTACTATTCACGAAGTACTATTCACGGGGTACTATTCACCCGAAAAATATATTTTTTTCTGTCCAAATTATTTTTGGTACATGAATATTATCCTTGAATTTTACTCTACAAAGCAGTATCATGTTGACAATTTGAACGTTATTAATTCCTGGATAAATTAAATTATAAATCTTTAAAATTTATCCTTGAACTTGTTTTATTGAAGTATTATGTCATTGTCATCATCCTCATGCTTATTGTTGCCTCTTTTTCGGTTCTAATAAAAGAGCTCTAACTCATGCAAGCATACATGTGTCAACAAGTAATACAGAGTAAGTAGAGTATCGATCCCACAAAGAAAGTTGTTAAATTTAAACTACTATGCATCAATTAACTCACTATATTCATATGCCTAGACTATTAACTATAATAGATGAATTAATTTAATTGCTAATAACAACTAAAAATAAGAATACTAATGGAATAAATCAAATCTGGAAATAATGGGACCCTAACTTCATTTAATACTTCGTCTAATCGCCACTATCATGCAAGAAGTGTTCACATATCATAGGAGAATAGCCAAGAGCACGAATAGAGTTATAACCATTTTTTAATGCACTATAACCTACTTACACAGTATCCACAGATGATAGACTCCATGTAATCATCAATACAACCAAAATCACTATATGTCTATGTGAAATTACAATTATATTGATTTTAAGCACAAGCCCTTACTCTAGCTCATACGGTGAAACAATATATGTCTATCTGGTTCACAAAATACGCAAGCCGTCTAAAATAACCCCATATTCGCATGCTATCATGATAACAATCCATACTCGCGTGTTCATTGTCAATTCCATACAAGTACTGAAACGAATGGTGATCAGGCATTCATACATTTAAACAATCACGATAGAATTCCCATATGATATACAAAACAGCCCAAGCATTTAAGCATGCAACCAAACTACATATTAAAATCCGTTAGAATCCCATAATGGAGTTTAGTTCATAATTGAACCAAAAGTCATTATGGGATCAATGCTAAACATGATTACAAGCAAACAATTGAAAGATGAAAGATAGAACGATCAAACCCAATTGTTGAATATATACCAATGATAACATTCAAATCCTCATAATATTCCAGCAAAATAAAGTACTAATCCACTGTAATAGAGAATCCCAAGAAGAATTGGAGAGGTAGACATTTTGGCTTCGTTCTACGTTAGAATCTCCCTCACAGTGTAAACCCTAGTTTCTATGATGAAAATACGATAAAAAGTATCAATCCTCTCGTCTGACACCAGTCAGAATCATTTTTAATCCAATTAAAATTCATTTAATTAAAAATTAAAATAAAACAAATACACAGCTTCAGCATCGCGCGCGGCCGCGCGCCCTTCCAGTATGTTCCTCGCGCGGGCGCGTGATCTCAAGGCTATTCTGCCGCACGGCATGCAATCTGCAGATTCTGGTTCTGGTTCTGTCATGCTGCTGCTGTTACTTGTTCATTCATGCTTAATCCTCTTCTCTGTTTGATCTCCTTGCTCCAATGTACCTTCAAGCCATGCATATCCCCGCTTGTACCTCACCTTTACGCATCCATTAGCCTCGTGCCCTCTATTACCACCAAAATTAAGCCAATTTCTGCACTTATTCACCAAAAGGAGTTTTAAGTAAATGCAATGTAAAATATCATGAAATGCAACTAAAACACAATAAAATATACTTGAGATGGGAATAGTTCGCATGAATTTGTATTCAATAAGTAGGTATAAATACCACTTATCACTTATATTGCGATGAAAGTCATCTTTGGCTTACGTGCATAGATGGACTTGGTATGATTATGACCAGGGATCATTCAGTATAGTCATGACCTATAATGTTATAAATGATGTGGTAAAAGTCCTCAGTGGCCTGTAGTGCATTGATGGACAATTTTTGGTATGATTATGACCAGGGATTATTCGGTATAGTCATGACCATTGATGATTTAATGAATATCCTAGGCCTGTAGTGCAGGAATGATTCGATGATGTGGTTTATTTATTAAGCTGAGTCTCAGCGATAAAAATTGATGAAAACATTTTAATTCGTAGAAGATAGTAGATATAATACTCTACTTGACTCTTCTATAATACAGTTGTATGTCTTTGGCCTATAGTGCAAAGATGAATTGTTAATGAATATCTTTGGCCGTAGTGCAAAGATAAATTTATTAGTATGATTATAAGCATGAATTTTGATTTGGTATAACCATGATTTTTGATGTTTCAAGTGAAGATAGGTGATAAAAATTATCTTCATCCTGGGTACGAAGAGGAATTTAGAATCACAAATATGATTATGAGTTATTCATATGATTGTGGACAGAAATTGTTGATTGATGTTACAGGGATAAAACATTATTGGTGGGCTTTTAACATGGAGAAGATAATAGATCTGATGGTCTATTTGACTCTTCTAATGGATTTCTCGTTCCGCTGCAACTATGGTTGAAAAGTTTTATCATCTACCATATGTTCTAAATCTCTGATTTATTACTAATGAAGGCTATTGATGATGTAAATTATCTTTAGTCATGATATTCTTTACTGGGTTAGTTGTGCTCACCCTTTTTGCTTCACAATTCCTTTTAGGTTATAAGAGTGTAGCTGGGTCGAGCAGGGGTAAGAGGAGAATAGAACGGTGGTCTATAGCTGTTGAGATTCTCCTTAAATAGTATAGAAATAATTTTATTGAAAAATTTAGATAAGTGTATCATAGTGTATACGTCATTTGATATTTAATTTTGGTGAACCGAATAGGGTGAGGTGAACCCAACTTTGGAAGGGTGTTTTGCCACTATCATACAAGATGTTTAATGACATACAACCTCGTGTTATCATAAGACAAGGTTGTGCACATCCAATTGGTGAGTATATCTACGAGCACTACCTATATAATCTTGGAGTTTATTTGAAATATAATTCTCACTTGGAGACAGCGGAGATAATTATATGTCAAGAGAAGACTCACCATTGGAAAGAAGATGATAGCAATCTTCTTGTTTTTCTTTGGGGACTATTGGGTCAACCAAGGAGAATTTTATGGACATATGATATCTATCACAACCTAGACGCATGGCCTCCCATGTACGAAGGTTTTCTTGAACACTTCCCAAAGATTTTAATTTCTAAAACAGTTATGGACTGTACTTTTATGTAAGGTACCATTGTAAGGTTGTTGTCAAGGCACCATGAGAGTTACATACATTTGTATTAAAACTCACAGTTTAACTGTGGTCGTATTGAATATATGTGGCGTGGCCTATGTGATTTAGCCATTTTCAATCCTTCAGAGATTCTCATGTAAATCTCACTGTCAAGTGAGCCATATAGGTATGTTGTTACAACATCCATCAGACGTGTTTCTAAACCTTTCATGGTTGTCATACCTATCAAAAAGCAAAAAGTGACTACATCCATTACTGGAGAGTATGTATCCTGATAATCAATACCAAGTTTTTGTGAAAACCCTTGAGCTACAAGTCGGACTTTGTATCTCACAATTTAATTTTTTTCATTTTGTTTTCGTACAAATACCTATTTGTTTCCAACCGGGATTACACCCAGCGGTGTTTGGACTACTGGTCCAAATACTTCTCTTTTCAATAGAGATTGTAGCTCAATTTGAATAGCATCTTTCCATTTTGGCCAATCTTTTCTTTTCCGACATTCTTCCACGTTTTGTGGTTCAGGATCCGTGTCAGGAATCAAAGTAATATCTGATGCTATAGAGAAAGCAAATATATCATCAATCATGGCTTTGCTTCGATCCCATATTTATCATCAAGTACATAATTTATTGAGATCTCTTGGTGTTCATCTCTTATCCCTTCATTGAGATTTTGAACCTCTTCTGGGGCTATTCCCACTCTTGGAATAAGTGCTACTTCTGGAACGGGTATTCCTTCTGGGATTCTCTTAGTTGCTTTTGATTTTCGTGGTACAGTGTCTTTTGCACCAATCGGTCTTCCACGCTTCTAGCGTGGTTTAGATTCTTCTATTACTTTATTCGTCAATTCTCTAGGAATTGATTTTTCAATAGGTATTTTTATCCTTGCTGGAGTATTCACTGTAGGTGTATGTGACTTTATTACTTTTCTAGCATCATTAAATGCATCTGACATTTGATTTATAATATTTTGTAAATGAATAATTCTTTGAACTTCAATTTCACATTGTCCTGTACGAGGATCAAGTGAATTTAAATCTGATGCATTCCATGATATTTCAAAGAGTTTTTTATTTAAAACTTTCTCTCCTCCTAATGGAGAAAATACAGTTTCATCAAAATGACAATCTACATAACGTGCAGTAAAAACATCTCTAGTTAAAGACTCAAGATATCTGATAATAGAAGGAGAATTAAAACCAATATAAATAACTATTCTTCGTTGGGCTCCCATCTTAGTTCTTTGTGGAGGTGCAATTGGAACATATACTGCACTTCCAAAAACTCGAAAGTGTGATATGTTGGGTATCTGTCCAAGAACTAACTATAGAGGAGAGAATTTATGAAGACGCGTTGGTCTTACTCAAATGATGGCTACAGCAAGAAGAATTGCATGACCCCAAAGTGAGGTAGGTAAGTTAGCCCTTAACATTAATGGTCGTGCAATTAGTTGAAGTCTTTTTATGAAAGATTCAACTAAACCATTTTGTGTATAAATATGAGAAACAGAATGCTCAATAGAGATTCCAATAGTCATACAAAAATCATTAAAAGTCATTGATAAAAATTCAGCTGCGTTATCAAATCGAATTGACTTGATTGGATGATCCGGGAACTGAACCCGTAACTTGATTATTTGAGCAAGAAGTTTTGAGAATGCAAAATTTCGAGAAGAGAGAAGACAAACATGAGACCATCTAGTTGAAGCATCTATTAAAACCATGAAATATCAAAATGCGACAATGATTGAATACGTCCACAAATGTCTCCTTGAATTCTCTATAGGAATTTTGGGACTTCTTTATAAACTTTTATTGGTGATGGTCGAACAATTAATTTTCCTCGAGAACATGCAGCACAAGAAAATTCACTACTAAAAAAAACATTCTTATTTTTGAGAGGATGACCAGTAGAATTTTCAATAATACGACGCATCATAGAAGTACTTGGATGACCGAGTCTTTCATGTCAAATCATAAAGGATTTAGGATTAATGATTTTTGGGAACATAACATTATGAGACTCAATTACTCTAATTTTCATAGTATATAATCCAGAAGAATTTGAATGAAGTTTTTCTAGGATATTCTTTTTTCAAAAAAAATAAAAATGATGAGAATATATTCATTATCATTTTCATTAGTTGTTTCAATATGAAAACCATTCAGTCGAATTTCTTTAAAACTAAGCAAATTTCTTCTTGATTTACTAGAATATAGAGCATCTTTGATAAAAACTTGTTTCTCATTTGGTAGCAAGAAACTAGCTTTTCCAAATCCCTCGATTAAATTTGATATGCCAGAGATAGTTCCTACATTTCCCTTAGCTTTGATCAGTTATGAAAAATATTTTTCATTTCGAAGGACTGTATGAGTTGTTGCACTGTCTGCTAAACATATATCTTCCATATCCATTAAAAATGTCTGACACATTTAAAAACATAAATAAGAAAAGTTACATTTCAAATATAATTTTATTCATGAGAAACACATACCACATATAGAATGAAAACTAATAATATTATACATGCAGAGTGTTTAATTAAAACAAGAAATTAAACGTTATCCCAAAAGATACTTTCAGAAGGTTCAGTAATATCAACAATTTTTTCCTCAATTCCTGCCAAACATTGTAAAAGAGACATTTAGTGCTAGTGAATATTAAACTATAACTTAGACAAAAATATAATAATATATCCTTAAATTATATTTTTATAATTGAATGTGGGTATCTGTCCAAGAACTGACTATAGAGGAGAGAATTTATGAAGAGTCGTTGGTCTTACTCAAATGATGGCTGCAGCATGAAGAATTGCATGACCCCAAACTGAGGTAGGTAAGTTAGCCCTTAACATTAATGGTCGTGCAATTAGTTGAAGTCTTTTTATTAAAGATTCAGCTAAACCATTTTGTGTATGAATATGAGAAACAAAATGCTCAATAGAGATTCCAATAGTCATACAAAAATCATTAAAAGTCATTGATGAAAATTCAGCTGCGTTATCAAGTCGAATTGACTTGATTGGATGATCCGGGAACTGAGCCCGTAACTTGATTATTTGAGCAAGAAGTTTTGAGAATGCAAAATTTCGAGAAGAGAGAAGACAAACATGAGACCATCTAGTTGAAGCATCTATTAAAACCATGAAATATCAAAATGCGACAATGATTGAATACGTCCACAAATGTCTCCTTGAATTCTCTATAGGAATTTTGGGACTTCTTTATAAACTTTTATTGGTGATGGTCGAACAATTAATTTTCCTCGAGAACATGCAGCACAAGAAAATTCACTACTAAGAAAAACATTCTTATCTTTGAGATGATGACCAGTAGAATTTTCAATAATACGACGCATCATAGAAGTACCTGGATGACCGAGTCTTTCATGCCAAATCATAAAGGATTTGGGATTAATGATTTTTGGGAACATAACATTACGAGACTCAATTGCTCTAATTTTCATAGTATATAATCCAGAAGAATTTGAATGAAATTTTTCTAGGATATTCTTTTTTCCAAAAAAATAGAAATGATGAGAAGATATTCATTATCATTTTCATTAGTTGTTTCAATATGAAAATCATTCAGTCGAATATCTTTAAAACTAATCAAATTTCTTCTTGATTTACTAGAATATAGAGCATCTTTGATAAAAACTTGTATCTCATTTGGTAGCAAGAAACTAGTTTTTCCAAATCCCTCGATTAAATTTGATATGCCAGAGATAGTTCCTACATTTCCCTTAGCTTTGATCAGTTGTGAAAAATATTTCTCATTTCGAAGGACTGTATGAGTTGTTGCACTGTCTGCTAAACATATATCCTCCATATCCATTAAAAATGGTCTGACACATATAAAAACATAAATAAAAAAAAGTTACATTTCAAATATAATTTTATTCATAAGAAACACATACCACATATAGAATGAAAACTAATAATATTATACATGCAGGGTGTTTAATTAAAATAAGAAATTAAATGTTATCCCAAAAGATACTTTCAGAAGGTTCAGTAATATCAACAACTTTTTCCTCAATGTTGGTCATTGGTGGAACATCAACAATATTCAATTGATGATTAACAAAGTTTGTTTCTGCCTCCATTACTTTGTCTTTTGAGACTCTTGGAATAAAAAAACCAGATGCCTCGGCGTACGACAGGTACGCGACCAATGCCCATTCATCCCACACCTAAAACAAACATCTGGTTTGTTCTTTATCTGTGTTGCATTTTCTTTATTTTTACCCGACCCAGACACTTGCCACTTCTAGTGGCTTGAATTGTCGCGATTCTAGAATTTGTTGTTATGATGGCCTCGTTTGTTCTTTCATCCCCAAGACTTCTTATTATATGACCATCTCTTTTCACGTTTATTCTGCTGGAATGACGTGCTATTAATATCTGGCAATGGGGTAGCAGCCGTTGGCCGTACTTGATGGTTTTTTAACAACAATTCATTATTCTTTTCTGTAACAAGGAGGATAGACAACAAGTCACTGAATTTTGTGAACTTAATCTGTCTTTATTATTGTGACAGAATCATGCTGGTGGGATGAAAAGTTGAGAGCGTTTTCTCTAACATTTGGGTTTCAGAAACTGGATCTCCGCACAAAGCCAAAGTAGAGGTTATTCTATAAACATTGAAACTATATTCCGTAATTGATTTGTAATCTTGTAGCCTTAAATTAAGCCACTCAAATTTGACATTAGGGAGAACAACCAATTTTTGGTGGTCAAATCTTTCTTTCAGTTATGTCCATAAAGACAAATGATCTTTAACTGTTAAATACTCAGTCTTTAATCCTTCATCAATATGGTGACGAAGAAAAATTATGACTTTTGTATTTTGTGCCGAAGTAGCTGTATTTCCTGATTCAATGGTCTTTTCTAACTCATTTACACTTAGGTGCAGTTCTACATCAAGTGCCCAAGCCAAATAGTTGTCTCCAGAGATTTTTAAAATAGAAAAATCTATTTTTGCCAAGTTTGCCTTCTATTCTGGGTTAAAACACAATTATTATTTATTAAAATAATAAATAATTGCATGTATGATATATATAAAAAAATAAACTAAATCACGACTTCAAGTGGTGATAAAGTGCAAATATAAATAATATAAATATTCTTATATTTATGTTATTAGCATATTATCTTAGTAAAAAGAAAAGGTAATCGTTAATGTATATATATACAATTACAATATATATATATATATATATATACAAAACTGTAAATGGATCTTCACCCGGCATGCGGTAGTTCGCATAGACAAATTATTCCAACAGAATAATAAAGAATGGAATAACAGAAGAATTTCACCATGCATGCGGTAGTTCGCGTATACAGGTTATTCTAACAGAATAATAAAGAATGGAATAACAGAATAATTTCACCAAGTATGCGGTATTCCGCATATACAGGTTATTCCCACAATTTAATAAGAAATGAATACAAATGATATTCACCAGGTATGCGGTAGTCCGTATTTACAGGTTATTCTCACAAATTAATAAGCGGTAAAAAGGTTCCCACCAAGTCTTGTAAAATCAACAAGGATAGATGGTACCATTGTAAATAACAAAATTCAATGGCAAAAAGGTTCCCACCAAGTCTTGTAAGATCAACAAGGATTTATGGTACCACTGTAAATAACATAATTTAAAATGGACAATAAAACATAAATATAACTTGACAGTTAAAGAATATAATAGGCGGCAAAGCCATGCCAATTGCATGTAAGAATAACATTATACTATTGGTTGCATAGCCAAACCGGTAGTATAATAATAAATTGTAAGAATTTAAAGGTAATTATAAGAATAAAATTATATTATTGGTGGCATAGCCAAACCGGTAATATAATAATAAATTGCAAGAATTTAATTTTACCGTTTCAGTTGGTTAGAGCTTCGTGCTGATAACGTGTTATAAAATTTTAACGAAGTGTATAAATATACTCTTATAATTACTGCATAAATTTAGAAAGAATAAGCAAGAGAAAAAAAAGAGAAATTCTTCAAGAAAATTCTTATTTCTTTTCTTCACTATCACTGCCTTTATATAGGCAAGGGTCAAGGAAGAAGAAGAAGGAAAAGAAGGGAATGAGAGAGTCACAGGAAGAGGAGGAGAAGAAAATGGGGGGAGATCACGGGTTAGGGGAAGAAAGGTTCCCTCCTTAGGGAATCACATGCATGCATTCTAACATTTTGAAATATATAAAGATATCATATCATATATATTGGCAATGATCTATAGCATCTATTTGCTATAGATTAAAAAATAGCAAACAGGATCTCTACCTTCCATTACAAAAATAAAAGGCCAGATTAAAAAGGGGAGTTGCCGTCCGCTAGTATGACTAGCGGACTGGTTTAAAAAATATTTGGGCACTTATACCCCTGATTCGAGCAAGTCAACCCATGGCAAAGTATTGAAATCGAATTCAATTAACCTCGCTGTGAAATTCACTGTGAAATCGAATTGGAGCAAAAAAATTGATAACAGAACTCCCAAAGCTTATACCCACTTGATTAGTTTTCATCCTCACAGCCAAATTGTAAACAACAAAGAATATGCACAATCTGTACCAACTTTTTCCTATCTTTAGACATGTACAAGAATCATCTCCCCATTTAAGGTACAAGGGATGATCTCCAAGGGCAAATTTCTTTGGCGCCTTACCAAAACACCAAAAAAGAAAAAAAAAAAAGTGGGTATACTTACAAGCTCAACTTCAAGCATTAAATTGCTTCAGATCTCAAGCTCGGCCCACCAAAGAGATGAAAGTTTTGGGACAACTCCATCAATTCTAATTCCTATTACCTCTTTAAGTCTTGCAGTAATTTTCCTCATCGACAGTCTTTGTTTGGGGTTGGGATGGCAACAAGATTTGTATCCACCATTTCTTTGAAGGGTTGACTCCCTCTCAAATTTTTCCGAATGCTCAGTACTGGAGTGAGAAATTCTCTGCTTAGTAAGGGTCGCCCCCTCTCAAATAATCAGATTAGGAATTGTGATGAACAATTTTCAAGATGAGGCCCACTTATATTGTTTCAAGGTGGGATTAGGAATTACTCCCTCCGTCCCAAATTATCTGCTGTTTTAGCAAAAAAAATTTGTCCCACAATATCTGTTTTTTTAAGATTTCAATGCATTTTTTCTATTTGTTTTCCAAATTTGCCCCTTTATCTTAATTGTTGATAATCATTACTCTCATTAATGTCTCTCCTCTTTTTTAAACATCCACATTCATCCCTCTCTCTCTCTTTAATTAATAATTGTTTCTCTCTATCTCTCTTCAATTAATGTGCTGCTTTCTCTCTCTCTTCAATGTTTCTCTCTCTCCAATTAATTAGTTGCTTTTTCTTTCTCTTCAATTAATAAAAAAGTCAGCACAAAGGGTATTTTAGTATTTTTATCATACATATTGATATCTGTGTGAAACTCTAGAACAGCAGATAATTTGAGACGGAGGGAGTATTCAAAAGTTGGGGAGGCTATGTATTGTTTTAAGGTGGGGCCCATGTGTGTATTAATAAAAATCATGCTTGACTTGCTCGGATAGGGGTACAAGTGTTCAATTTTTTTTTAATTCAGTCCGCTAGTATGACTAGCGGACGACAACTTCCCCTTTTTAATTCTTGCCTTTTATTTATGTAATGGAAGGTACAGATATTATTTGTTATTTTTTGATTCATAACAAATAAATGGTATGAATCATTGTCCTATATGTATATATATATATATATATATTTATATATAAATTTATATCATATTAATTAATATTTTTCTTTAATATGTTGCATACAAAAGTCGAATTTTTAGATCTGTCACTATTGATGTAGGTCGCAATCACAAGTCGCAATACAAATTAAAATTCTTATTAATATATATATATATATATATATATATGAGCAATATGTATATACACAGCTGTGTATTACACAATAGGCCTAGGACGACAGATTTTTTGGGTTATAGTGACGGTAAACTGTCGCCATAGCCCAAAATAGCTATGACGACGGGTGAAGCCGTCGCTATAGTCCAAAAAATCGTCGCTATAGCCTACTGTGTAATAAACAGCTGTATACACATATTTTTTTCTTATATATATATATATATATATATATATATATATATATATATATATATATATATATATATATATCGGTTTAATAAGAGAGAGAGAAATAATTTTAGGCGTATTAAAAAATTTTTTGTCTCATGTGCCTCAAATTATATGACATTAAATAAGATAAAATGTATTTAATCACCTAGCTAATCATAAGAGATTTTCTCAATCAATGAAGACACATCTTTTAAGACATTATTTAAAATTTAAAAAATTGAGACACTTGATATTATTCGAAAAATTCTAGGGGAATCGGGAAGTGGCGACCGATTTAGAGACCAGTCCATTTTTTTTAACTCCAAAAAAAATTAATAATATTTATTTAACTGAAATTTTTACAAAATTCGGTAAATTTTATGTAATTTGGATACATATAAAAAATAGAATTGTACAAACTGTATATATTTATAATTTGAATACATGTAAAAAATAGAGTTTAGTGTTTAGGAAGTCAAAACAAAAAAAAACAAGTTGCAAAGACGGTATATATTTATAATTTGGATACATGTAAAAAATAAAGTTTAGTATTTACACTATGTTTCTGAGTTTTAAAATGAATAGAAAAAAAATGAACGAAAAATTTAAATTTTCTTTCCAATTCTTATGTTTCGGAAAAGAAAAGAAATTGATATAAAACTTGACCACTTTTCCTGTCAAAATTTACCGTTCAAAATTGGCATGATTTGGACGAAATAAAATTAGAATATGTAATATTTTTATAATTCTCATATTATCCTCAACTTTCAATATAATAAATTATAAATTATAACTCATATCCACAATTTGTTTGTTCAATCTATTCGGTACCAATGATTTGGGCAATTTCACTAACATATGGATTTGTCTTTTTATTATTGTTGTTGAATTTAGTGACAACGGATACAACCACTCAGCATTCGCAAAATAATTACAAATATGAATTTGTTTTTTTATTATTATTGTTGAATTACATTATATGAATGCACAAAGTTCAACATGCAAAGACCATTTTCTTCCAACAAACCCATATGTTATTATTTGATGAATAATCTGCGTTAGTATTAATAATACAGATCATGTTTGATGATTTTTTAGTATGATATGATAATAATTTTTTAGAATTAGTTTTTGTTTAACATTTATTTTATTTGAATATTTATATTTGATTATGTAATTTTTTTTCTTTGATTAAATTTATCTTGCATATTTTTATTCATGGTTCAATGATTATAATTAATAAAAGGGTAAATTTATAAAAAAAATGATATTTTTCTTTTCATTTGAACTAAAAAACGCAAAAAAATAAAAACTCAAAAACAACACAAAGAAAGATTTCTAGTTTTTTATTTTTTTTCTTTTCTAATCTAATTTAAATTTTTTATTTATTTATTTTTTTCCGTTCAAAATTCAAAAATAAAACGTTAGGGTTTAGGATTTAATGTATAAGGTTTAGAATTAGTGTGTTAGGTTTAGATTTAATGTTTTAGGAGTCCAAAAAAAAAAAAGCTGCACCGGTAAGCCACTTCCCGGCCCCCTAGAACTACTCTATTACCGGACATAAAGATGTGGTATAGGTTGAAGAATTAAGTTATGTACTCTCTTTTGTACTTTTTCTTTGCCAATCCAACTCATGCCCTTTAAAAAAAATTCAATTCCTGCCAAACATTGTAAAAGAAACATTTAGTGCAAGTGAATATTAAACTATAAATTAGACAAAAATATAATATATATCCTTAAATTATATTTTTACAATTGAATTTTTTTTACATGTAAAAATGAAAAGTCTAATAATGAAATTGAGGGATATTTTATTTAAATAATGTTAGCATATATAAAGTAGTATTCCCTCCATTTTAAACAATATCGGCCCTGGGGTAAAGCCCAAGGTACCCGGACTTTAGGCCCACAAATTTTTAGGGTCTTCCTTAAATATTCTCTTCCTTTCAATACTTCAATAGAATACTTAAATATTCTCTGAAAAGCAAATAATCAATCTGTGAATGATTGAGTGGTGAGTTCGTCTCCTTCACACAAATAGATCTGAATTACAAATAGTCTCCTTCACACAAATAGTTCGTCTCATTCACACAAATCAATCAATCTGAAAAGTAAATAATCAATTGAGTTTCTCCAGCGGACACTGACTTCGTCTCCTTCATCATTGTCCCTGCCATAGCTGAATTACATATAGATATAAATACAGATAGAAAAATCAGAAGGCTCAAGTGTTAAATGCTATTCTAGTATTTCTTCTCACAAATTTTAAGCTAATTTCAGGTATTAATTCTATTTTTTAGGGTTTTGAAATTAATTGTTTTGTTTATGAAATTTAGAAGCATTGTTTAATGTAATTGGGCTTGATGACCGATTGAGTAGATTTGTTTATGCTACTATGGATTTGTTTATGATATTATGAATCAAGTGAAAAATTTAATCTCTTTTGGATTTTTTTAATTATTTGGGAGTAGTGTTAAACTCTTAATAAAGGAGGCCATATTTGATAATTAATTTATAGATAATCATGAGATTATGCCGGAATTTTGCAGAATTTTAAATTTTAATTCATCATGGCTCCGAAAAAGTATATGTCTGGATCTGAAAAAAAGAAAACGACAGAAAAAAGCGGATGAATTAGTTCAATCTCAAGCGGGTTCACTCGATAAATATTTTGAAATAAAAGGAGAGTTCTAGTGTGGTTGAACAGTCAGAGAATGAAGAACAGATAGTAGATATGGGGAATGAAGAACAAGAAAATTTAGTGAAAGATACGGATGTTCTTACAAAGGAACCAAATGAATGCGTGAATGAGAGTGACCATGAAGATATGAATGATGAGGGTCACAATGAAGGCTTGGATTGTGAATATGAACCTACAAACATTGATGATCCAAGCAACTGAGAAAAAATTGATCAAAATTTTATTGACTTTGTAGTTGAAAGAGGGCTTTAAGAAGAGATGGGGGTCAATTTTTTAAGGATACAGAGAGTAGGCATTTCACTTCCTTTCATTACATCTGTCGTTTGTCAAACGGAGAGAAGAAAGATATGAGGTGGCTTGTATATTCAAGTGCTTCCGACAAATTATTTTGCTTTTGTTGTAAATGGTTTGCGCAAGGTAAAAATAATACTTTGTTGGCTACTAATGGCTTAAGAAATTGGACAAATATTGGTCAAAGGCTCAAAAGTCATGAAGGTGGTAATGAGCGTATTGCTTGCATGAGCAAATAGATTGAATTAGAGAGGAGATTGAAAAAGAATGAAACAATCGACAAAAGTGTGCAAGATCAAATCAACAAAGAGAAAGAGCATTGGAAAGGAGTACTAGTAAGAATAATTGCTGCTGTGAAAGCACTTGTTAAAGTGAATTTAGTATTTTTGTGGAGATAATGAGAAGATTTATTAAGAGAAGAATGGGACTTTTCTAACCATGATCGAAATGGTTGTTGTATATGATCCAATAATGCATGAGCACTTTTGGCGAATTTTGAAAGGTGAGATTCATTACCAGTATCTTACCCATAAAATTCAGAATGAATTGATACAAATGCTCGTTGATGATGTCAAAAGTGCAATGATTTGTAAGATAAAAAATGCAAAATATTTTATCGTGATTCTTGATTGTACTCCAGATATAAGTCACAAAGAACAAATGTCAGTTGTAATAAGATGTGTGGATATTTCAATGAGTACACCAAAATTGGAGGAATTCTTCTTATAATTTTTGAAAGTGGAAGATACAACGGGATCCGGACTTTTTGGTGAACTAGAAGAAGTCTTGTCCACTCTTCAACTCCAATTTAGTGATATACGATGTGAAGCCCCCAAAATAAGTATACATCACCCATCTTGAGTCGCCAAATACATGGTACAGAATACAAATGCAAACTAAATTATACAACCGTCGTGTAATATAAGACAAAACATAATTGAGAGTTTAAACAGCAATATTGCTTTTTAGACAATATCCACTCTCAAATAGAGTCCTCATTCCATTTATTGACACACTATTTAACAGAATAGTGAGGACTACTAATGTTATAATCTGAACCGTCACTCCGTCCCCCGACTAGTCCCAGCTACGTTCTCATTTCCTGAAGAGAACAGTGAAAGAAAGAGTGAGCTCAACTAGCCCAGTAAGAAATATTATGACTAAGATAATGCAGAATAAATTATCATTAGCCTTCAACAATGTTAAACTGATAAAATACAATAGACATCAAGTTTAACTGCAGCGGAATAAGCAATCCATTAGAAGAGTCAAGTAGAGCATGATATCTACTATCTTCTATGATTTAAAATGTTTTCATCAATTTTTATCGCTGAGACTCAGCTTAATAAATAAACCACATCATCGAGTCATCCCTACACTACGGGCCAAGGATATTCATTAAATCATCAATGGTCATGACTATACCGAATAATTCCTGGTCATAATCATACCAAAAACTGTCCATCAATGCACTACAGGTCACCGAGGACTTTTACCACATCATTTATAACATTACAGGTCATGATTATATCGAATAATCCTTGGTCATAATCATAACAAGTCCATCTATGCACATAAGCCAAAGATGACTTTCATCACAATATAAGCATGAAAATGATGACAATGACATAATAATTCAATAAAATAAGTTCAAGGATAAATTTTAAAGATTTATAAATTAATTTATCCTAAAATCAATTACGTCCAAACTGTCAACATGATACTTCTTTGTGGAGTAAAATTCAAGAATGCTCATAAGAATATTTCCATGAAAAGATACTGGATGAAGCACAAATATCCAGGATATTCTAATAATTTCATGGAGTATAGAAGCCAACACTTTAACCAACTGAGTATAATAGAATATATGAAACTGCAAATGGATTTTCGCCCGCCATGCGGTAATCCACGTAGACAGATCAATTCCACAATTTAATAAAAAATGAAGACGAAGGATCATTCACCATGCATGCTGTAATCCACATAGACAGGTTATTCCAACAGAATAATAAATAATGGAATAACAGAAGAATTCACCAGGCATGCGATAGACTGTACAAACAGGTTATTCCCAACAGAATAATAAATAATGAAACTAGATTATGCGTAATCCGCGCAGACAGGATATTCCAACAGAATAATAAAGAATGGAACCAGGTCATGCGTAATCCGCACAGACAGAATGTTCCAACAAAATAATAAAGAATGGAACCAGGTAATGCGTAATCCGCACAGACAGGATGTTTCAACAGAATAATAAAGAATGAAATAACAATAGAATTCACCAGGCATGCGATAGACTGCACAAACAGGTTATTCCAACAGAATAATAAAGAATAGAATAACAGAAGAATTTCACCATTTATGCGGTACTTCGCATAGACAGGTTATTTCAACATAATAATAAAGAATGGAATAACAACTCTTACGAGTATTGAAAGAAAAAAAACTCTCTTCATGAATACGAAAAAATAATACCCCTTACCTTAGAAGAAACTGGATATTGAAATAGTGAGGTAGCAGTCTTCTCTTCTTCTTTCTCTCTATAATTTCTCTCTGTAATAATTACTCTAAACCTTTAGTGAATTGGTGAGAAATGAAGGAAGAATGAGCTTCTATTTATAGAAAAATATAGTTTCGATAATTGCACATTTTGGGGCTCAAAATATTACAGTATAATACCTTCCTCTTTTTCTTCATTTTTAATTTAGTCCTGCAAGTATTATCAAACTTGCACCACCTCCCCTAATAGTAAATAATATGAATCAATATTTCAATCATGTGAAAATATGAATTAAAGTATAGTACCTCCATCTATACCTCCATTTTTAACTTAGTCATGCAAGTATTATCAACCTTGCACCAACTCCCCTAATAGTACAAGAATGTGAATCAATAGTACACACATGTGAACAAATAGTTATAATCATGTGAATTAATAGCAATTAATTTCTTAATTACCCGATTAATTACCCGGTTGGTCAATATAACTTCCAGACATCAATTACTATCAAAATAAATGTCGATTTCCACTAACACTAATAATCCCAACACAATAGAAATATTTTTCTAAACAATTTTATTTTTGAAATTTCAAAGTTTGACTTTTTCTGAAAAAGTCAAATTGTTGACTTTTTTGACCAAAAAGTCAACCCTGGCAAATTTTGTGTTTATAGTCTATTTCTACTGATTTCATCGTCCCGGACTCAAATATCACGTCCGCGTCACCAAATTCAACTCCGAACTCAAATTTAATTTTTAATAACATTCATCATTAATATTATAACTCACAATATTTAACAATCAGGTCGTTCCCAGGAAAGAGGAGGCTTTCCAATAAGGATTTTTTCTTTTTGGCGCGCAATTAGGTGACCAAACCTCTCCTTGACAGAACTTCTAGACATTGTCAATATTACAAATAATAATATGAATAAATTTGTCGTCTCAATTATTGCTTTAATAATATAACATATTATACAGATGATATTGTGACAATAATTGAATCAATAATATGAGAGATATGATGCAGCAATTACTGTAACAATAATTGAGTATAACTGAGTGACTTCTCACGTAAGCATCAATAATCAATATCGTGTGTTACTATGCAACCATGCTTATTACTGTACTTTTACTACCGAGTAGTTCAACAGTTTAACGGTAATACTTTCGCTGTTATTTTTATAAAAAGATAATTATGTCGTTTTCTTACTACGACAATACTTGTGATGCCCCCAAAATAGGTATATATCACCTATTCTGAGTCGTCATATACATGGCAAAAAATACAAATATAACTTAATAATACAGCTGTCGTGTAAAATACGAAAAAACATAAATTAAGAGTTTTAATAAGAATATTGTCATCTAGACAATATTCACACTCAAAGGAGTCCTCATTATATTTATTGTCACACTATTTAACAGAATAGTGAGAACTACTAATACTATCATCTGGACCGTCACTCCGTTCTCTGACTAGTCCCGGTTACGTTCTCATTTCTTGAAGAGAGCAGTGAAAGAAAGGGGTGAGCTCAACTAGCCTAATAAGAAATATTATGACTAAGATAATGTAGAATAAATTATCATTAGTCTTAAACAATGTTAAACTGATAAAATATAACAAACATCAAGTTTAACTGCAGCGGAGCAAGCAATCCATTAAAATAGTCAAGTAGAGAATAAAATCTACTATCTTTTATGATTTAAAAAGGTTTTTCATCACTTTCATCCCTGCACTACAGCCAAGGATATTCATTAGTATCACAACCATAAATTATCCATGCACTACAGGCCAAGGATATTCATGTATTCATTAATGGTCATGATTATGACAACAACTGTCCATCAATGCACTACGGGCCAATGAGGACTTTTACCACATCATTTGTAACATTACGGTCATGATTATACCGATTAATCCCTGGTCATAATCATACCAAGTCCATCTATGCACTACAAGCCACATATGACTTTCAACATAATATAAACATGAGGATGATGACAATGATATAAGAATCTAATAAAACAAGTTCAAGAATTAATTTATCCAGAATTCAATAACGTCCAAATTGTCAACATGATACTGCTTTGTAGAGTAAAATTCAAGAATGCTCAGAAGAATATTTTCATGAAAAGATACTGGATGAAGCGCAAATATCAAGAATATTCCACTAATTTCATGGAGTATGGAAGTCAAAATTTTAACCAACTGAATATAATAGATTATATGGAACTACAAATAAATTTTTGCCCGCCATGCGGTAATCCACGTATACAGATCATTTCCATAATTTAATAAGGAATGAATACAAAGGATCATTCACCATGCATGTGGTAATCCACATAGACATGTTATTCCAACAGAATAATAAAGAATGGAATAACAGAAGAATTCACCATGCATGCGATAGACCGCACAGACAGGTTATTCCAACAGAATAATAAGTAATGGAATTGAATCAGGTCATGCGTAAATGCACAGACAGGATATTCCAACAGAATAATAAAGAATAAAATAACAAAAGACATCACCAGGCATGCGATAGACCGCACAGACAGGTTATTCTAACAGAATAATAAATAATGGAACTAGGTCATGCGTAATACACACAGACATGATATTCCAACAAAATAATAAAGAATGGAATAACAGAAAAATTTCACCATGTATGTGGTACTTCGCATATACAGGTTATTCCAACATAATAATAAAGATGGAATAACAGAAGAATTTCACCATGTATGTGGTACTTCGCATATACAGGTTATTCCAACATAATAATAAAGAATGGAATAACAGAAGAATTTCACCATTTATGCGGTACTTCGCATATACAGGTTATTCCAACATAATAATAAAGAATGAAATAACAGAAGAATTTCACTAAGTATAGGGTAGCCCGCGTATACATGTTATTCCAACAGAATAATAAAGAATGGAATAACAGAAGTTCTCTTCATGAATACGAAAGAAATAATACCCCTTACGAGTACAACAAATAATATCCCTTACTATAATAATAACATCTCTTACCTTAGAAAAACTGAATACTGGAGTAGTGAAGTAGCAATATACTTTTCTTTTTTCTCTCTATAGTTTCTCTCTCTAGAGTTTTAGTGAATTCGTAAGAAATAATGAAGGAATGAGCTTCTATTTATAGGAGGATGGACTGAATAGTAACTAATTTATGAACGGTCCAGATTGATTTACTTTTAAATGGACGGTCCATATTGATTTACTATGCAGTATTAATAAAATATTCTAATAAAAAAAATCATTTAAATAAAATATAATATATTCTATTTATAATCTAATAAAACGAATAACTTTATAAAAGTATTTTGTTTTATATAAAAAGATTTTACTATACAAACACTATGCAAGCACTATGCAAATACTATGCATAATAGAATATTATATATTCTATTTATAGTCTAATAAAATAAATTACTTTATAAAAGTATTATGTTTTATATAAAAATATTTTACTATGCAAACACTATGCATAATAGAATATTATATATTCTATTTATAGTCTAATAAAATAATAACTTTATAAAAATATTCTGTTTTATATAAAAAGATTTTACTATTAAAACTTTAAACCAGCGATCCATATTGATTTACTATTATAATTTCAACCAACAGTCTGAAAAATTAGGACATCTCTGTATGGAATAATATTGTACTCACAAATGATTTGGACCAAAAAAATATATATTTTTCGGGTGAATAATACCATGTGAATAGTACCCCGACACGAAAAATACACCAAATACTCGAGTGAATAATATTTGGGTGAATAGTAACTCATGAATAGTACTCCGACACAAAAAGTGCCCCAAATACCCGAGTAAATAATATTCGGGTGAATAATAACCGGGTATTTTATGACAACTTGTCTACTTTGAATTTTTTTTACATATCACCCTTAACTTTAACCTTTTATCAATTTAACTATTTACCAAAATAGAAAAATTGAATACTTTTATTTCATAAAATTCGGGGTCTCACAATACTTCCGTTGTGGAGTCCACCAATGATTGTGCCGTCCTACGGATATTCCCCGATAAAAAAAATATTTTATAACAACTTGCATACTTTGAAAAATTTTCACATATCACCCTTAACTTTAACCTTTTATCAATTTAACCATTTATTAAATAGAATAATTATAAGAAAATTGAATATTTTCATTTCATAAAATTCGGGGTCTCACATAAGAGGGCAAGGATATGATAACGGCTCCAATATTAAAGGGAAACACAAAGGTGTTCAGAAAAGACTTCTCGATACAAATTCTAGAGCATTTTACACTCCATGTGGTTGCCATAGTCTTAACTTCATGCTTTGCGATATGGCCAATTGTTGTAACAAAGCTACATCTTTTTTGGAGTTGTACAACGTATCTACTGTTTGTTTTCGGCTTCTACCAAGCGATGACAAGTTTTGAAAAAAACATGTTGCAAATCTCTCTGTTAAGTCATTATCACAAATGCATTAGGAAAAGTCGTGTTGAAAGTGTTAGAGCAATATGATACCAAGCTCCAGAAATCAAAGAAGTTTTACATGAATTAACTAATTCTCATGAAGATTCTGGTGCAAAGAGTGAAGCTGATGCCTTAGTAAGATATGCAATTGAGGATTTTGGATTCTTAGTTAGCATGGTTGTTTGGTATACTATTTTGTTTGCAGTTAACGTTGTCAGCAAGACCTTGCAAAAAGAAGATATACATATTGATTTTGCCATTGATCAGTTAAATAGGCTTGTTTCCTTTCTTGAGAAATATAGAGAAAGTGGTTTGGCGGAGGCTATTGATGAAGCTAAGGCATTTACGTCCAAAATGGGAGTTGAACCCGTATTTTATGAGAAGCGTGTCATTCATCGAAAGAAACATTTTGATTAGAATGGGAGTGAAGAGGTGACCCTTTCGGTTGAAGACTCATTTAGAGTTATATAACTACTTCTTATCTATAGTAGATCAAGCTCTTTCATCACTTGAGAGCCGATTTGAACAGTTTGAGAAATTTGAGGTAATTTGGGGTTTTTTGTTTGATGTGAACAAGTTAAAGTCTACAACCGATGAACATTTGAAGATGTATTGCTCCAAGTTAGAAGATGATTTGATACATGAAGGAACTTCTGATATCAACGGAAATGATTTGTTTTCGAAATTGAAAGTCTTCAGAGAAGGTTTACCAAAAGAGATGACAAAACCAATTGAAGTGCTCAATTAATTGAAATTGATGGAGGATTGTTATCCTAATGTGTGGATTGTGTATCGGATATTATTGACTATTCCTGTTACGGTTGCTTCCCAAGAAAGAAGTTTTTCGAAGTTGAAGCTAATTAAGAACTACCTCCGCTCAACTATGTCACAAGAAAGGTTGAATGGATTATCCATCCTATCCATTAAACATGAGATGACGGATAAGATTGATTATGCGGATATTATTAATACTTTTGCTGCTAAACCTGCAAGAAGGATGATATCAAGTGATGTCTTTGAATTGATTAATTTTTTGACTTAGTGATTATGTGATATCTAAATGATGCTTTGAAAATATTGAAATAGTCGGTTATTATATTTGGTATTCTTTCGTATTGATACTCTTTTATTCTGGAAAAGTTCTTAATTTTTTTTATGTCTATCTTAATAGCAATTCGTAAAAGACCCATTTTTTTATTGTCGCTTTAGGCCCTTAAAAACTCAGGGTCGCCCCTTATTTTAAAATTGTAAATACAATTTTATTTTTAAAATCAAACCACAACGTATTAAATTTTAAATTATTATAAATTTATTTAATTTTATTTAATACAATTCTAATAATTATATACTATATAACAAAAATTATTAATTATAAAATTTATTTCATTGTATTCTCTAGTTGGAATAATCCAATTATTTAGTCAAGCGACCACGCGAACCTTCTACAAGGACGCATCCTATTTTTACCCGCAAAATACTCTAATTTCTAATTGGTTGGTGGGACCAAATCCGCACGTTCCCGTCCTCATCATACGCATTAATTTTCAATCATATTCTTCCTAATAGTTGGCTGCTAGTGCCTGCCTACTACCTTGCCCAAGTGCCATCACCCCTCCCCATAATCATACATCTCCACCATTTGATGTAATTATTCCCTCCCTTTCATAAATAATAAAATTAATATAATTTTTTGATGTTGATTTTAAATTTTTTAAAATTAACTTAATTTTTAAAAACATAATTATTAAAATTATAAATTATATACTTTCTCCCAAAAAAATGAGATAAAGTACACAATGTGAAGGATAAATATGTCATTTAGTGAGGTCCATTAATATAAAAAATAAAAATATTCATCAGTTTATATAATCTTGCAAGACCACTAAAGATAAATTTTTTTTAAAATCTCTTTTTCTTCTGCTTTTATTTTTCTTAATATGCATACAAATTAAAATTTGTTTATCTTTTGGGGACGGAGGGAGTATTATTTTAAAAATAAAAAATTCACATTAATTTTAATTATTACTCCCTCTTTTCTTTTTTAATTGAAGTTTTGGGTAAAAATACAAATATTAAGAAATGTAATTAAAATTTTATCTGATACCAAAATAGTTATAAAATCTCAATATAGAGATAATATAAAAAAGTAAGTCATTTATACTTTTTTAAAAATTTACAAATGAAAAATAAAAAAAAAGAATAAATTTTCCTCTCTAAAACAAGAAATAAAAAGGAAGAAGGGAGTAGTTTCAAAAACCAAACTTGATAAAGGGAGGGAGAATTGCATCATCATATTCTTGACACAATTGAAATTTAAATTGAAGGATTCACATTCCCATCTTTCCTTTCAAATGTCCCTAGATACGAAATTTGAGCAAAAACTGTTGGTGTATCATAATACTATCTTTTTATATTCAATTTTAAGATTAAAAATATATATAAGAAATCTGATATTTATAAAACTGATTTTTTTTACATAAAAAAATTGGTATTTTTACATAATTTATCTCATGTAAATTGCGAGTGAATTTCCCTTTTATGTGAGAGAGATTCATGTTAAAATATCATTTTAAATTCCGGATACCAACTTGAAATAAGCAAACTCACTATTGTAATTTGTAAGAACGAAGTCTAGTAATAATAAAAATAAATATATTTAACGATAGGGAATTATTAAATTCATAATATTTTTTATTATTTTCACAACAAAAGTGTCGCTGTAGATGTATAGCGACGGTAAAAATTGTTGCTATAGGTTCTATAGCGACACTTTTGTTCTGAAAATAATATTTACTCTTGTGGATTTAATAATTTTCTTAGCGATATTGTTTGCTGATGATTTTTGAAACGTGACGTTATAATTGTTGGCTTTTATTTTAATGTTAATAAAATTCTAGTACTTGCATAATAGATAACTCCAATTTATATATATAAGAAAGGTATTCCTTCATCTATATTATACATATAATTTGAATCTTTTTAATTGAAAGAATTAATCATCTCTAGGATTTATCACAAAAAAAAAAATCTAAAATACTTTCTGTATATGATGGTCAACTTGTATTTTAGGTCATCCCAAAATGATAGTAATGCATTAAATTTCATGATAATGGCCAAGTTGTTATTATAATGGTGGATCATTTTATAGTCAAACTTTTCTTAAAATAACATCTCAATTTTGTATAAAAAAGATGAGATAGTCCTATTTTGAAAATTTTTGTATGCATTTATTTGTAATAGTATTAATTAGGTTTGGTAAGCTTGACTCAACTTGTAGCGACATGTCTCTTTTTAATTTTATAGTATATGTTATTAGTAGCACTATTTCACCAAACAGATATGTGATCGTCCATTCAATTAATAAAGTGCTGAGATTAAATTTGGCATGGGCCTAGTCACACCTAGCATGTGACGCCCTCAAAACAGGTATACATCACGCATCTTGAGTCGTCAAATATATGATACAAAATTCAAATACAACTTAATTATACAACAGTCGTGTAAAATACGACAAAACATAATCTAAGAGTTTTAATAAGAATATTGTCATCTAGACAATATTCACACTCAATAGAGTCCTCATTACATTTATTGTCACATTATTTAACAGAATAGTGAGGACTACTAATGCTAGCATCTGGACCGTCACTCCGTTCTCCGACTAGTCCCGACTACGTTCTCATTTTCTGAAGAGAAAAGTGAAAGAAAGGGTGAGCTCAACTAGCCCAGTAAAAATTATTATGATTAAGATAATGCAGAATAAATTATCCTTAGAAGATTAACAACTGCAGCGAAAATAAGCAATCCATTAGAAGAGTCAAGTAGAGCATAAATCTACTATCTTTTATGATTTAAAAAGTTTTTCATCAACTTTATCGCTGAAACTCAGCTTAAAAAAAATAAACCACATCATCGAATCATCCATGCACCACGGCCAATGATATTTATTAAATCATCAATGATCATGATTATACAGAATAATTATTGGTCATAATCATACCAAAAACTGTCCATCAATGCACTACAGGCCAATGGGAACTTTTACCACATCATTCGTCACTTTACGGTCATGATTATACCGAATAATCCCTGGTCATAATCATACCAAGTCCATCTATGCACGTAAGCCAAAGATGACTTTCATCATAATATAAGCATGAGGATGATGACAATGACATAATAATTTAATAAAACAAGTTCAAGGATAAATTTTAAAGATTTATAATTTAATTTATCCAGGAATCAATAACGTCCAAATTGTCAACATGATACTGCTTTGTGGAGTAAAATTCAAGAATAATATTCATGTACCAAAAATAATTTGAACAGAAAGAAATATATTTTTCGGGTGAATAGTACCCCGTGAATAGTATCCCGAAACGAAAAGTGTCCCGAATACCCAAGTGAATGATACTAGAGTGAATAGTAATCGGGTGAATAGTAACCCATGAATAGTACTCCGTCACGAAAAGTGCCCCGAATATCCGAGTGAATAATACTAGAGTGAATAGTAACTAAGTAAATAGTAACCCATGAATAGTGACTCGTAACAGAAAAATACCAAAGAAAATGATATTTCATAACGAGTACAAAATAAATGATATCCCAGGTTAGTATAATAGAATATACGAAACTGCAAATGGATTTTCACCCGCCATGCGGTAATCCATGTAGACAGATCATTTCCAATATTTAATAAAGAATGAATACAAAGGATCATTCACCATGCATGCGGTAATCCACATAGACAGGTTATTCACCATGCATGCGATAGACCGCACAGACAGGTTATTCCCAACAGAATAATAAAGAATGGAACCAGGTCATGTGTAATCCGCACAGACATGATATTCCAACAGAATAATAAAGAATGGAATAACAACAGAATTCACCAGGCATGCGATAGACCGCACAGACAGGTTATTCCAACAGAATAACAGAAGAATTTCACCATGTATGCGGTACTTCGCATAGACAGGATATTCCAACAAAATAATAAAGAATGGAATAACAACTCTTACGAGTATTGAAAGAAAATAACTCTCTTCATGAATACGAAAGAATAATACCCCTTACCTTAGAAGAAAACTGGATACTAGAATTGTGAAGTAGCAGACTTCTCTTCTTCTTTCTCTCTATAATTTATCTCTATAATAATTGCTCTATAGCTTTAGTGAATTAGTGAAAAATGAAGAAAGAATGAGCTTCTATTTATAGAAAAATATAGTTTTGATAATTGCACGTTTTGGGGTTCGAAATATTACAATATAATACCTTCCTTTTTTCCTTCGTTTTTAATTTAGTCATGCACGTACTATCAAACTTGCACCATCTCTCCTAATAGTAAATCATGTGAATCAATAATAAATCATGTGAATCAATAGTTCTAGACATGTGAAAATACGAATTACAGTATATTACCTCCATCTATACCTCCATTTTTAACTTAGTCATGCAAGTATTATCAATCTTGCACCAACTCCCCTAATAGTAAATGAATGTGAATCAATAGTACACACATGCGAATAAATAGTTATAATCATGTGAATTAATAGCAATAAATTGCTCATTTATCCTGTTAATTACCCAATTGGTCAATATAACCTCCAGACATCAATTATTATCGAAATAAATGTCGATTTTCACTAACACTAATAATTCTAACACAATAATACTATCAATTTCATCTTTAATCAACACGAACTTATTCATCATTAATATTATAATTCATAATATTTAACAAACATGTCGTTCCCAGGAAAGAGGGGCTTTTCGATAAAGATTTCTCTTTATTGGCGCGCAATTAGGTGACCAAACCTCTCCTTGACAGAACTTCTAGACATTGTCAATATTGCAAATAATAATATGAATAACTTTGTCGTCTTAATTATTGATTTAATAATATAACATATTATGCAGATGATACTGTGACAATAATTGAATCAATAATATGAGAGATATGATGCAGCAATTACTGTAGCAATAATTGAGTATAACTGAGTGACTTCTTACGTAAGCATCAATAATCAATATCGTGTGCTACTATGCAACCACGCGTATTATTGTGCTTTTACTACCGGGTAGTTCAACAGTTTTAACGGTTTTCGCTGTTATTTTTATAAAATGATAATTATGTCATTTTCTAACTACAACAATACTTTCGTTGTGGGGTCCACCAATGATTGTGCCGTCGTACAGATATTCCCTGACAAAAAAATTATTCCCCGACCAATCGAATATTTATATAACAACTTGCATACTTTGTAAAATTTATAAATATTACCCACAACTATAACATTATATCAAATTCACACCATAATATTCAAAAAAATATTTCGAGAAATTTAAATCTTTATTCATAAAATTTGGGGTCTCACATAGCCAGTGCAACTATTTCTTACAGTCAGACTAATGACGGGTTAAATACACTTTTCGTCACTTTATTAGGGGTTGATTTCCAATTGCATCACTGAACTGAAATTTTTAATTGTAGCGACGTGTCTCATTTAAACTTGTGCTTTAAATCCTTTTTAATTGTAATTCACATAAAAAATAGTGAATTAGTTAATCAGGTTGTTTATTCAATTCTATCAATTGTGGATTTGGATTAATACATTTGTGATGCATTGAAAGGTAGTTATAAATACTAATAAATTACTGATTAACAGTCCAGAATAGTGAGCATAATTAATAAGAAGTGTATTGATATAAGTGAGCAATAAGTGAAGTTGTGATCTTAATTCTCCTTAACTTGATTTTAATCTAGTGGTATTTAATAGTAGTTTTATTAATTATTTAATTTTAATTTACAATCCTAAATCATTTGTTTAAATAAAATTAATTTGGTTACGAGTTAGTGTGAGACCCCAAATTTTATGAATAAAGATTTAAATTTCTCAAAATATTTTTTTAATATTATGGTATGGATTTGATATAATGTTATAGTTGTGGGTAGTATTTATAAATTTTACAAAGTATGCAAGTTGTTATAAAATATTCGTTTGGTCGGGGAATATTCTTTTTGTCGGAAATATCTGTATGACGGCACAATCATTGGTGAACCCACAACGGAAGTATTGTCGAAGTAATAAAACGACAGAATTATTTTTATGAAAATAACGACGAAAGTTTTACCGTTAAAACTGTTGAACTACTCGGTAGTAAAAGTACAGTAATACGCGTGGTTGCATAGTAGTACACGGTATTGGTTATTGATGCTTACATGATAAGTCACTCAGTTATACTCAATTATTGCTACAGTAATTGTTGCATCATATCTCTCATATTATTGATTCGATTATTGCCACAGTATCATCTGTATTATATGATATATTATTAAATCAATAATTGAGACGACAAAATTATTCATATTATTAAGTTGCAATATTTACAATGTCTAGAAGTTCTGCCAAGGAGAGGTTTGGTCACCAAATTGCGCGCCAATAGGGAGAAATCCTTATTGGAAAGCCCCCTCTTTCTTGGGAACGGCCTGATTGTTAAATATTGTGAGTTATGATATTAATGATGAATAATTTCGTGTTGATTAAAGATGAATTTGATAGTTCCATTATGTTGGGATTATTTGTGTTAGTAGAAATCGACATTTATTTTGATAATAATTGATGTCTGGAGATTATGTTGTTTAATCGGGTATTCAGGGCACTTTTCGTGTCGAAGTACTATTCATGAGTTACTATTCACGAGCTACTATTGAGTCACATTCACTTACTATTAGGGGAGTTGGTGCAAGATTGATGATACTTGCATGACTAAGTTATAGATGGAGGTACTATACTGTAATTAATTTTTTCACATGTTTAGAACTATTGAGTCACATGATTTACTATTGATTCACATGATTTACTATTAGGGGAGTTGGTGCAAGTTTGATAATACTTGGATAACTGAATTAAAAATGAAAGAAAAGTTGGAGGTAAATAGAAGCTCATTCTTCCTTCATTTCTCACCAATTCACAAAAGCTTTAGAGCCATTATTATATAGAAAAATTATAGAGAGAAAGAAGAAGAGAAGTCTGCTATCTCACTATTCCAGTATCCGGTCTTCTTTTGAGGTAATGGGTATTATTTCTTTCGTATTCATGAAGAGAGCTATTATTTTCCATTCCTTATTATTATGTTGGAATAACTTGTCTATGCGAAGTACCTCATACATGGTGAAATTCTTCTGTTATTCCATTCTTTATTATTATGTTGGAATAACCTGTATATGCAAAGTACTGCATACATGGTGAAATTCTTCTATTATTCCGTTCTTTATTATTCTGTTGGAATATTCTGTCTATGCATTTTCGCCGGACCTGGTTCCATTATTTATTATTTTATCGGAATATCCTGTCTGTGCTTTTACACCAGACCTGGTTCCATTATTTATTATTATGTTAGAATATCCTGTCGGTGCGGGTCACGTCTGACCTGGTTCCGTTCTTTATTATTCTGTTAGGAATAACCTATCTATGTGATCTCTATCGCATGCATGGTGAATCATTTTGTTATTACATTCTTTATTATTCTGTTGGAATAACCTGTCTATGTGGATTGCCACATGCATAGTGATTGATCCTTTGTATTCATTCCTTATTAAATTGTGAAAATGATCTGTTTACATTGATTATGATGAGAGTCATAATATAAGCATTGGACAGATGAAAATCATGGGTATATGAAGTATTAGTAAGTTTTATGATGAGTTATGTTGGTTATTATGAGAAAACGTGAAAGTTTCTTAGAAATCACAAAGAGTTGAAAATTAGATTTTGGTGAAAATGGAACATGAAATTCAATTGACCATATCTCCTATTATATTTTGAATTTTTGAGTGTGGTCAAGTCCTAGAGTTAGATCTATGAGTTTACTAACTTATCCAAGTAGAATCACTAGAAAATGTGTTGTAATTTTTTGTGTGAACTATTTTTAGCAAATGAGTCAAAAGCTGGAAAATAGCAAAAAACTACTGCCCATAATTTTGTAAGGGCTGTTTCGGCCACTTAATTTGTGAGAAAAAATCTGGCCTTTTGGGACATGAAAGTATATGGTATAAAGAACCTCCTGTCCAAAAATGAGCTCATTCCGACTTAAAATTAGCAAGTTATGACCATTTCAATATTTAGGTTTTTTCGACGAAAAATGCCATAACCGGAGTTCTATAACTCCGATGACTATGAAATTTAAAATGGAAGCTCAAATTAACATGTGTAAGATCCTGCCAAGATTTAGGAATTTCTGGAGTTAAACTTGAGGTAGCTAATTTCTTAAGGAATTAATTAGAAATTGATTTTTGAAAATTAGTAAATGAATTTTAAAAATTCCAAGAAAAATATTTGTTCATTATGGGACTATATTCTGCTAAATCCCAGAAAAAAAATATTTTTGGGACTGATTTGGTATTTTTCATGAAAATGGTTTAGTTACGAACATATGAGTTAAATATGTTATGTGAAGTAACAAAGTTGAAAAATAGGATTTTATGGCTTGGAAATCTTATATAAGGTATATACAGATTTTTGATAAGGGATTTGATCATTGGTGATGAAATCTTATGAGTATGGCATTCTTTGAATGATTAAATGCATTATTTGGTAAAGGATAAACAATTGAAATAAATTATTTATAAGTTTAAGAAGTGATTAAAATATTATTATGATATTAATTAGATTATGAGTTTATTAAGTGATTGATAATATTTGGACAAATTTAAAGTCTTTAATATTTACCTTTATTTTAGTTTGATTAATGTTTATATCATTGTCATCATCCTCATGCTTATGTAGTGATGAAAGTTATCTTTGGCTTACGTGCGAAGAGGGACTGTTGTTTTTTGAATTATATATCTTTGGCATACGTGCAAAGATGGATTGTTGATTATTGGTTTTTTTGTTGTATATCTTTGACTTACGTGCAGAGATGGACTTGGTATGATTATGACCAGGGATTATTCGGTACAGTCATGACCATTGATGATTTAAAGAATATCCTTGGCCTTTAGTGCAGGGATGATTTGAGGATGTGGATTATTTATTAAGCTGAGTCTCAGCGATAAAAGTGATAAAAAACTTTTAAAACATAGAAGATAGTAGATTTTATTCTCTACTTGACTCTTCTAATGGATTGCTAGTTCCGCTACAGTTAAACTTGATGTCTATTGTGTTTTATTCTGCATTATCTTAGTCATAATATTTCTTACTGGACTAGTTGAGCTCACCTTTTCCTTTACTGTTCTCTTCAGGAAATGAGAATATAGCTAGGACGAGTCGGGGAACGGAGTGATGGTCCAAAAGATAGCATTAATAGTACTCACTATTCTGTTAAATAGTGTGACAATAAATGTAATGAGGACTCTATTGAGTGTGAATATTGTATAGATGACAATATCCTTATTAAAACTCTTAGATTATGTTTCGTCGTATTTTACACGACTATTGTATAAGTAAGTTGTATTTGTATTTTGTACCATGTATTTGACGACTCAAGATGGGTGATGTATACCTGTTTTGGGGGCGTCACAGTTAGTATTTGATACTTTTTATTAAATAATTTCTTGTGAGAACGATATTTTTTTCTTATCACTTTATTACTTGTTAACCGTGTTTACTTGCACGTATTTATTGATTGCGAAATCGACCAACACCTATTTGATAATTAGGAGTGTGGACGAATCTTAGCGTTAACAGGAGTAATACCTTTAAAATTCATATTCTCTAAACCTTAGTGAGGTTACCAAAAAAATGTTAAATTAAAATCTACACAATATTGAAAAGTAATTATTCAGATCAACAATAATCCTTATTTATCACTCAGAACACAATTTATTAACTTCAAAGTTGATTTTCTTCACATAGTTTTTTAAAAACTAGTAAGATTACCATAAAAAAATATGTGTAAATACTCATTATAAATCATGTATTAAGGGGGTGTTTAATAGCATCTGAACAGGACTAAATGATGCTGGCCGAATAAGAAATATCATTAAGCTTGTTTGTTTTGTAAAATTAAAAATCTGAATAACTTTTACTAGTGCTAACCGAATAAGCTTCATAAGGCTGACTGATTCGCTAAGCAGGATAGCTGAATGGATTTTTTACGTGCATACCCATATTACTTTATGTTGCACCAATATTAAACATCTTTAGGAAAGATAAAAAGAGATGCAGTTCCATAAATATATTTCATAAATTGCGTCTCTCTTTTTTGGGATCCGGGTGATATATAGTATTCATCATATGTCATAATATATATTAATATTATGTTATCAATTTTTTCACTCTCTTTGTTATAATATAAAATAATATATAATTATTAAATTTCTAAAAATTAATTTACAAAATGATTTATTCACAATTATAAAACAATAAATTTCATGATTATTAATATTTTGTATTTACTAAAATTAAATGAACTTATACCAATTTCAAGTTTTAAAATATCTAACGGTAACTTTCAAAAAATTAATAATGATATTATGTTTTTGTGAGAGAGGGTATTATTATATTTTATACTAATGTACTTTGTATAATTTTATTATTATATTTAAAAGACTGTTATTCAGATGTTTCAGACATTTCAATTACCAAACAATTTTTTTTCATTCAGATTCAGCTCATTCACATTCAGATTTAGCTCATTTAGATTCAGATTCATTCAGTTTTTATCAAACAACCCCTAAATTTTCATTTTCAAATAAACTGAAAATAAAATTTACAAATGTTGAGATAATTCTAAAAAAAAAGATTTGTTTATATACTAAAAAAATTAGGGAACCACAAAAAAAAACACAAGTGAATGGGATGCATTTAGAAGAACCTTTTCATTGACCAAAAGACAAGACCAAAGTGCTAAAAAAGAATAATGGAAAAAGTAAAGCAAAAATACACAATTAAAGCAATCTGCTGACGTCAACCATCCTTTGACTCTTTCTAACTTTCTTCTTATACCATCCCCTATTCCCTGTCGCCTGTCCTTCTCCTCTCTATCTCTCTCTAAAACTCTGAAAATTCCTCTTCCCATTTTCTCTCTCTGAAACCCGCCCATTTTCTCTCTCTAAACTCTCCGTTAAAAATGGTGAGGGATGATCTGCAAATCACGATTCCGAGCTTATTTAAGTGTCCAATTTCATTGGACGTGATGAAATCCCCTGTGAGCCTCTGCACCGGGGTAACCTACGACCGGTCCAGCATCCAACGGTGGCTAGACAGCGGCCACAACACGTGTCCGGCCACGATGCAAGTCCTTCAGACCAAGGAATTTGTCCCTAACCACACTCTCCAGCGACTCATCCGGATCTGGTCCGACTCCGTCCAAACAAGCTCCGCCACCGGGTCGAACTCACTCACTCCGGACCAAGCGCTCAAGCTTGTCAATCAAATGAAACAACAAAACCACGACGAAATCGACGAAAACTCGTTCAAAATCATAGCTGGACTCACTTCCTTCGCCGTAGAATCCGACCATAATCGAAAGTTTCTGGCCGGAATCAATGGCTTCGTAGCATTTCTCATCGAAATTATCTCCAAACATGTAAACAAAATTTATTTTGCAGAGAAAATCGTTCAGCTATGTAGTGTTGTAGTTGAAGATTATGAAGACAAGCAGAAATTACCAAAGATAGTACAAGAAAAGCAACATTTTGAGTCTTCAATGCTAATCATTCTCCAACACGGAAGTGCAGATTCAAAAATCGCGACAGCTAGAGTTCTAGAGCTGTTCTCAGTTGATTTGGAGTTAAATATCTTATCTGAATTGATCAAAATCGTGAGCACTACACCCAGTCTAAATACAATCGAAGCAGTCTTATCCTGCTTAGTTTCTGTTGATGTTTACTGTTATTTTCAAATAAGGAGGACCTATTCAATAGGAATAGGCCTACTATTTAGGAGTGCCTTTTATTTAGGAGTTTGTTGTGGCTGTTGTTGAAGGCCACGTTTTTCAGCTCAGTTTACTGCTTTGTTAGCATGTTCTTAGTGGTAGTAGTGGTTGCTATTTTATTGGTTTGATTGTTGATGTATTGCCTATTTATAGGCCTTCAGTTCTTTCAATAAAATGTGTCTTTCATTGATCTGACTTTACTCCTCCGAGTTTAAAACACATAGTCCTGTTTGCAACAGTGGTATCAGAGCCAGGTTGCATAAGAGAGTCATTTTTTGAGAGTTAATTCTTTGATATAGCAGTAGCTATTTCTTTTCAGCTTGTTTTATTTCTTGCAGCAGCAGGAAGTTAATGATGGCTTCAGACAACTTTGTTCAACCGGCTATTCCTCGCTTTGATGGTCACTATGATCATTGGAGCATGTTAATGGAGAACTTTCTAAGATCCAAGGAGTACTGGCGAGTCGTCTCAGATGGAATTACAGAACTAGGAGCCGATGCCACAATGACAGATGCGCAGAAAGCAGAGATAGAAGCAAAGCAGTTGAAAGATCTTAGAGCCAAGAATTACTTGTTCCAAGCAATTGATCGCTCAATCTTGGAAACGATTCTTTGCAAAGACACCTCCAAGCAAATATGGGATTCCATGAAGAAGAAATACCAAGGTTCAACGAAGACCAAGAGGCAGCATCTTCAAGCATTTCGTACAGAGTTTGAAATGCTTCGAATGAAGTCGGGAGAAACAGTTACAGATTTTTTCTCTCGGACAATGGCAATCGTGAACAAGTTGCGGATCCATGGTGACAAGACGGAGGATGTAACTGTTATTGAGAAAATTCTTCGGTCAATGACACCAAAATTTAATTATGTTGTTTGTTCTATTGAGGAATCGAAAGACCTTGATAAACTCTCAATAGATGAGTTGCAAGGATCAATGTTGGTTCACGAGCAGAAAATTATTCATGAAGACAAGGAAGAGCAAGCTCTAAAGGCTTCAACAAACAGTGATTCTTGGACAACCTATAGATCAGCAGATCGAGGTAGAGGCCGAGGAAGAAGTGTCCGAGGAGGTAGAAATGGAGGAAGAAGAAGCGGACGAGGAAATTTTAGAGCTGATGAATATCAATCAGATTTTCAAAACAGAGGTAGAGACCGAAATCAACACTTTGACAAATCCAAGGTAGAATGCTACAGATGTCATAACTTCGGGCATTATCGTTCTGAATGTTATACAAAATTACCTAACAATAAAGAAAAAGGAGAGAAATCCAATTTTGCAGAACAGAAGGAAGTTGAAACTTTGTTGATGGCTGCTCAAGTTGATGAACCACCTCAAGTTGATGAACCACCTCAAGCAGAAGTGTGGTATGTGGACACAGGCTGTAGCAACCACATGTGTGGAAGTAAGTCCCTTTTTTGTTCTCTAAACGAAAGCTTTCGCTCTATAGTGAGTTTTGGTGATCGTTCTACTGTTAATGTGATGGGAAAGGGAGATGTTAATATTAGAACCAAGAATGGTTTTGTAGAAACAATCTCCAATGTTTTTTATGTTCCCGACTTGAAAAGTAATTTATTAAGTGTTGGTCAATTGCAAGAAAGAGGTTATATAATAACGATTAAAAAGGGTGCTTGCGAGATATATGATCCTTCTAGAGGTGCTATTGCTATTGTCCAGATGGCTTCCAATAGGTTGTTTCCATTAACGATTGAAAGTGTCCAGTCCTGCTTAGCGGCTGAAGTGAAAGATCCTTCCTGGCTTTGGCATTATCGCTATGGTCACTTAAATTTTGGTGGATTAAAAACTCTCCAACATAAGCAAATGGTTACAGGTCTTCCTCAAATTATCATTCCTTCTCAAGTTTGCGAAGAATGTGTTGTTGGCAAACAACATCGTTCTCAATTTCTAAATGGAAAGTCGTGGAGAGCAAAGAAAGTCTTAGAGCTGGTTCATTCAGACATTTGTGGACCAATTAATCCAATTTCAAATGGGGGTAAAAGATATTTCCTTATTTTCATTGATGATTACAGTCGAAAAACGTGGGTTTCCTTTTTACAGGAAAAATCTGAGGCCTTTGATGCATTTAAAAGTTTTAAGGCACGTGTTGAAAAAGAAACAGGGAGATTCATCAAAACACTCCGCACTGATCGTGGTGGAGAATATTGTTCAAAAGCATTTGAACAATTCTGTGATGTTCAAGGCATACGAAGAGAACTAACAACGGCTTATTCACCACAACAAAATGGTGTATCGGAGAGGAAAAATAGAACCATCCTCAACATGGTAAGGAGCTTGCTTGCAAGGGGCAGAATTCCTAAAAGTTTTTGGCCGGAGGCAGTGAATTGGAGTGTTCATGTATTAAATAGAAGCCCCACATTTTCCGTTCAAAATATGACACCAGAGGAGGCCTGGAGTGGACGAAAACCAGCAGTGGACCATTTCAAATTGTTTGGTTGCATCGCTTATGCTCATGTCCCAGACGAGAAAAGAAGGAAATTAGATGATAAGGGTGAAAAATGTGTATTTCTTGGCGTAAGTGATGCATCCAAAGCATATAAATTGTTCAATCCACTCACAAAGAAAATTGTGACCAGCAGAGATGTTATTTTTGACGAGGAGAAGATCTGGGATTGGAGTGGACAGCAGCCTACTGGTGGACAGCAGCCTACTGCTGTCATTTTAGACAACGACGATGTCATTCTGGACAATGAAACACAACAGCCTTCACAACAAGAAATCTTTGCTGCTCCTGTACCTGAAAGAACATTGAATGATGCTCCAACAACCACTGAAGCTTCTACAACAGCAGCTGAACGCACAGATATGGCAGCAGAATCACAGCAACGTCGTGTTCGAAAGAGGCCTGCATGGATGCAAGACTTTGAGGTAACTGGTATTGAATCTGATAACTATGATACAATTGTACATTATGCTTTGTTATCAGATTGTGATCCCATTACATTTCAAGAAGCCGTCAAAGATCCGAAGTGGCAAAAGGCTATGAATGAAGAGATTCAGTCTATAGAGAAAAATAATAGTTGGGAGTTGGTCGAACTTCCTAAAGGGCAAAAATCCATTGGTGTTAAATGGGTTTATAAAACGAAGCTGAACAAGGATGGTGAAGTTGACAAGTACAAAGCTCGGCTTGTAGCAAAGGGGTACAAGCAAGAATTTGGTGTAGATTACAATGAGGTGTTTGCTCCAGTAGCAAAACTTGACACTATTCGATTGGTATTATCCGTGGCTGCCCAAAACTCATGGTCTATCCATCAATTAGATGTGAAGTCAGCATTTTTGCATGGGGAGTTGGAAGAAGAAGTCTATGTGGAACAACCCCTTGGATATATGAGGCAAGGATGCGAAAATCAGGTATACAGGTTAAAGAAAGCATTATACGGATTGAAACAGGCACCAAGAGCATGGTACAGTCGTATAAATGCTTACTTTATTAAGGAAGGTTTCATTAAATGCCCATATGAACACACTCTTTACACTAAATATGGTGCCAATAAAAGAATTTTAATAGTGTGTTTATATGTTGATGACCTCATTTATACTGGTAATGATAGAACAATGCTGACTGATTTTGAAAGTTCCATGACGAAAGAATTTGATATGACTAATTTGGGATTAATGCATTATTTTCTTGGCATTGAGGTAGTGCAATCATCTTCTGGTATTTTCATCTCCCAAAAGAAGTATGCTCTAGAAATTTTGGACAGGTTTATGATGAAAGAGTGTAATTCTGTAACCACTCCAACTGAAGTTGGCCTCAAACTCTCAAAGGCTGGAGCAGGAAAAAGGGTGGATCAAACTTTGTTCAAGCAAATAGTTGGAAGTCTCATGTATTTAACTTCTACAAGGCCAGACATCATGCATGCTGTAAATTTAATAAGCAGGTACATGGAGAATCCAACTGAAATTCATCTCTTAGCTGCAAAAAGAATCTTTCGTTACTTGAAAGGGACGACAGATTTTGGAATTTTGTATAAACATGGTGAAAAGTCAAGTCTGCTAGGGTATTCAGATAGTGATTATGCTGGAGATCTTGATGATTGTAAGAGTACTTCGGGAGCCATTTTTATGCTAAATTCGGGAGCTGTCAGCTGGTCATCAAAAAAGCAGCAGATAGTAACATTGTCAACTACTGAGGCTGAGTTTGTTGCTGCAGCATCGAGCTCTTGTCAAGCTATTTGGTTACGAAGGTTATTGGAAACTTTAAGCAATCAACAACAAAACCCAACGCTGATTTATTGTGATAATACTTCAGCAATAAAGCTTTCAAAAAATCCAATTCTCCATGGGAGAAGCAAACATATTGATGTGAGGTATCACTTCTTGCGTGACTTATGTAAGGATGGAGTTATTAATTTGGTGTTTTGCAAAAGTGAAGAACAGGTTGCTGATATTTTAACTAAGCCTCTTAAGCCCATTGCATTTCTAAAGCTTCGGAGCATGCTTGGACTTTGTTCTTCAAGGGATGTTGTTCCAGAAAGGGCAATGCAAAATGTTGCATTATGTTAAGGTCATATTTCTAAACTGGTTTATGAATAAATCAGTTTAAGGGAGGGTGTTGATGTTTACTGTTATTTTCAAATAAGGAGGACCTATTCAATAGGAATAGGCCTACTATTTAGGAGTGCCTTTTATTTAGGAGTTTGTTGTGGCTGTTGTTGAAGGCCACGTTTTTCAGCTCAGTTTACTGCTTTGTTAGCATGTTCTTAGTGGTAGTAGTGGTTGCTATTTTATTGGTTTGATTGTTGATGTATTGCCTATTTATAGGCCTTCAGTTCTTTCAATAAAATGTGTCTTTCATTGATCTGACTTTACTCCTCCGAGTTTAAAACACATAGTCCTGTTTGCAACAGTTTCTTCATCGAAGCGGAAGCAAGTTAGACCGAGATTAGTGCAGCTGAGAGTAGTAAAAGTGCTGGGGGAAATGTTATCAGATTGTGATTTAAGCGTTCCAATAATTGAAAAAATGATGAAGATTCTGGAAACGGTTACTGCTTGTAAAGAAGGGAGAAAGGAGATTTGTGAGAATGAGGAATGTGTTGAGGCGATTGTTAAAAGAGTGCTGAAAGTATCGCATGCGGCGACGGAGCATGGCGTGACGATTTTATGGAGTTTGTGTTGTTTGTTTCGCGATCCGAAGGCACAATCGGCGGTTATAAAGAGTAATGGATTGGCCAAGATATTTTTGTTGATGCAGAGCAATTGTTCGCCGGCGGTCCGGCAAATGTCCGGCGATATGTTGAAGATATTTAGGGTTAATTCAAACTCTTGTCTTTCTAGTTATGAAACTAAGACTACCCATATCATGCCATTTTGATGTTGATAATGATAAATAATGATTTTTTATTTTTTTTGGAGGGATTGCAAATGTAAAGCAATTTTGTGGATATATCTAGATACAAATGACAATTGATTTGATTTGATTTGATTTTGTCATTGTTCATTTGTTTGTTTACAGAATTGTGTTTGCTCTATGTTTTCCTTTCCTACCCACTCTCATGAAGGTTCATTGTCGAACATTGAAAGCAAAGTATTCCTTTGGTCAAAAGGCCTAAAAATTATACACTACTTTATTTAATATAGTTTTTTTCCCAAAAATATTAGTATCACATAAAAAAGGTCACATAATACTCACACACACACATGCATATCGTAGGCTCCCGTCTAATATGTGGGGCCTGCAATATATATGTGAGTATTATGTGACTCTTTTTTATATGATAGTAGCATTATTATTTTTTTCCTATGAAATTTATATTAAAACCTAGAATTATTTGCAATTATTATAAAAAGAAAAGGGATGAAGTCCACAATATCATTTATTTGTATTTTGACCCCTAATAAATCAAAATATTAACAAGTCTTTGTAAATGTGTGGGTACTAGATCTATGCTCGGTTCTCTCCAGCGATCTGGAGGGAACGAACTAAAAGCGAACTGGCTATAACGACGGTTTTTTTCGTCACTATAGCATAAAAAATCGATTTTCTATACTAGAGCGATGGAAAAAATAAATTTGATTACATATTACATGTATTATATAAATTTGATTAATATTGTAATCGAGAGATTATTAATATTAATTAGGAAAAAATAAATATAAATATTTGTGTAGTACACAATTCTTATAGTTATTCTGGTCTATGATAACTTCTATATAGCTCAAAAAAATCGTCGCTATAGACGACTGTGTATTACACATATGTGTATATACATATAGCCGTATTAATTATATAATTTACTTTTACATGATTTTTTTGTGCAAAGAGGGCATTATATAATTTATTTTTGCATGTATTAATATCCCTTTAAAAATTGTTATAATCCTAAAACCATTTATCATGTGATGTCAAGGTGACATAAAGGTTTATTTTTAAAATTACTGACTGAACAATTTTGTTAATCCATTTTATTTTAAAATTTTGTAGGATAATACTACGGTAATTAAAGAACAGTTATAAAAAATATATACAAAATAATGAATTGTTTCACATGAAAACACTTAATTTAATTTTAAAAATGGTTGGATATAAAAATTACTTTTAGGAGAAGTTAAAATTAGTAATTTAAAATCTATAATGTACTGTATTATAATGGTTGGATATAACGAAATGAGCATTATTAATTAAACAAATACCATTTTCTCCACTTATTATTAAGTAAACACCATGATTTAAACTTGTATATTATTTTCTCCACTAATTATTAGAGGGAAGGGAGAATCAATGGATGAGGGGGGACAAAGGGTACCCCAAAGTCAGAAAGTAACAACTAGTAGATGAGTGAAGGCTATGCAAACTTAATTACTACTCAAACATATTTATTTATAAAATGAATAAAATACTAGTATTTTTTATATCCCTTAATATAAGTCATTTCAGAGCTGTGAATAATATTAAAAAAATAATTATATAATATTAAATTTGTTATCTTTGTATTTAAAAAAAGTGTTATTTATTAGACAGAAAATAATAAGAGAATCAAAATTATATTTAATACTTGAAATAATATTAGAAACTAAACAATTAATATTTACTTAAAATTCTAAAAAGACAAATCTTAAGAGACAAAAACATTTCTTTAAAGTGACAAATATTATGAGACGGATGAAGTATATGATATTATTAGTCTCTCGTTCTCTTAATGTGAATCGTTTTAGAGTTGTGCATAAATATTAAAAAAATAATTATATATTATTAAATATAATATCAAAATTATATTTAATATTTGAGATAATATTAAAAACTAAATAATTAAAATTTATTTAAAATTTTTAAACGATTTATATTAAAAATCAAAAATATTTTTATAAAACGACTTATATTAAACCAAAGAGGGAGTAGCAAATACTAGCCGTAGTAATAAACAATTAATTCGGTGCCGCAATTGCTGAAACAGTGCCTTATGCTGACTGTAAACAAGCTTTCTCTTTCATCCAAATATATTTGATTTTACTAATTATTCAATACTATCAATCAGTGATACACGCATTGTATATATAAATTAGCTGGGTCCGTGGCTCCGGCACTAAATGGACAATGAAATTTATCTCAAATTTTGAACTGTCTAAATGATTTATTGAGTGAGCGGGAAATTCAAAATAATTATTAGATAGATTAGATAGATAGATAGATGTATTTTATTAGATAGATGTATGGACGGTGTGATTTATCTCAAACTTTGGACGGCCTAGATGATTTATTGAATGAGCGGAAAATTCAAAATCATTTGTATTTTATTAGATAGATTATAGAAAATAAAAATTGTTAAATTTAAAGAATTAAATAGGAAGATTTTAAAAATATTAATATATAAAAAATAAAATAATGGTATAACTAAACTTATAAAGACAAAATAGAAAGAAAGGAAAAATGTGGCATAATAATTACACTACTGACATGGTGTGATAATTTACACCGCCGAGGTTAATGGTTTCACGTAGCCGATTTATAATATAGATACTTTTTGGGATCTTGAAAAGTGGGGTGTCGCTTTTTTTTTTTTTTCATTTTTTTTGTTGCTATTTTTGTTTGCAAAGGCCGTCCCAATAACTATGTTATTGATGAAACAGTGACTCACACGAGTGTACAATACTTTGATAACATTAGGGTGTTCAACCGATAAAAATCATTTTAAATCGGATTGGTATCAAAATTGCTTAAATTTTGATATCGGTACCGATTTTTATTAAAAATTAATATAATTATTATTTTTATTTTATTATTATTAATTATTTATTATTAATAATAATAAATTAAAAAATTGGTACGAACCGGTCTGGTCCGGATTATACTGAACCAAAAAAAATACTAAACCGAAACCGGCACCGTTTAAACGGTACATACCTGTTTTTTGTACCGGTACCAAACCGCTTGATATTTATACGGCCGGTTTGAACCCATCCGGTTCGTTCAAAAATCGAAAAAATTAATTTTTTTGCATACCCCTAGATATCATTGTATTGCATTGAGAATTTTTTTGTAATATATATATATATATATAGGGTCTCCATCCACAGCAATCGGTTGTTGGGGAGCAACACTTTTTTGGCCAGCCGGTACAGCTTGTTACGGCTTATGAAAAATAAAATAAAAAAATCTAAGGCCGGTACAAGCTGTTACGGCTGGCCAAAAATGGGTTGCTCCCAACAATCGGTTGCTGTGGATGGAACCCCATATATATATATATATATAGTCCGGATCAAGTCCGGATCAGGTCCGGACTCCCGCATTTTAACAAAATTCAAATTTTTTTTTGTTTTTTTTAAAACAACTAAAAAAATAAATTATGGAACTTGATTTTTTACCTAATACAGTATTTTGGGTGTGATTTAAATACGTATAACAAAATATATCTGTACAGTTTGGGCAGACTGTACATACATTGGTTGGTGTAGGTATTAAAAATACACACAAAACATTGTATTATGAAAAAAATTTAGTTACATAAATTTTTTTATTTTAGTTGTTCTACAAAAAAATAAAAAATAAAAAATTTGGGTCCGAATTTTGATCAGGTCTGGGAGTCCGGACCTGATCCGTGTTATATATATATATATATATATATATATATATATATATATATATATATATATATATATATATATATATATATAGTCCGTCTGTTAATGAACCGACCATCATATGTTATGACAACAATTTTTTATTTTATGATGATGGTTCAGACCGTCGCGTTATATTCGATTCGTTTTTGTTGCAGAGCTTTTTTGTATATATATACACACACACACACATAAAGGATCAGATCCGGACTCCCGGACCCCCAGACCTTGTTAAAATACGATTTTTTGTTTTGTTTTTTTAAAACAACTAAAAAAAGTTTAATATTTTATAGAACTGAAATTTTTTCATTATACAATGTTTTGGATGTGATTTGGATACCTATTTTGTTATATGTATTCAAATCACACCAAAAATACTGTATTATTGAAAAATTTCAGTTCCATAAAATATTAATTTTTTTTTAGTTGTTTTTAAAAAAAAAGCAAAAAAAAAGTCCGCATTTTAATATCGTTCGGGAGTCCGAACCTATATATATATATATATACACACACACACACACACACACACACACACACACACACACACATATATATATATAGCCCGGCTCTCTCCAGCGAACTGGAGGGAGCGAACTACGAGCTATACGGCTATAGCGACGGTTTTTTCCGTCACTATAACATAAAAAACCGACTTCATATGCTATAACGACGAAAAAAAACTGTCGCTATAACCGGTTCATTCTTAATTCGCTTCTTTCAGTTCGCTGGAGAAGCGGACTGTGTATATATATATATATATATATATATATATATTAAATATTCTAATTTTTTTTATTATTATCAAATGTATCAAAATTTTGAATTTCAAATGTATAGTATCAAATACACATGTCATCATTACATTAATTTTTCAACATCATGACCGGTTCAATTCAATCATTGTATGTCAATGCAATATTGATAGTGTACTGGAGGCAAGTTTGAAACTCAAAATACGATACATTAAGTAAATTAATATTACAAAATAATTTTAACTTATATATTAGTTATTATTCTCTTTATTCTTAAACAAGTGACGTTTTAAAAAAAATATATTTATTAAGCAAGTCATTTATTGTAGAATCTCTATAAATTAATACTCGATAAATTAATAATCTCTCTAAAATAATATTTTTTCCCAATCCCGGCTTGGGCTAATGGGATAAATTAATAATTTTGATAAAATAATAAAATAATAATTTTTAAAAAGACACTTATATAAATATATGGTCACATCAAAATTATAAATTAATAATTCTTTTAAATTATAAATATATCTAGGGTAATCTTGTAAAATATAATTCTATTCTCTTTTGTTTTGATTTGAATTTCATCTTTAATTTTTCATATTGCGTCAAAAAGTTCAGGTGTTGCATTTTCGAACTGTAATAAAAACTTATGAAGAGTTGTTGATTATGATTTGAAGAAATTTTGATAATGTTTATATAGTAGTTCTCTTTATCATCATACAATATATTAAATTCTAGTACAATGAACTTATATATACAAATTAATTAAACTTAATGTGAATAATTTTTTTGAAATAAAACGTGAATGTAATTTTAAAAGTGGATATAATGAACATTATTTAATTATTAAAAATAATTAATATCACTTACAATGAATTTTATTATTACATTAATTTAATAAGTATGATACATTGTATCCAAAAAAGTATGATATAAACATCAATAAAATGCAATAATTTTAATGTAATTAAATTTATGTTTACCGAATAGAAAAACACTCTTTAAATTAATAAATTATTTATTTATCGATTAAATAATAACTCACTAAATTAATAAAATTTTCCAGTCTCAATAGTATTAGTTTATAGAGGTTCTACTGTATTACTCTACTTCTGTCATTAAGATTGATATGTATTACCACAATTATCCTTGTATTAATTAAGAAAATATGTATAAAGTTGCCTATATAAATGAGATAGAAAGATACTTGAGGGCAATAAAGAAAAAATTATAATTAATGTTTTCTAGAAATTTTTTAACGTCAGATATATTGGAAAATTTTGAACTCCCTTAAACGTCACTTATTTAAGAATTGAGGGAGTAAAATTTAGTTAACTAGTTTTTAAAATTAAAATTTTAATGGCAACACATTATTCTACAACAATTATATTCCTAAATAATTATATAATAAAAATATTATTAATAAAGAATATTAATACAAAAAAAATTATAATGTATATTAAAAAATATATTAATGATTAAAATTTAGTAAAAAACTTTATTTTATATAAGAGACCTTAAGTTAATTAATTTTAAAAATCATGACTTATATATTACTAATTAAAATCAAATTACTTTTTAAAATTAAAATCATGAACGTGACTTATTATTTTACAACAATTTTATTTTTTATAGAATTTATTTAGTTAATTAATTATACAGTAGAGTATGACTTAAATACTTCGTTTAGGCTTTTAGGTTTCCACTTAACTTTAAACTCTAATTAAAAATTAATATATAAATATGAATGATTAATCAGAAAAATTAAATATTAAATTTTGAAACTATATAAAAACTTAATATTAAATTAAAAAAACAAAAGACTCACATTTATAACACATAATATGTGATCTACAGTCATTCGTTTTTAAACAAAATTTATAGTCATTCTAATGATAGTAGTAAGTCAATTTAAAATTAAAAAATATATATTTTATAATCACTATATAAAATAAATTAAAAATTAAAAATAATTTTATTTAAAAAATAATTTATGCTTTGTATAGGGTGTAAGACCCCAACTTTTAATAAATAAAATTAATTATATTTATAAATATTATTCTAATCAGTAAAGTGTTAAATTGATAAAAAGTTTGAGGTTAAGGATGACATGTGCAAATTATAAGAAAAAAAATAATGTTTGGTAATATTCGGTATAAGAAACAAAAAAGAATATCAAAAAATATTTGGTAAAGTACGACGGGGCCAAAACAACCAATCATTAGCGGACCCTAAAATTAAATAATTTTCGAATATAGAAAATGATAGAAATAACATTTTTAATAAAAAAAAATTGTTGGCGAAACTATTACTTTTAACTGTTAAAATATCTGGTGATAAAAAAATAGTAGTAAACAATATTTTACAGTAGCACACGGTGTTACAAAGTAACACACGGTATTCCACAATATTTTATATTATTGAACCTATAATTATCACATTATCAAATGCACAATATTTCATATTATTAAACCAATAATTGTCAAAGTAGCAAATGCACAATATTTCACATTATTGAACTAATAATTGTCACTGTTAGCGAGGGTAGTAATAGAAAGTTGCACAATTAAAAGTCACGAGAATTAAATAGTTAGACAGACTCATTATTCGAAGAATATTGTATACTTAAACATCTATGATATTAATACATTAAGTTAATAATGCAAAAGATGGATAATATAATAATAATTGTGAATAATAAAAAAAAATATAATATTAAAATGTGGATAATTAATATGTGGTAGATTAAATATGAGCAAGGATCAAGTGCATACCCCTTATCTTACTCACCCGTGTTCACCCTCCTTTAGCGTCGGACCCGACGACGGTTTCGGCCATACAACCGTTGTCTATACTTTTAGCGACGGACAATATATAGTGTTGCAAAAAGTATAGACGACGGTTGTATGACTGAAACGTCGCCGGGTCCGTCGCTAAAGGGGGGTGAGCAAGGGTGAGTAAGATAAGGGGTATGTACTTGATCCGGACCGGATTAAATATAATTTTGAAATGTGAAAATTGTGGATAATTATATATGGTAGATTAAAGATAATCTTGAAATGTGAAAAGTGTGTTTAATTGATATGTGGTAAATGTTGGTTAAGTTTTGGCTATAAATAGGGGATTTAGCATAAGGAGTTTCATAACTCAAGAGTGCAAGAGTTGTTCAAGTTGATCAACTACATAGAAAATAATATCTATTCACGTGCTAAGGTAATAGATATTATTTTCTTTCATACTTGTAAGGGATATCATTTTCTTTCATACTCATAAATGTATTATTCGTTTTTATAACCCTTAATATTAAACGGTTAAAATTTATGAAATGATTAGAATTTTTTTAATAGTTGGTACTTCACCTAATATCTTTTGACCTGAACCTTCGTATTGAATTTAAACCGTTATATTTGAACTGTGAGCCTTAAATATTATTCTTGAACTCGAATCGATTTTTTGGATATTGTGTTAACAAACTGGACATTGGACTATGAATAAATTAAATTACAAATCTCTAATGTTTATAATTTATCTTATTATTCTTATTATTTTTATTCATCATTTATATCATTTTTATTTGTACTAATCATTATAACTTAAGTTGTTATGAATATCATTGGTCTGGGTGTAAAGACAATATCACTATAAAAAGGCCTAATTTCGACGAAATGTAATCCGTCGATATTAACGTATGGTCGACGGAATAAATAGTCGAAAATAAGTTCGTCGATTATAATATAATTTCGACAAAATTTTGTGGGAGATAGTACACCTTTATTGGTGATAGTTTTCCCGCCAGCGCGAAGGCTAAATTAGATGGAATTGTGATTATTTTCGATTGAATTTATGTCGTGGTTATACAATTTCGAGGGAATTATTTTCAACTGAATTTTCGTCAAAAATAACTCTTAAACCTAAATAATCAGTATTTTATTCAGTAGCCTCACTCTCGCCCATTTCAATATTGTTATTATCTCTCTTTATTTATCTCTCTCTTTCTCTCTCTCTCTCTCTCTCTCTCTCTCTCCGGTCACTCCATCTCCTGTCGCCGCCCCTTCCTCCACCTCCTGCTGCCTCCACATCCTGTCGCCTCCTTCTCCCTCCTCATCCTTCTCCTCTACTACTTCACAAGTACATTTTAGTCTTAAATTTGATTTTGTATATTTGGTTTAATATGCTAAAATTTGTGTTTAATTTAGGGTTTAATATGTTTTGTTATAAAAATGATGAATGGTTACTAAATTAGTGTTCAATTTGGGTTTAGATATTTAATTTAGAGTTTAATTTGTTATTAATTGAGGCTGAATAATGTTCAATTTGGGTTTGATATGTTGGAAGTTTGGGTTTGATATTTACTGTAATGTATGCTGCAATTAGTGTTTGATTTGTGCAAATACATATTCTATAATTAGGGTTTAATTTGTGCAAATTTGGGTTTAATATGTAATCACTACAAGAAAAAGGTCTATCTGCAACCGCATATCAGCAACCGCTATTACTCGCTAATATCCATCTGCGATCGATTGCGATCGCTGATAGTCGTCGCATATAATCTAGTCGCTGGACTGCACATGAGCAGTCCAACGACTACTAGTAGCGACCGCTTTATCTGCGACTGATATTATCGATTGGGGCCGCCGCTAAGCTGAGTCAACATGATTCAGGGTCGAAAGCTGATGCGGGTCACGTGGCAGCAACTGCCAGTAGCGACCAACGCGTTCGCTAACACCCTGATCCAATTAGCATTCGCTAATAGGTATCAGTGACCGTCGTATGCGGTCGATGTTCGTTAATATTTACAATTAAAAAAAATTGTTTTCTGGATTTCCCAAAAAACTATACCTACCTTATATCCTAGCACACAACAAAAAATATATACAAACTTCCAAATAAATTTTATATATCCCAACACATGCACAATAATATAAACATCCATCCATATATCGACACATAAACCAACACAGTATAAACTATATAAACATTAAAAACCCAATATGAACTGAAGAAATATATACAAATCTAATATTTAAGTAATATATAGTCATCCAAAGAATAAATATAAAAGTACAAAGATCATAAATACCTAGAAAACAAGCCTAGGCCTGTCATCACGCATCATTGTCCAAATTAGTTTCTCGTTGACCCTGTAATTAACAAAAGAATAAAACAAGTTACATATATAGTATATATGTGGATACTAGTATTACGACAATAATATACAACAATTTAAACACAACAATATATATATATATATATATATATATATATATATATATATATATATATATATATATTTAAGTGACTAATTTGATTGTAATAAAAAATAAGATTATCTCGTCGCCATCCTCCGGTTGTGATATTACTGCTGTCGTCGCCGCTGCAACTGTAAGACCCCAACTTTTATGAATAAATATTAATTTCTCTCGAAATATATTTTTGAATATTATGGTGTGTATGACGTCCCCAAAATAGGTCCAATCCACCCAACCTATTCTGAGTCGTCAAATATATGGTACATAAACAACTATAACTTCATTAATTACAATTGTCACGCAAAATATGACAACAAATAAACTGTGAGATTAAATACAAATATTATCTTCTAGATAATATTCACACTCAAATAAAGTTCTCATTAAAATTATTGATACACTATTTTACAAAATTGTGAGGACTACTAAAATAACCATCTTGAACCATCACTCCATACCCCGACTAGTTCCTACTATATTCTTGCATCCTGAAAAGAAAAATGGAACAAAAAGGAAAAGGGTGAGCTCAATTAGCCCAGCAAAGAATATTATGACTAAGATAATGTACAACAAATTATCCTTAGTCTTCAACAGGGAAAAATCTGATAGAATACAGTAGATAACAAGTTTTAGATCAACAACTGCAACGAAAACAAAAATTCATTAGAAGAGTTAAGTAGATAATAAAATCTACTATCATCTATGAATTTAAAAGTCCATCATCGATATTTTATCCTTGTAACATCAATCTATATACATCTTGAATCAAATATTCATCTTTGCACTACGGGCCAAAGATATTCATCAGTTGGTCATGTTCATCTCAACACCTGTTCATCTTTGCACTACAGGCCAAATATATTCATCAAGAAATCATTCATCTTTGCACAACAGGCCAAAGATATTCAGTAATATCATCATTTAAGACTGAGGATGATGAAAATTATATTTTAAAGAAAACGAATCCAGTGAGACAAAAGAACAAATATTAAGGATCCGTACTTCGGTTTATCCATGTTTAAAAATACTCCATAATAAACTATTATGGAGCAGAATTCAAAAATGAAGATCAAAACATAGATCCAATCAAAGATAGGAACCATAACAGACAATCTTGGACACAGAAAAGAAAATTTAATTTGTTTGTGAATAGTGTCATATTCATGAATAGTTCCGTATACGTAAATAGTGTCTTATACGTGAATAGTAACTCCGACACTAAAAGGAAGAAATTCCACAAGAAAAATCATCATGCTTCGTGAATAGTACTCGTGAATAGTAACTCATAAATAGTAACTCGTGAATAGTAACTCATGAATAGTAACTCGTAAATAGTAACTCCGACATGAAAAGATCAGAATTTCACAAGAAAAATTTTATCAATATTCTGGCATAATTGTATTGAAAGAAATAATATCATTTAAAATAAATAAAATCCCTTACCTCAAAAGAATAGTTCTTCTGGCTGGAATATCAGATATAACGCTGAAGGAAACTTGCACCGTATATCAACACTTAAGATATCTAAATACTTACAAAAATACGCTCGATAATATAGAGAGAGAAAACTTTAGTTTCTGGTGTGATTTTCAATTCTAACCTAAGCACTCTATTTATAGGAAAATGCTTAGAACACCAAAGCAGAAAATTAAATATAATAATATTATTTATAAAACAAATTCCTACTCCCACCTCTTAAATCTGAATTCAACATGTTTACCACTCATGTGGGGACCACCAAAATAAAAATCATGTTTTTATCATTTAATGCAACAAAATCAATCCAAACCCAATATTCTGAAACTTCAATAATTCATAATAAATAGCCCTTTTATCAGAAAAATTCAAATCTTATGTCCATTCCACATGAAATTTAATTCTCTATAACTTTACAGAAGAAAGTTTTTCGAAATTCCAAACAGAAATTGATCGAGATCCACATACGGATGATTTTACAAGCTATAATCAAATTTCAGTCAAAAATAGGGTCCACCAACACACAAAACACGTGTTAAACATTTTTTGTAATAAAAATACTCTTCATTCTCATTTATTCATATATCACACATTCATTATAAAAATATCACAATTATTATATTATTAAAATATAATAATATATTTAAATGAATTATTTTATCAGAAAAGATAAAATATCAATTTTTGACAATTGTCACTTTAAACATTTTCTCCATCTATATCCACACAAAATGAATATTTTTCTTATCATATAAATTAATAATTAATTATTCACAAATAATATTACAGAATCACAATACTGGCAACCAGGCTGTTCCCAAGAAAGAAGGGACTTTCCAATAAGGATTTTTCCTTACTGGCGCGCAATTAGGTGACGAAACCTCTCCTTAGACAGAACTTTCTAGACATTGTCAATAATGATATCTAATAATATTATTCAAATAATATGAATTATTGATCTGATAAAGAGAAATACTGTGTAGTGACATTTATTGAAATAATAGTAATATAAATATCAACGTAGCAATTATTGAATCAGTAAAATAAAATATTGAACAGTAATTACTGTAACAATTATTGAGTAGTGTCTTCTTACGTAAGAATCAATAATTGGTGCAATACCGTGTGCTACTGTGCAACAACGCGTATTACTGTGTTTTAACCATCGGGTATTCCAACAATATTAACGGTAACAACTACTCCGTTATTTATAAACAACTTATACTTGTCATTTTCTTCATCCAATCGCTTTCCGTTATGGGGCCCACACAAGGTTGCACCATCGTACGAATATTCCCTGACAGCAAGAATATTTCACGACTAAACGAATATTTCCCGATAATAATGAATATTTTATAACCACTTGCTTATTTAAAATATTTATGCATTTTACCCGTAACTAACCACATTAATCAAATCAACCCCTTACTATTTCAAAATAATAAATAGAAGAAATTCCATTTTGTTAAAAAAAATTGGGATCTTACAACCTCCCCTCCTTATGAAATTTTATCCTCGAAATTGACGTACGACCTAGTATTTCGAAAAGGTGAGGATACTTAGCTTTCATTTCTGATTCCAACTCCCAGGTCATTTCTTCAATAGCATGTTCCTCCACAAAATCTTGACTTGCGGTATAACCTTTATGCGTAGGACATGCTCCTTTAGATCTTGACTAGTACTTCCTCGTACGTTAAATCTTCAGATATCTCATCTGGTTTTAACTCAATAATGTTGTTCGGGTTGTCCACATATTTACTGTAAGACCCCAACTTATTATAAATAAAATTAAATTTTCTCTATTCATTATTCTAAATTAATAAGGTTTTAATTTGATATAATGCTTTGGTTATGGATGAAATGTGCCAATTTTACAAAATAAGCAAGTGGTTATAAAATATTCATTTTTGTAGGAAAATATTCTTTTGGTCGTGGAATATTCTTTTTGTCGGGGAATATTCGCACGACGGCGCAACCATTCGTGGGGCTCATAACAAAATAACTGCCAGATGAAGAAAACGATAAAGTATGAGTTTTTATAAATAACGACATAATTGTTACCGTTAACATTGTTGGATTACCTGGTGGTTAAAATACAGTAATACGCGTGGTTACACAGTAGCACACGGTATTGCACAGTATTGTTGAATTATTGATTCGTACGTAAGAAGGCACTACTCAATAATTGTACAGTTGTTACTGTTCACTATTTTATTTTATTGATACAATAATTACTGTGTTGATATTTAATATTATTGTTGTTTCAATAATTGTTACTGCACAGTATTTCCCATTATCAGATCAATAATTCATATTATTTGAATAATATTATTAGATAACATTATTGGCAATGTCTAGAAAGTTCTGTCAAGGAGAGGTTTGGTCACCTAATTGCGCGCCAGTAAGGAGAAATCCTTATTGGAAAGCCCCCTCTTTTCTGGGAACGGCCTTGTTGTCATAATTGTGATTCTGTAATATTATTTGTGAATAATTAATTATTAATTTATATGATAAAGAAATATTTATTTGATGTGGATATAAATGATGGATTTATTTATTTTATGTGGTTATAAATGAAGGAATTAATGCTGAGGTATTTTATAAGTATTTTTGTCGGAATAGATGTATTAAAAATCATCCGTTTGTTGATTTCAGATATTTTCAGTTTGGAATTTGGAGAAACTCAAAGTTAAAAAGTTGTAGAGAATTCAATTTCGTGTGGAATGGATATAAAATTCGTATTTTTCTGATAAACGGACTATTTTCTATGAATTATTGAGGTTTTAGAAAATAAAATGATTTTTATTAAATTATGGGTGGGACCCACTTTTTGGTTGGTGTTGAATGCACATGGGCTGCTAATTTTGTTCAAAGATGGATGATTGTCCAACCTAGCATGCGTAGAGAAAATATAAGAATTATTAATATTTTATTAATTTAGTCTCCTTTGACGTTCTAGCATTTTCCTATAAATAGAGGGCTAAGTTAGAATTAAAAATCACACCAGAAACAAGTTTTCTCTCTTTCTCTCTCTATATTATCGAGCGTATTCTTGTGAGTATTTTGATACTTTGAGTGTTGCTATACGGTGCAAGTTTCTGTCAGCACTATATCCGAAATTCAGTCAGAAGTACGATTATTTTGATGTAAGGGATGTTATTTTCTGTCAAAATGATATTATTTTCTTCAATATCATTATGCTGAAATATTGGTTTGAACTTTTTAATCAAATTTAGAACTTTTTGTGTCGGGATTACTATTCACATATACGACACTATTCACGTATACGACACTATTCACGAATACGGCACTATTCACCAAAAAATGAAAATTTTCCTTTTTGTCCAAGATGTCTATTATGGTTACTATCTTTGATTGTATCCATGTTTTGATCTTTATTTTTGAATTTTGCTTCACAATTGGTTATTATGGAGTATTATTGATCTTGGATAAACTGTTATACGAATCCCTAATATTTGTCCTTCTGTCTCACTGGATTCATTTTCCTTAAAATATTTTTCATCATCCTCAGTCCTTAAATGATAATATTATTGAATATATTTTGCCCGTAGTGCAAAGATGAACAGGTGTTGAGATGAACATGACCGACTGGTGATATAAATGAATATCTTTGGCCTGTAGTGCAAAAATGAATGATTAACTGATGAATATCTTTGGCCTATAGTGCAAAGATGAATATTTGATTAAAGATGTATATTGATTGATGTTACAGGGATAAAATATTGATGATGGACTTTTAAATCTTAGAAGATAGTAGAATTCATTCTCTACGTTACTCTTCTAATGGATTGTTGTTTCCGCTGTATTTATTGTTCTAAAACTTGTTTTCTATTATATTCTATCAGATTTTTTCCTGTTGAAGACTAATGATAATTTGTTGTATATTATCTTAGTCATAATATTCTTTACTGGGCTAGTTAAGCTCACCCTTTTCCTTTTTTGTTCCATTTTTCTTTTTAGGAGATGAGAACATAGCATAATCGAGTCGGGGTATGGAGTGATGGTTCTAGAAAGATGTTTTAGCAGTCCTCACTATTTCTATAAAATAGTGTATTAATAATTATAATGAGGACTTATTTGAGCGTTAATATTGTTTAAAAGACAATATTTGTATTTAAACTCACAGTATGTGTTGTCGTATTTTGCACGACAATTATATTATCAAAGTTGTAGTTTGCTTTTTGTACCATGTATTTGACGACTCAGAATGGGTGTTTTATACCTATTTTGGGGGCGTCACATTTACGTAACAGCGATATGTGAAAAAAGTTATGAACACGCGACATACTTGGCGGTAAAACGAGTCTATAGGCCACAGTTCCTATTAGATCGAGGATTTCAAATGGACTAATAAATCGAAGGTTTGAGCTTTCCTATCTTCATCAAATATTACTTCTAGAATAATTCCTTCTTGCACCTTCTTCTTTATATCCATAGGCTCCGGTGTGTAGCTTGAGCGGTTTTAACTTTATCGATTAAAGTCAATTCTACTCGTACATCATCACTTGGGTCCCTAGTGTCTTTAAATCTATCTCTATCATTTGTAAGTTATACAAAATGGGTTTTTGTCAATATCGCACTCGTACTCATATACGATCAGCTACCACGTTCACTTTTTCAGGATGATATGGTCAGAACATGTGCCAAAATGAGTCTCCTCTTGAACTGTTCGAAGCTCTTCCCACATTCCTTGCTCCATTCGAATTTGTATCTCTACGAGTCAGCTGATTTAATGGAGTAGTGATTCGAGAAAATCTTTCTACGAATCTCCGATAATAACCAACTAAGCCTAGAAAGCTACGTATTTCGATTACTGACTTAGGTTGCTGTCAACTGTGACTCATATCCCAATCTTGGATAGCACGTCACAATGGCACCTATCAGTTTACGAATATGGCGAATATGGCATCCCCTATGGAGAGTTTGGCTTCAGTGCATTCTACAAAGGAAGTCACCAGTTAGAGGCTCGGTTATCAACTTCTATAGTTGGGTTTTTAACTCCTGAAGTTCAATAGGAGTCATTCAATATGAGATTTTAGAAATGAGTTTTGTACTAGGTTTAAAGTCGATACAAAATTCAATATCAAGTTTTGGGAGTAGGCCAGAAAATTCTTCAGAAAATACGTCAGGAAATTTACTAACAACAGAAATATCATTCAAATCTGGCGTAATTTTGTTCAAGTCCATGACATGGGCTAAGAAAGCTTGACATCCATTTTTGTTCGGGTTGTCCATATATTTACGTAACATCGATAAGTGAAAAATGTTATGAACACGTGACATACTTGGTGGTAAAATGAGTCTATAGGCCACAATTCCTATTAGATCGAGGATTTCAAATGGACTAATAAATCGAAGGTTTTAGTTTTCTTCTCTTCATCAAATCTTACTTCTAGAATAACGCCTTCTTGCACCTTCTTCTTTATATCCATCAGCTCCGGTGTGTAGATTGAGCGGTTTTAACTTTATCGATTAAAGTCGATTCTACTCGTATATCATCACTTGGGTCCCTAGTGTCTTTAAATCTATCTCTATCATTTATAAGTTATACAAAATGGGTTTTTGACAATATCGCACTCGTACTCGTATACGATCAGCTACCACATTCGCTTTTCCAAGATGATATGGTCAGAACATATGCCAAAATGAGTCTCCTCTTGAGTTATTCGAAGCTCTTCCCACATTCCTTGCTCCATTCGAATTTTGTATCTCTACGAGTCAGCTGAGTTAATGGAGTAGCGATTCGAGAGAATCTTTCCACGAATCTCCGATAATAACCAACTAAGCCTAGAAAGTTACGTATTTTGATTACTGTCTTAGGTTGCTCTCAACTGTGACTCATATCCCAATCTTGGATAGCACGTCACAATGGCACCTATCAGTTTACTACCGCACGAATATGGCGTCCCCTATAGAGAGTCTTGCTTCGGTGCATTCCACAAAGGAAGTCACCAGTTAGAGGCTCGGTTATCAACTTCTATAGTTGGGTTTTTAACTCCTGAAGTTCAATAGGAGTCATTCAATATGAGATTTTAGAAATGGATTTTGTACTAGGTTTAAAGTTGATACAAAATTCAATATCACGTTTTGGGAGTAGGCCAGGAAATTCTTCAGAAAATACGTCAGGAATTTACTAACAACAGAAATATCATTCAAATCTGACGTATTTTTGTTAAAGTCCATGACATGGGCTAAGAAAGCTTGACATCCGTTTTTCAATAAACGAACGAATTTATGGCTTGATCTGAAAGAGTTTGACTTCAATGGTTTAGTTGCTTGAATTCACAGAATAGGTTGGTTAGGAATATGAAAACTAACAACCTTACGAAAATAATCAATTTTGGCATAATGAGTAGTTAACCAATCAATCCCTAAAATCACGTCAAATTCAAGTATCTTTAAAGAGATAAGATCAACAGGTAATGTGATGATGCCAACTTGTATCAAACAAGATTTATAAATAGTGGATGTAATTAAAGTTTCTCCTAACGGAGTCTCCACAGATAAGTCAAAGTCTAATTTTTTCGGAGTCAAGTTTAAAAGTTGAGCATAAGCAGGAGAGATAAAAGAATGGGTAGAATCGGTATCTAATAAGGTTTAGACTTCGTAAGAATTTATAATTAACTAACCCATGATACCTTCGTTCGGGTTCCTCGCATTTTGGGCAGTCACGACAAACGCTCTTCCAGAAACCGCCGACTTTATTTTGTCCGTATCCGCCTTTGGTGCCACCGTCCCAGCTGGACTTGATTTCACTACAAGACAACATCGAGTAATGTGAGCATCTTTTCCACAACTAAAACATACATTGGAAGACTGTGAACAGTTTGGAATTATATGTCCATCCTCTTTGCATTTGTAGCATCAAACTGGCGGTCGTTCTCCTCCCCTAGAATTTGTTGTTGGTGCTGACATCTTTGCATTGTCATTGTTGTACCTTCTCTTTTTAAAATCCCTCCCGACTCGCTTCTTCTATTATCATGTCCATGATTACCACTAGAGTGTTTACCGCTTTTGTCCGCCGATTGTCATTGCTCCGATGACAGCTGTCACTGGTATGACCCTGGTTGTGGTCCCTCGGTTGAACGTACTCATTATCTCGCTCTAATAATTGAGCCCTGTTGACAACATCTGAATATAGAATTTTTTTTTGAGAAATGAGATATTGAAGTATGTCGGGTTTCAAACCTCTCAGAAACATCCGCGTCATACGTTCCTCATTCTCCACCAAATGAGGTGCAAACTTGGATAACTCCGCGAACTTTGCCTCGTACTAGGACTGTTAGGTTTGTAATATTCATGAACGCAATCAAATTGCAAAAATTAGCGGAAGCGTGTAAAAATCAGAGTTTTAAAAATTTTACAAACCATAAACCCGGATCACCTTTTATGCACAATTATTAATTAAACGAAAAGATAAAGAATAAAATCATACCCTTGAAGATTGAGCTTCCTCAGGTACAAGTTCACCTCCAAATCCTTTCGCGTTCAACTTGAATCCACCGGGTTTGGTTCCTTCCTTTGATCAACGTTAGCCACCCAAGTGTTTGGCCTCTAGAGGTGATCCACCAAGGAAGAAGAAGGATTCAAGAAGATGGGTATTTGACTCAAACCCTAGTTTTCTATCTCTATAGAAAAAGGGGCGTACTCTCCAACAATTGGAATAACGTATGTTTGATATCTGATATAAGACTCCTCTTATAAAGATATCAAGTAACCTTATTTAAAAATAAGGTATTATTTATTTAATTAAACTCTTTTAATTAAATGGGCTCCCTAATCTTATTAGGGATAATTAATTAAACTCCTTTAACTAATTTTCCCTCCTAATCCTATTAGGAATAAATGAGAGTACTTATATTAAATTAATTCCTAAACTCTTTTAGAAATTAAAATAATAATAATTGTAATAATATTAATAAGACTCCTCTTATTAATTTATATTTAATATTTCTAAAATATTAAATAATAAATATTAAGTTATTTAATTTATTCTATCACCATAGATTAAATTAAATATACTTGACATATTATTACGATTATGCCATTAACTTCTTAAATAATTATTCTTCCTTTTATGGTGTGACCCTTTAGGTTCTCCATATTAAACCGGTTGTGAATAAATCAATTAGAACAATTCTAATCTTATTTAAATAAATAAATTAAAATATTAATTTATTTAAATAAATAATATTTATTCTACAATAGGGATAAGCCTCCCTAGCGATCAACGACTTTCCAGATAATATAGATTTCAACATTAATCATAAAAGAACCTTTGAGTAAATAGTTACCGTACAATTCAATCCTTCCACCATACAATGTCCCAATTAAATATAAGACATGGAATTTCTATTAAGTCTTATTTTATTTAATTATATGTATTTCGACTCTTAAATGCACAACTCCAAATAATGCAAATTAAAAACTCCTTTCTAATTTCATTCTGCCTTGGCCAAGGACTACTGAGTTGTCATTTATCGAATCACATAGGACATTTCTCTTCTTTTACTAGAAGTGGTAGATTCTTTATTGATCATACATTATCTCCATGTACAACTTATTATACCCAAGCATACCCTTTGATATACCCTAAGGGTCTTAAGGAATAAGTCAAAGTATAACTCATCATACACAAGATACTATGATGATCTCAAGTCCAAGGATCACTTGTACTACTATCACTACAGGAATTCCTATTGACATGCAAGTAAAACTCCATTAGGTATTCCTTAGCGAGTCACGTTCAGTGAACTTATTCTCTAATAAGCACCTACATACTTGCTTTAGTGTCTCCACACAAATGATCATGAGATCAATCATCCTCATCCAATGAGCAAGCAATGTATGTACCAATCTATCCGGATTCACTAATCCCCAATTTAGTAATCCAACGATTGGGAACTATTTTAGTTTTAAGCTTTCTAAGAATTTAGATCTCATTAGAATGATCATCATCATTATTCTAAAAGCATTGCTTAAAACTATGGGTTTATCACATATTATAAAACAGCATCATGTAGATAATTTAAAAGTCTTTAATAAATTAATACTTTTTATTAATAAATGAATAAGATTGTTACAAAGTATATGCTTTATCATCAAACATGATTGGATTGTGTGCATATTACTTTCAATCTCCCACTTGCACTAAAGCCAATCGTCATGGTATCTCATACTCTTCTTCTCTAAGTGACGATTATCTTGCTGTTGGATAAGCTTTAGTTAATGGATATGTAATGTTGTTCTTGAGAGTCCACTATCTCTATAGTGATTTCCCATCTTTCAATGATTCCTATAATCAAATGAAAGTGCCACAACATATGTTTGGATCCAAGATGAGACTTAGGAACAATTTCTAGTTCTGTAATGAACTTTTCATCCAAACAATCAACTTGCAGCTTCATTTATAGTTATATACTTTGTCTTTATCACTAAACCAACAACTCTTTGTTGTTTGGAACCTTTCCAATTCACTGCACCACCGTTCAAGGTAACGATTTACCTTAAAGTAGATTTTCTGTCGTCTTGGTCGATCTGAAAAACTTGAGTTTGTTAAGCCCTCTAGTTTTAATTTAGACCCACCATAAATATGATCACATCCTTAGTGTCGGTTAAGCACTTTAAGATGTTTTTCACTGACTCATAGTGAACTTCTCCAGAATATGACTGATCAACATCAGGTCTCGTATATTTCATTGCATACATGATTGTCACTCATGCGATCTCTCTTTTAGGAGTCTATGGGGACTATTAAGAGAGATACACTCCATGACTCATCAACATGAGACATCCCATGGAGTTTGCCATGCTAAACAACTTTAGCATCAAATGAATATACGTTCCTTGGGTTAAGACGAGCATCCTTTTAAATCTATCTATATAGATTTGCTTCCCCGATTAAGATACTCTTCCCAAATCATTCATGGAGGAATGTTTAGACAACTTTATCTTTACTGATTGTAGCATTGGTATGTCATTCCTTATCCGTAGTATATCAACATATAATACTAGGAATATCACGACACTCCCACTGTCCCTTTTGTACACACTAGGCTCATTCTTGTTTTTGATAAAATCAAACTCTTTTGATTGTCTCATCAAAACGAATGTTCCATATTTGAGAAAATTGTTTCAATCCATTTCTCTGAGTGTCTACAACTCTTCCCTCATCGTATATAACTGGATCATCATCTTCTATGATACGTACCTCATCATCATCATCCATGATGAATCCATACCTCCTAGGTATCTTCGGTACTATTCCAGATTTACGATTCGGTTGTGGTACAATAGGTCTATCTATAGGTTCCTCTTATTTAACTTGTAGTGTTTTGTGGTTCTTGAACTTTTCAAGATGTATTATCCTCCCACTAGCCCCTTCAATAATAAACATCTTTATCTTAGAAGGCAGCGTGTTTTGCAACAAACACCTTTTGCTAAGTAGGATTATAGAACATATGCCCTAAACTTACTTTAGGAAGTCCCACAAATCTGTACTTGTCAAATTTCGTCCCAAGCTTATCCTTTGAAACCGTTTCACATAAGTTGGACAATCCCTTATCTTAACATACTTAAGATTAGGAATCCTCCGTGTCCATAACTTTTATGGAGTCTTGGGGCCGGATTTTGAGGTTAACTTTTCCGTAGATATGTAGCCATTTCTAGTACATGATCCTAGAAGGATACTGGAATGTCGGTAAAATCATTATGGACCGCACCATGTCCAACAAGGTACGATTTTTCCATTCAGATACATCAATCAATTATTGCGTATCAGGATGTGTCCATTATGAGAAAACCATTTGAAATGATCTAGAAACTTATTGCACAAGTATTTATTCCTTGATCTAATCAAAGAATCTTAATACTTTGTCAATTTGTTTCATTTCTGAATTCTTTGAACCTTTCAAATAATTCACACTTGTATTTCATCAAATACAAACATTCAACTCTTTGAATGATCATATCCTTTTCTTATACTAATTTGTTCAATTTGAAAAATATATTTTTCACGTAAGTCAAGTATACAAAATCTATTAAGTAATATTTCAGTTCTATACAAAACATTATTATTATAAATAGAACAACAATTGTTCTTAATTATAATACCAAAGATTTCATTGTCCAACAATAAAATAGAAATAATGTTTCTAACAAGAACTGAAATACAATAACAACTTATTGACTTAATAGATTTTCCCGTAGGAATTGCTAAACTATAAGTTTATATGGCTAATGTAGCAACCTTTGCTTCATTTCCCACACATAGGTTTACTTATATTTGTTTAGCTTTCTACTTCTACTTGGTCCCTTCATAAATCTATATTTATGATAACCAAAGTTGGTATCCAATACCCAAGTAGAACCTTGACTTAAAGAAAAAATTATTTTAAATCATGAACAAAATTGTATTTGTAACCGAAACTTCACTAAGCTTCTTTGGTTAGCCTCTGCAAGATGCTTTTCGCAGTTTCTTTCCAGTGTCCAGGCTTATTGCAGTGGAAGCAAACTCCTTTGCTATCCGTATCAGTTTTGTTCTTATTATCCTTTGTTTTTGCCCTTTCTATTTACCTTCTTAGAATCGTTCTTCTTTTCAGAAGATCCTTTGGCCCCTACCAGTAAGACTTGGTCTTTCTTGGTTGGAAAGTGACTCTCAACATTTTTTCAACATGTTAAGCAAATCAGCGATGCTGATATCTAGCTCGTTCATATGAAAAATTCACAACAATTGTGAAAGGAGTCCGGAAGTAAGTGCAAGATCAAATCTTGGCTCAACTCTCCATCCATGACAAAACTTGTTGTCCTAATTGATCAATCAAATTGATAATGTTAAGGACTTTTATCTGTACTATAGTGTCATTGGTCATTCTAGATCGGAAGAGCTCCTTAGATATCTGATATCTATCAGTCCTACTTTCCTCACCATCAACTACTTGATGTGCAGGAATATAATAGGAGCATCCATAGTTTCATGCTGACGCTGAAGCTCGTTACTCATGGATGCGAGCATGATGCATTGAGCCAACTGTGCATCATCTAGCCACTTTCTAAAAGCAGCAATATCTTCCTCAGAGGCATTGTCTACAACCATTGCAAGGATAGGCGTATTAAGGACATAAGATAGCTTTTCAGCCATGAGAACTATTCTCAATTTCCTTAACCAATCCATTTAATTTGGTCCGGTTAAATAAGCATCTAATATGCTACGCAGTGATAGTAATTTTAGACATTGTAAAATTCTATAAATGAATTTGTAATTAACAACATTTTAACATACATTCTTTTATTAATTACCAAAATAATTTAGGTCTTGTTTTAAATTGGTATCTCCCACTATTTTCTTCAAACTATATTACCCTCACTTATATAGTTTGGCAAAATCTAATTAAAGATATGTTAGTGAGAATAAGGATCCCATTTCAAATGTATATAGCCTTGTGTGTGCACAACAAACTATATATAAATAAATAGGTAGACAACTCTTGTCAATTACATCAACTATGTAACTCCTTGTATTTTGCCTCTTAAATCGTAATGGTCAAGTGTGTGCACATCCGAACTAAAATGATTTAAGTTAAGTCAGACCCAGCATTTCCATATAAGTGAAGAGAAAACTACAGCCCTTGTGTGTGCACAACAAAGCAGTAATGTTCAATTCCTTATAAACATCATATGTAATAAAAACAACATCTTAAATATTTAATACTCGCCTTGTGTGTGCACAACAAACTCATATTAAATATTCAATACTCTATTGTTTCTATCATGCTAGAAGGCGACGTTCGATATTCCAAATATCTTTGAACGTTACAACTTAATATAAAATATTTGAGGGGTTTGTTATTAATATGTCTCATCTTGTTTAGCGCGCATGCACATATATATATAAAATACGCGTCATATTAATTAACATGCGAAGCATGTTTGCATAATATATAATATATATAATATAAGCATGCACATATAGAATACTATATTCTATCTGGATTGATTATGGACTTTTATTCTAGTTTGGTTCACTAGAGCCACCAAGTGAACCAAAAGGTCAAACCCTAGGGGTGTAAGAATTAATATTTAAATATAACTATTACATTTAAACCCGGGCTTCATTACAAACGGGTCTTCACGCGCTCCTTGATCCTTGATCTCTAATTCTTCAAAATTAATTCTAACTATTCCTAATACAAAACTATTTAAAATAAATAGAAACCTTGATCAGCAGTCAAGGGGAAGTACATAGGAGGGAGACAGAATTTACATTAAGAAAGAATTAGAGAAGACGAGGTACGCAGACCCCATTTAATAAAACCCATACATTCATGCATCCAACTAAAATAAAATCCAATCGCATTGGTCAATAGTCCATAATCAATCCCATTTATTATCATACACATCACCATATGCATCAATAAATAATATTCATCTTATGAATAATAAACATTTAATATATATATTGATATCATTTAATGGGCAAATTTAGTTAGTATAAAATCTAATTTTGAATTAAAATAAACTCTTTTAATTTAATCCAAATTTAAATCAAAATAAAACTATTTTATTTTAATTTATCCAATTTTGAATAAAATAAACTATTTTATTTTAATCAAAATTTTTAATCAAAATAAACTCCTTTATTTTAATTAATTATGGAATCCAATTCCAAGTAAAAAAAAAATAACTTCTTTATCAAAGGAAACACATATTATTTTCCTATTCACAAATAAACTCCTTTATTTTGAATAATATGAAATCTTATTTCATATCTAAATAAACTCCTTTATTTAGGGAAATTAGGATTCTCTTTCTTATTCACAAATAAACTCTTTTATTTTGAATAATATGAAATCTTATTTCATATCTAAATAAACTCCTTTATTTAAGGAAAGATGGATTCAGTTTCCTATTCACAAATAAACTCCTTTATTTTAGGAAACATGAAATTCAATTTCAACTCCAATTAGTTATCATGGAATCCAATTCCAACTCTAATTAGTTAGCATGAAATTTAATTTTAAAATTAAAATAAATTTTATATTTTAATATTAAAATAAACTTTTTATTTTAAGATTAAAATAAATTATTTATTTTAATTATAAAATTATTATATATATATATATAATATTACGGTAATATATATTATATATATAATATATATATAACAACCATCTTGCGAATCCTGACATAACTTGAAATTTTTTTATTTCATTTTTTTTTAAAATGGCGTGAATCATCTCTCCTTGATTTCCGTGCAACAAGAATTGGCAAAATCCCTTTTAACTAGCAGCTGGCCACGGTTCAAATAAAAAAAATTGATCCTGCATAATTTTATTGAATTCCGTGCTTCACCAAAAATGTCCACGCGAATTTGGAAGTAATAAAAAAAACAAAACGAATTCGCGAAAAACGTTTTTTTTTTAAATAAATTTTATACAATAAAATTATGCCTAATTAAATTGTTCTAAACACATATCAATATACATATCAAATCTGAACAATTAATAATTTGCATAAAGGTTTGGCTCTGATGCCACTGTTAGGTTTGTAATATTCATGAACGCAATCAAATTGCAAAAATTAGCGGAAGCGTGTAAAAATCAGAGTTTTAAAAATTTTACAAACCATAAACCCGGATCACCCTTTATGCACAATTATTAATTAAACAAAAAGATAAAGAATAAAATCATACCCTTGAAGATCGAGCTTCCTCAGGTACAAGTTCACCTCCAAAACCTTTCGCGTTCAACTTGAATCCACCGGGTTTGGTTCCTTCCTTTGATCAACGTTAGCCACCCAAGTGTTTGGCCTCTAGAGGTGATCCACCAAGGAAGAAGAAGGATTCAAGAAGATGGGTATTTGGCTCAAACCCTAGTTTTCTATCTCTATAGAAAAAGGGGCGTACTCTCCAACAATTGGAATAACGTATGTTTGATATCTGATATAAGACTCCTCTTATAAAGATATCAAGTAACCTTATTTAAAAATAAGGTATTATTTATTTAATTAAACTCTTTTAATTAAATGGGCTCCCTAATTTTATTAGGGATAATTAATTAAACTCCTTTAACTAATTTTCCCTCCTAATCCTATTAGAAATAAATGAGAGTACTTATATTAAATTAATTCCTAAACTCTTTTAGAAATTAAAATAATAATAATTATAATAATATTAATAAGACTCCTCTTATTAATTTATATTTAATATTTCTAAAATATTAAATAATAAATATTAACTTATTTAATTTATTCTATCACCATAGATTAAATTAAATATACTTGACATATTATTACGATTATGCCATTAACTTCTTAAATAATTATTCTTTCTTTTATGGTGTGACCCTTTAGGTTCTCCATATTAAACCGGTTGTGAATAAATCAATTAGAATAATTCTAATCTTATTTAAATAAATAAATTAAATATTAATTTATTTAAATAAATAATATTTATTCTACAATAGGGATAAGCCTCCCTAGCGATCAACGACTTTCCAGATAATATAGATTTCAACATTAATCATAAAAGAACCTTTGAGTAAATAGTTACCGTACAATTCAATCCTTCCACCATACAATGTCCCAATTAAATATAAGACATGAAATTTCTATCAAGTCTTATTTTATTTAATTATATGTATTTCGACTCTTAAATGCACAACTCCAAATAATGCAAATTAAAAACTCCTTTCTAATTTCATTCTGCCTTGGCCAAGGACTACTGAGTTGTCATTTATCGAATCACATAAGACATTTCTCTTCTTTTACTAGAAGTGGTAGATTCTTTATTGATCATACATTATCTCCATGTACAACTTATTATACCCAAGCATACCCTTTGATATACCCTAAGGGTCTTAAGGAATAAGTCAAAGTATAACTCATCATACACAAGATACTATGATGATCTCAAGTCCAAGGATCACTTGTACTACTATCACTACAGGAATTCCTATTGACATGCAAGTAAAACTCCATTAGGTATTCCTTAGCGAGTCACGTTCAGTGAACTTATTCTCTAATAAGCACCTACATACTTGCTTTAGTGTCTCCACACAAATGATCATGAGATCAATCATCCTCATCCAATGAGCAAGCAACGTATGTACCAATCTATCCGGATTCACTAATCCCCAATTTAGTAATCCAACGATTGGGAACTATTTTAGTTTTAAGCTTTCTAAGAATTTAGATCTCATTAGAATGATCATCATCATTATTCTAAAAGCATTGCTTAAAACTATGGGTTTATCACATATTATAAAACAGCATCATGTAGATAATTTAAAAGCATTTAATAAATTAATACTTTTTATTAATAAATGAATAAGATTGTTACAAAGTATATGCTTTATCATCAAACATGATTGGCTTGTGTGCATATTACTTTCAATGACACCGTCATGTTGTTCTGTTCTAGTCTAATAAACTTTACCTCCTTCATATGACGAATACTTTCAGGAAAATACTTGTCATTGAACAGTTTTTAAAATGTTTCCCAAGACATGTTGAGTGCGGCTGGCTGGGTACGCTTCACAGATTCCCACCAATAATCTGCTTCATTACAGAACATAAAAGTGGCGAATAGAACCTTCAGTTCCTCCGTGCATCCCAAGACATTGAATATCTTGGTAATTTTCTTGACCCACGTCTCCGCCTTAATCGGATCCGGCTTTTCCTAGAATTCTGGTGGTCCCAACTCTTTGAACTGCTTGGCTGTGACAAACTGCGCATTGTTATCATTTCCACCTGTATTTTGTACATGAGTCTCCCTCGTCTGATTTTGTATGAACTGCAAAAAGCTTCTAAACATCTCGTCGTTCATCGTCTGATCAGTGGTGTTATTTACAGGAGGAACATTATCTTCCTGTTGCACGTTCTCCTGATTGGTGAGTAAAGGTGTCTCCACGGTCTTATTTACTCCACTTTTAACATTCTTAGTTGCCATTCTTAAATACTGCCATAAAACAAGGGTTAATTAAAGAAATTAACATGCAACATAATAACCCTATACTCTGACCAACCAACAATATGCTTAGGAAGGACATACTAGCGAAGGATTTACTCGTCTCTCCCCTCCTAGTTCTATTCCCCGATCTCCGTCAGAAACCATATCCCTAAGCTCTGATACCAACTGTGATGCCCCCAAAATAGGTCCAATCCACCCAACCTATTCTGAGTCGCCAAATATATGGTACATAAACAACTATAACTTCATTAATACAATTATCGTGCAAAATACGACAACACATAAACTGTGAGTTTAAATACAAATATTGTCTTCTAGACAATATCCACACTCAAATAAAGTTCTCATTAAAATTATTGATACACTATTTTACAAAATAGTGAGGACTATTAAAATAAATATCTTGAACCATCACTCCATACCCCGACTAATTCCTGCTATATTCTCGCCTCCTGAGAAGAAAAATGGAACAAAAAGAAAAAGGGTGAGCTCAACTAGCCCAGTAAAGAATATTATGACTAAGATAATGTACAACAAATTATCCTTAATATTTAACAGGGAAAAATTTGATAGAATACAATAGACAACAAATATTAGATCAACAACAGCAGCGGAAACAACAATTCATTAGAAGAGTTAAGTAGAGAATGAAATCTACTATCATCTATGAATTTAAAAGTCCATCATCGATATTTTATCCCTGTAACATCAATCAATATACATCTTGAATCAAATATTCATCTTTGCACTACGGCCCAAAGATATTCATCAGTAGGTCATGTTCATCTCAACACCTGTTCATCTTTGCACTACGGGCCAAAGATATTCATCAAGAAATCATTCATCTTTGCACAACAGACCAAAGATATTCAGTAATATCATCATTTAGGACTGAGGATGATGAAAATTATATTTTAAAGAAAACGAATTCAGTGAGACAAAAGAACAAATATTAAGGATTCGTACTTCGATTTATCCATGCTAAAAAATACTCCATAATAAACTATTGTGGAGCAGAATTCAAAAATGAAGATCAAAACATAGATCCAATCAAAGATAGGAACCATAACAGACAATCTTGGACACAGAAAAGAAAATTTAATTTTTCTGTGAATAATGTCGTATTCATGAATAGTGCCGTATATGTGAATAGTAACTCCGAAACTAAAAGATAGAAATTCCATAAGAAAAATCATCATGCTTCATGAATAGTAACTCATGAATAGTAACTCTGATATGAAAAGATCAGAATTTCACAAGAAAAATCTTACCAATATTCCGTCATAATAATATTGAAAGAAATAATATCATTTAAAAAAAATAACATCCCTTACCTCAAAAGAATAGTACTTCTGCCTGGAATATCAGATATAACGCTGAAGGAAACTTGCACCGTATATCAACACTCAAGATATCTAAATACTCACAAAAATACGCTCGATAATATAGAGAGAAAAAACTTCAGTTTCTGGTGTAATTTTTAATTCTAACCTAAACACTCTATTTATAGGAAAATACTTAGAACACCAAAGTAGAAAATTGAATATAATAATATTATTTATAAAACAAATTCCTACGTCCACCTCTTGAATCTGAATTCAGCATGTTTACCACTCATGTGGGGACCACCAAAATGAAAAACATGTTTTTTTATTATTTAATGCAACAAAATCAATTCAGACCCAATATTCCGAAACTTCAATAATTCATAATAAATAGCCCTTTTATCAAAAAAATTCAAATCTTATGTCCATTCCATAGGAAATTTAATTCTCTATAACTTTACAGAAGAAATTTTTTCGAAATTCCAAACAAAAATTGACCGAAATCCACATACGGATGATTTTACAGGCTATAATCAAATTTCAGTCAAAAATAGGGTCCACCAACACACAAAATATGTGTTAAACATTTATTGTAACAAAAATACTCTTCCTTCTCATTTATTCATATATCATACATTCATTGTAATAATATCACCATTATTATATTATTAAAATATAATAATATATTTAAATGAATTAATTTATCAGAAAAGATAAAATATCAATTTTTTGACAATTGTCACTTTAAATTTTTTTCCCATCTATATCCACATAAAATGAATATTTTTCTTATCATATAAATCAATAATTAATTATTCACAAATAATATTATAGAATGACAATACTAGCAACCAGGCTGTTCCCAAGAAAGAAGGGGCTTTTCAATAAGGATTTCTCCTTACTGGCGCGCAATTAGGTGACCAAACCTCTCCTTAGACAGAACTTTCTAGACATTGCCAATAATGCTATCTAATAATATTATTCAAATAATATGAATTATTGATCCGATAATGGAAAATACTGTGTAGTGACAATTATTGAAACAACAATAATATAAAATATCAACGTAGCAATTATTGAATCAATAAAATAAATATTGAACAGTAATTACTGTAACAATTATTGAGTAGTGCCTTCTTACGTAAGAATCAATAATTGGTGCAATACTGTGTGCTACTGTGCAACAACGCATATTACTTTGTTTTAACCATCGAGTATTACAACAATATTAACAGTAACAACTACTCCATTATTTATAAACAACTTATACTTATCATTTTCTTCATCCAATCGCTTTCCGTTATGGGGCCCACACAAGGCTGCACCGTCGTACGAATATTCCCCGACAGCGAGAATATTCCACGACCAAACGAATATTCTCCGACAACAATGAATATTTTAAAACCACTTGCTTATTTAAAATATTTGCGCATTTTACCCATAACTAACTACATTAATCAAATTAACCCCTTACTATTTTAAAATAATAAATAGAGAAAATTCTATTTTATTAAAAAAAAATTGGGGTCTTACAGTGTGATTATAATATAATGTTATAGTTGTGGATAATATTTATAAATTTTGCAAAGTAAGCAAGTGATTATATAATATTCGATTAGTCAGAGAATATTCATTTTAACAGGGAATATTCATACGATGGTACAATCATTGGTGGACCCCACAACGGAAGTATTGTCGTAATAAGAAAATGACAGAATTATCTTTTTATAAAAATAACGGCGGAAGTGTTACCGTTAAAACTGTTGAACTATCCGGTTGTAAAAGTACAGTAATACGCGTGGTTGCATAGTAACACAAGGTTTTGGTTATTGATGCTTACGTGAGAAGTCACTCAGTTATACTCAATTATTGCTATAATAATTGCTGTATCATATCTCTCATATTATTGATTCAATTATTATCACAGTATCATCTGCATAATATGTTATATTATTAAATCAATAATTGAGACGACAAAGTTATTCATATTATTAAATTGCAATATTTACAATGTCTAGAAGTTCTGTCAAGGAGAGGTTTGGTCATCTAATTGCGTGCCAATAAGGAGAAATCCTTATCGGAAAACCCCTTCTTTCCTGGGAACGATCTGGTTGTTAAATATTGTGAGTTATAATATTAATGATGAATAAGTTTGTGTTGATTAAAGATGAATTTGATAGTTCCATTGTGTTGGGATTATTAGTGTTAGTGGAAATCGACATCTATTCCGACGATAATTGATGTTTGGGGGGGGGGGTTATATTGATAAATTGGGTAATTAATCGGATAAATGAGCAATTAATTGCTACTAATTCACATGCTTATATAACTATTTGTTCACATATATGTACTATTGAATCACATTCTTGTACTATTAGGGGAGTTGGTGCAAGATTGATAATACTTGCATGACTAAATTAAAAATGGAGGTATAGATGGAGGTACTATACTGTAATTCGTATTTTCACATGATTATAACTATTGATTCACATGATTGAACTATTGATTCACATTATTTATTATTAGGGGAGGTGGTGCAAGTTTGATAATACTTGCAAGACTAAATTAAAAATGAAAGAAAAGTTAGAGGTATTGTACTATAACATTTCGAGCCCCAAAACGTGCAATAATCGAAACTATATTTTCCTATAAATAGAAGCTCATTTTTTCTTCATTTCTCACCAATTCACTAAAGCTTTAGAGCAATTATTATAGAGAGAAATTATAGAGAGAAAGAAGAAGAGAAGTCTGTTACCTCACTATTCTAATATCCAGTTTCTTCTAAGGTAAGGGGTATTATTTCTTTCGTATTCATGAAGAGAGTTATTGTTATTCCATTCCTTATTATTTTATTGGAATAACCTGTATACGCGGACTACCGTATACATGGTAAAATTCTTCTGTTATTCCATTCTTTATTAAATTATGGAAATGATCTGTCTACGTGGATTACCGCATGACGGGTGAAAATCCATTTACAGTTTTATATATTCAATGATACTCATTTGGTTAAAGTTTTGGCTTCTATACTCCATGAAATTAGTAGAATATCCTAAATATTTGCGCTTCATCCGGTATCTTTTCATGGAAATATTCTTCTGAGCATTCTTGAATTTTACTCCACAAAGCAGTATCATGTTGACAATTTGGACGTAATTGATTTCAAGATAAATTAACTTATAAATCTTTAAAATTTATTCTTGAACTTGTTTTATTAAATTATTATGTTATTGTCATCATCTTCATGCTTATATTGTGATGAAAGTCATCTTTGACTTACGTACATAGATGGATTTGATATGATTATGACCAAGGATTATTCGGTATAATCATGACCTGTAATGTTATAAATGATGGGGTAAAAGTCCTCAGTAGCGTGTAGTGCATTGATGGACAATATTTGGTTTGATTATGACTAGGAATTATTCGGTATAGCCATGACCATTGATGATTTAATGAATATCCTTGGCCCGTAGTGCAGGGATGACTCGATGATGTGGTTTATTTATTAAGCTGAGTCTCAGCGATAAAAATTGATGAAAACATTTTAAATCATAAAAGATAGTAGATATCATGTGAAACCCCAGATTTTATGAATAAAGAATTAATTTTCTCGAAATAATTTTTTAATATTATGGTGTGAATTTGAGATAATATTATAGTTGTGGGTAGTATTTATAAATTTTGCAAAGTATGCAAGTTGTTATATTATATTCGATTGGTCAGGGAATATTCTTTGTGTCGGAAAATATTCGTACGACGGTACAATTATTGGTGGACCCCACAACGGAATTATTGTCGGATTGAGAAAACGACAAAAATATTTTATTAAAAATAACGGCGGAAGTTTTACTGTTGATACTGTTGAACTACTGGTAGTAAAAGTATAGTAATACGCGTTGTTGCATAGTAACACACGGTATTGATTATTGATATTTATGTGAGAAGTCGCTCAGTTTGATTCAATTATTGTCGATTAATAATATGAATTATTATAGCGATGATGACGTTTTGTTTTTATTCGTATTATTAACGTAATAAAATAGAAACATCTTTTTATATAAAACAGAATACTTTATTAAAGTTATTCTATAAATAGAATATATTATATTTTATTATGCATAGTGTTGCATAGTGTTTTGCATAGTGTTGCATAGTAAAAATCTTTTTATATAAATAGAATATATTATATTTTATTTAAAAGATTTTTCTTTAAATATGGACCGTCAGATTAAAGTAAATCAATCTGGACCGTTCATGGATTAGTTACTATGCATTCCATTTTCCTATAAATAGAAGCTCATTCCTTCATTATTTTCTTACGAATTCACTGAACTCTAGAGAGAGAAACTATAGAGAGATAGAAGAAAAGCTTTTTGCTACTTAACTTTTCTTTTCCTATATCCAATTTCTGTTACGGTAAGGGGTGTTATTCTTTCTTATTCATGAAGAGAACTGTTGTTATTCCATTTCATATTATTCTGTTGGAATAACCTGTATACGCGGTCTACCCTATACTTGGTGACATTCTTCTATTATTCTGTTGGAACATCCTGTTTGTGTGTTTTACACCGGACCTGGTTCCGTCTTTATTATTATTCCGTTGGAACATCCTGTCTGTGTGTTTTACACCGGACCTGATTCCGTCTTTATTATTATTTCGTTGGAACATCCTGTCTGTGTGTTTTACATCGGACCTGGTTCCGTCTTTATTATTCTGTTGGAACATCCTGTCGGTGCAAATTTTTCCTGACCTGGTTCCGTTATTATTATTCTGTTGGAATAACCTGTCTATGCGAAGTATCGCATGCATGGTGATTTCTGTTGTTATTCCATTCTTTATTATACTCAGTTGGTTAAAGTTTTGACTTCTATACTCTATGAAATTAGTAGAATATCCTTGATATTTGCGCTTCATCCAGTATCTTTTCATGGAAATATTCTTCTGATCATTCTTGAATTTTACTCTACAAAGCAGTATCATGTTGACAATTTGGACGTTAGTAGTTCTTGGACAAATTAATTTTTGAACTTGTTTTATTTAATTCTTATATCATTGTCATCATCCTCATGTTTATATTATGTTCAAAGTCATCTGTGGCCTGTAGTGCATAGATGGACTTGGTATGATTATGACCAGGGATTATTCGGTATAATCATGACCGTAATATTACAAATGATGTGAAAATTAAAAGTCCTCATTGGCCCGTAGTGCATTGATGGACAGTTTTTGGTATGATTATGGCTATGGATTCTCTTCGGTCAAGGGAGCAAAGATGAATTATTTTATGGCATGATCAGGACCGTTGATGAAAACACGATTATCTTTGGCCCGTAGTGCATGGATAATTCGTGGTCGTGATACTAAAGAATATCCTTGGACAGTTGTATTAGTAAGTTGTATTTAAATTATGTACCATGTATCTGACGACCCAAGATGGTTGATGTATACCGAATTTTAGGGGCGTCACATATCATGCTCTACTTGACTCTTCTAAGTGATTGCTTATTCCGTTGCAGTTAAACTTTATGTCTATTGTATTTTATCAGTTTAACATTTTTGAAGACTAATGATAATTTATTCTGCATTATCTTAGTCATAATATTTCTTACTGGGCTAGTTGAGCTCACCCTTTCTTTCACTGTTTTTTTTAGGAAATGAAAACGTAGCCGGGACTTATCGGGGAACAGAGTGACGGTCCAGATGATATCATTAGTAGTCCTCACTATTCTGTTAAATAGTGTGACAATAAATATAATGAAGACTCCATTGAGTGTGGATATTGTCTAGACGACAATATTCTTATTAAAACTCTTAGATTATGTTTTATCGTATTTCACACGACGGTTGTATAATTAAGTTGTATTTAAATTTTGTACCATGTATTTGGCGACTCAAGATGGGTGATGTATACCTGTGTTGGGGGCGTCACAGCAGCCGCCACTACAGCAGCTGCCACTGCAGCAACTAATTCTTCAGGACTTAGAGCCGCCAGATGCCTGCCATATAATTTAGATTCTTACACTTCAAACAAGGGCATCTTATCTTGTTCTGACCATTCACACATTCCGAGTGACTATACGCATACTCCAAAAACACTTGGCAACCAGCTCTAAATTCAACTGTAACACCTATCTGGGCACTTGACTTTCGTCATGTCATCCAACTACGGTCTGAATAGAGGTCCATGATACTACGATACCTACTAGAGAATGTATAGCATGGTCAGGCTCTCTAAGCATACTTATAAGCATATGACTTGAACATATTTGTAAGCATATGACTTGAGTTTGTATATAACTTTGTTTGCATAAACGTCGCTTTACAGTCATATAGTGCATTTAGGCCTTTGCGTATATATAGCTTAACTTCATTTATAATATCTTTCCATGCTTAACATGTCCACATATAAGAATTTTTCCATTTTCACGTATTCATAACGTGTATCTATGCTTTTGCAGATACACTTTCCCCGCAATGCAAAATTAATCCTTATATTTATGCTTTTGCATAGCTTGTAGAAAGATGATAGAAACGTAATTCATACATTTAATTATCCCTAATTTTGTCTTTTTAATTATATTAGTTTATTAAATTAATATATTTTATTTTATTTTGTAGGATTTAATATTTATTGTAATAAAATCAAAATCTTGGTGATCAAGCTATATTAAATGCTCTTATTCATATAAGGATTGTCCAAGAAGAATCTGACAAGGAGAAGGAAAGAGGTGGAACAATCTTAGTGCAATTCAAATCCAACAAGAGAAAGAAAAGTCTATTTAGAAGATCTTTTTGAAGTTGATTGCTACTAGGAAGTTGAATTCTACATGGAAAGGGAATCAAAGTGTCCAAGTTCAGTGAATCTAAATTAGGGTTCAAAGTTATTTTCCCTATAAATAGGCCTCTTGTTTTAGAGAAAAAGGCACCACTTGTTATTTTCCTTTTCTCAGTTTTTCACTAGTGTAGGAGGGAGTAAGATATTTAGAGTTTGTCGTTTCTCTTATTCCAATCACGTGTGGAACATACTGTCAGGGAGTATTTGTAACTTTCTTTTATTTATATAATAGAAATTCTCTTTTTAATTATTGTTCTTATTTCATGCAAATAGTAGAACTAATATTATTTATTTTTGTTTTTAATTCCATGGCTAACTAAATTTCTAATACCTAGGATTATGATGAAGCTAAATATTTCATAACTATATTTTCTTTCCGTTCCTAAATTAATGCCTAATTATTTTCACCTTCATATTTTCCTCCGTATAAATTGCATATAATTTTTATATTGATTGCGAGGTTTTGATAAGTTATAGTTAATCTGTGAATTTTTCATAACTTATGCTTGCCCATATTAATTATATGAATCATTATTTTTAAAGGGAAGGGGAAATAATTTGGGAATTGATTTAGGAAATAAGAAATTATTTATTATGTTAATATTTGGTGGATTCTAATTCCTAGGTATCTTTTCTAATTAATAGTTTTCATTATTAATTAATAGTTTGCATAATTTAATTAAAAAATCTTCTCAACCATTTTTATTTCTAATTTGCCTAAAATATTAATTAAGGATATATTAAAGAATTAATCTAGTCTCTGTGGGTTCGACCTGTACTTGCCAGTTCTTCAATTTGACACTGTGCACTTGCAGTTACATATTTTTATCACATCAAGTTTTTGGCGTCGTTGCCGGGGACTAGAATTAATTTTTATTTATTCCTTAATTTTTATTTATTCGAATTAGTTTTAACTCATTTTTTTTAGGATTATTGAAGCGGATCGAAGAAACGAAAAGATAAAGATTTTGTTGCTGTGCTTTCTTCGGTACTTCGTATCTCTATATTTTTTTTTGAAATAAAAATAAAAAAATAAAAAAAATAGTAGTTTAGTTTTTTTTTTGTCGCATTCATGCATTCACTCACGTAGAGCACATCCTGTTAGGTTTTATTTTTATTTTTTATTTTTTGTTAAATATAAACTGTGGTGATTGCTGGAGGATTGAGGTACGTCAAAATTTCTCCTTCTTTCGTAATTCACATAGTTTTAGGACATTTTATTTGTTTATAGTTTTTTTTTATTTGTGCATTTTCATCTTTAATCTAACATTAAGGGCACAACCTGTAACAAGATAAGGTGGGGATTTCATCACCCTTCCTTGGCCCACAAACAACCCAATTTACATTGTGCATGACCATGACCTAATAAAATCAAGTAGAAGTTGGCCCCTAGGACTCTCGAGCTCAATTAGGACAAGAAACTCCAAGAGGAGTCTGAATTTTAAATTAATCAAACTACTGGTGTCTAGGCAAGTGGTTCAAAAGGTATACGCCTAAAGATTGTGTGGTTATTCAATTAGTCACCGTTTCTACGGAGAGACTCCCACCTTTCTTACACTTACCTGGCTAGTGGTGTGATTAATTTCGAATTTGGTGGACCTTGAGGTGTAACTTGAAACAGTTAGGAGCTGTCTAGATTTTATTTAGGTTAACCTTAGAAGTAAATTTTTTTTTTAATTTTTTTTTTGTGCTTATCTGATTATTTGTTATTTAGTGTATGCAAAAAGTGTGGATAAGGGACGAAACATCCCGATTAGTGAGAAAACTTGATTTTTTGGATTTCACTTTAAAAGATCTCACTTTAACAAAAATGGAGGGCGACCAAACTGTTTCTTTAAGGGATCGATGTTATCCTTCCCGCTCTGCCCAACCTTCATGTATTAGTCTACCACCGGTAACTGGTAATAATTTTGAACTTAAGCCACATTTTATAAATATGTTACCTAGGTTTACGGGGATAGAAGATGCATATTTATTTATTCAGGAATTTGAGGAAGTTTGTACCTTAATGAAAATTCAACAATTGTCTGATGACTCAATTAGGCTAAGATTTATAACATTTACTTTAAAAGATAATGCAAAAAAATGGTTATATAGCCTACCAAATAATTCCATATCAACCTGGGAGGGATTTGTTGTTACATTTCTAAAAAAATATTTTCCAAATCATAAAACTGCTAAAATTCGTACTGCAATTCATTAATTTTGCCAACTTGAAAAAGAGTCCTTTTGGAAATATTTTGATAGATTTAAAAATTTGTTATTCCAGTGCCCACACCACGGAATTGAGAAATGGAGATTGTGTCAAATAGCTTACGAAGGTTTAGACTATCCCACTAAAACAATGTTAGAGTCAATGTGTCTTGGGGATTTTCTGAATAATGATGAGGAGAAGGCTTGGGAGTTTTTAGAAGACTTAGCAGAAAAAACCATGCAATGGGAAACCACCCGAGAGACAGATAAACCTAGTTCATCTAGGGGTGTTCATACAATTGACAATTCAATTGCTACAGAAGTTAAGTTGGCTGGTGTACTTAAAAGACTTGAAGATTTAGAAACTAGGGGACAATCACACGTGAACCAAGTCTCAACACCAACACCTTTGTGTCTAAAGTGTAATTCACCAAGCCATGTGATTGAGGAATGTCCTAGAGTCGTGCCCCAATTTGAAGAATATGAATAAGTCAATGCAATGTTGCAACGACCTAGGAATGACCCATTTGCACCCACTTATAATCCTGGTTGGAGGAATCATCCTAATTTTGCATGGAACCAAGGACCCTACCCAAATAATTCTTCAAATCAGGTCAATCAGTCTGTAAATCAATCTTTTCAACCTTACCAAAAGTCAAATCCTGGTCCGTACCAAAATTCAAATCCAGCACCTCAATATCCACCAGGTTTTTCTAATGAAAGTGAGAGGAGATTTAGCACATTAGAGAAGAGTATGGAAACTTTAATAAAATCTGTTTCTCGTTTAGAGATCCAAATGAGTCGATTAGCCACCATAATAAATGAACAAGAGGTGGGTGAATTTTCTAGTAACTCTGAGGTTAATTTTGAAAATCTGGATGGTTGTAGAAATGATGAGGAAAATAGAAATTTTATATTCAATTCTACACAATTTGAGTCAAGCTTATTTGAGGAGTCTACAAATTATGAGTCTATGCCTAAAATTGATCATGTTGCATTTGATGAGTCGGTTGAAAAAGTTTATAAGCCTAAAGCTCCATACCCTGAAAGACTTATTCCTAAAAAATCACCTAGTGATTTTTTGGACCAACCCATTAAAGTAAACATGATACAAGAGTTGTCAATGACCCAAGAAATAATTGAAAATATACTCTTGATTGAAAAAGATCCAATTGATTTTTTCTTAAATCACCTTGACCAAAATTGGAATGAATCTGAATATTTAGATAAGGTCAATGAGCTGTTGAGATTCACTACAAATAAGTCAACTAAACTAGAACGTGTATTTGAACCAACTCTTCCATCATTTGAACATGTTAATGAAAGTTTTCTTGAGGTAACCTTGAAGCATAACTGTGATGAAAATTCTGACTATTTTCAATTTCCTAGACCTCCTGAAAATAATAAAAAGTTCACACTCACTTATCCATTTGTAACATTCATTTTTAGTCACATAATTTTTAGGATTTATAAAATTTGTAGATATGTACATTTGTTTTCTTTCTCACCACATCTTCTTGCAGAACAAATACCCCGCATATAAGGTACAATTCTTTCATATCTTTGTTCTCTTTTCTTCATTTGCATACATTGAGGACAATGCATGATTTAGGTATGGGGGAGTTTGTTTGTATTAGATTTTTTTCTTTTTACGAATTGTATTAGATTTTTTTTTCTTTTTACGAAAAAAAAAACACAAAAAAATTAAAAAATTAAAAAAAAATTTGTTTGACTTTTTATGAATTGAATTAATTCTAATAAGTGTTTGTGGAGCAAAGCGCATGAGTGAGATTGAAAGATTTAGAACTCTTGAATTTTTGATAAAATATGAAATCTTAGTTCAAAACACCATCTAGATTTAAAATTAATTTAACAAACATTTTTGCACTTCACGTTTGCACTAATTCTTAGTTGTGGGGTATAAACCATGATTCAAGTAATTTCAAAAAAAAAAGAATGAAAAAAAGTTGAAAAAAGTTGAAAAAAAAATATAAATAAATAAATAATTGCTTCAATGTCCATTAAACGAAATAACTGGGTATCCAAGCCTTGGGAAGCATCGATATTCACGCTGAAAAGTATGATGGATAAAAGCAGCTTGACTAGTCTAATTTTGTGGCCTTTGTTACTCGAGTTAGTAAATCCTTAGGGGTGTCTCTACACCTAGTGCCCTAAAGCCATCTGGTTTGGGAGTCATTGGTCCAACGCTCGCTCTACATGGGTAAAAGCCTAAGAAATTGAGACATTGCACAAGTCAAGAATAAAATAAAATGGAGAAAAAGAAGGAAAAAAAGAAAGACAAAAAAAAAAGAGTTTGTTTGATTTTCATGATAAAAATCCCTACTAAGAGTTACATCACATACACATGCATGCATTACATGAAATTGATTTAATGAAGGATGATATCTAAAATGAAGATCGAGTATTTTTGATAAGGTGAAAGTGTGATTTTGAATTTAATCTTGCTTATGTATAATGCCCATAAATATTTAGAAATTTTCTTTCAATTTCATAATTTGTTGAACCAAAAAATATTTTTAAATTTTGTGGGTATATTCACTGCAAACCCTCACGAGACACAACTCGTCCACTTGGGGTAACCTTGGGGTTTAAAGGCTTGTTGCACATGCTAAGTGCAATCGTATTTCCTACGAAAATGGGGTATTGTAATTTTTGTTTTATTTTTATTTTTTATTTTTTATTTTACTCGAGAACGAGCAAAAGCTAGGTATGGGGGTATTTGATAGAAACGTAATTCATACATTTAATTATCCCTAATTTTGTCTTTTTAATTATATTAGTTTATTAAATTAATATATTTTATTTTATTTTGTAGGATTTAATATTTATTGTAATAAAGTCAAAATCTTGGTGATCAAGCTATATTAAATGCTCTTATTCATATAAGGATTGTCCAAGAAGAATCTGACAAGGAGAAGGAAAGAGGTGGAACAATCTTAGTGCAATTCAAATCCAACAAGAGAAAGAAAAGTCTATTTAGAAGATCTTTTTGAAGTTGATTGCTACTAGGAAGTTGAATTCTACATGGAAAGGGAATCAAAGTGTCCAAGTTCAGTGAATCTAAATTAGGGTTCAAAGTTATTTTCCCTATAAATAGGCCTCTTGTTTTAGAGAAAAGGCACCACTTGTTATTTTCTTTTTCTCAGTTTTTCACTAGTGTAGGAGGGAGTAAGATATTTAGAGTTTGTCGTTTCTCTTATTCCAATCACGTGTGGAACATACTGTCAGGGAGTATTTGTAACTTTCTTTTATTTATATAATAGAAATTCTCTTTTTAATTATTGTTCTTATTTCATGCAAATAGTAGAACTAATATTATTTATTTTTGTTTTTAATTCCATGGCTAACTAAATTTCTAATACCTAGGATTATGGTGAAGCTAAATATTTCATAACTATATTTTCTTTCCGTTCCTAAATTAATGCCTAATTATTTTCACCTTCATATTTTCCTCCGTATAAATTGCATATGATTTTTATATTGATTGCGAGGTTTTGATAAGTTATAGTTAATCTGTGAATTTTTCATAACTTATGCTTGCCCATATTAATTATATGAATCATTATTTTTAAAGGGAAGGGGAAATAATTTGGGAATTGATTTAGGAAATAAGAAATTATTTATTATGTTAATATTTGGTGGATTCTAATTCCTAGGTATCTTTTCTAATTAATAGTTTTCATTATTAATTAATAGTTTGCATAATTTAGTTAAAAAATCTTCTCAACCATTTTTATTTCTAATTTGCCTAAAATATTAATTAAGGATATATTAAAGAATTAATCTAGTCTCTGTGGGTTCGACCTGTACTTGCCAGTTCTTCAATTTGACACTGTGCACTTGCAGTTACATATTTTTATCACATCAAAAGACATATGTTATTTATAGGTCTTATAGTGTTCTGACGTCCACTTTACGTATTTTTAAGGTGTATTTTCAGTTGTGAGGTAGCAGGCCACCTCTGAATAAAAGAACTGGGATGACAAATGGTAAATGAAACTTGAAAATAATCAAAAGCAAGGGCAACAGTAGCTATACCATTAAGTATTTAAGAACATTTTATGTACTAGCAAATGATAAAAATTTAGGCATGGATCAACTTATCTAAAATATGAATAGAAAAGGCGTTCGTGTTAATTATTGATTCATCTTGTCAAAATTGTAGTTTTCATATACGCCCTAGTGAAGAATTTGTCAGAGAGAATTAGGTTTAGGATGGACTAGATAACAGAAAAGTAAAAGAGAGATAAAACACTTTCCTAATCATGTTTACCACCTAATCATTTGTCAGAGAGAATTTGTAAGTGTTTATATTTTTGGACTAGTTAGAACTGTTATATATATTTTCAAGGCCATGGATCAGAATTCACCTTTCCTAATCATGATTACTACCTCACCATATATTTAGGGCACTTACATCTTATTCTAACTTCGTAACTTTCACCATATCGTTCTTTTTTATACTCTTAATTTTAACGTACAAGATCCCACACAAAAATTGAGTTAACAAAGCTAAAATCCCCTCTAAGGCAAATAATGAAGCAACTAATTGATTTATTTTGCAACTTTATTTATTTTATTAACAAATAACATACCATGTCAGTGTAAAACTGCTTCTTACTTAACTAATAGCATATTCACGAGTAAGTGCGAATATATAACTTAGTTACTAACTGATTTTCCTAGAAATGAGAGTATTTTAAGAAAATATAGTTAGCGGTATAATATAAGAAAATTAACTCATGTAACTGAACAAGAAAACCAAGCTTACAACCCTAGTATCTTAAGAAATCTTCTTTAAAAAAGTTGTCAAAAATACCAACTTTGATCCTGGTTCACTGTTGTCTAATTTCAATATACATAACTAGATTTATAGCCAACTTGAGGTTGTTTCAAAAGAAAAAACATATAATTACATAAGGTAATACACATAATTAAGAAGGATTTAACTACATAACACCCAGTTTAACAAAAATGCTCTCTTTAAATGAGCTTAACCTTCAAATACACATTCAAGAAGCCAAAAGGAGCCTATAGGGGATTAAGAATACACAATGGAGAGTTTCTAGGAGACCTCCAACATCACTAATCTGCCCATCTATATATAGACATCTAATAATAACACTAGTACAAAAGTAATTTTAAATGCCAAACTCCTAAGTAACATGGACCATAAGATTATCCCAAGACATCCACTAATGTGTATTTTTAGTTGTGAAAAAAAAAATTGAAAAGAGAATATAAAAACAAGGACAAAATTAATTATTACCAAATAAGTGGTGACGGTGAAGAAGGCAGTGGTGGCGGAGTTTCCTTCTTCTCCCTCTTTTCTTCTCTTTTTTTTCCTTTTCTACTATATCGAGTGACGACTTGATACTGGTTACATTGAAAGAGATCAGCGACCGCCCAACGGTCGCTAATTGTGACTGGTCGTACAAAACCTACGCACCAACATTCCACACCAATTTTTGGGCGATAAATTTATAACAGCGATGGCTCATAACTGAATTTAGTCGCGCTCGCTCCTATTGGATGCTATTAGTAATAATAGCGGTTGGACATTGCGGTCGCTGAAAGTGTTGGTCGTTGTTAGACAATTTTCTTGTAGTCAATGTATAAATAGAAATGAATGTATCAATTTGGCTTGGCTTATTTTTAGGTATAGTATATGTATATTTGATATTTCCGACGGATTTCTATCAGAATTCTTTAATTACAAAATTTGTGGGCCCTACAAGTATATTTATTTATTATTTAACTAGTTTCCCAATATTAAAATAAACTAAGTAGCATTTACTTCGTTTCTTATTAATAAAATAAAATAAAAATGAACTAAATAGCATTTATTTAGTTTCAAATTAACTAAAAAAAATAATATTATAACATAAACTAAATTTAAATTATATTTTGTATGATACGATAATATAAAGTTGTAGGACCCCAAATTTTATGAATAAAGAATAATTTTCTCAAAATATATATATTTTTTAATATTAAAGTGTGGATTTGATATAATTTTATAGTTGTGGGTAATATTTATCAATTTTGCAAAGTAACCAAGTGGTTATAAAATATTCGATTGGTCGAAAAATATTCATTTTATAAGGGAATATTCGTACGACGGTGCAATCATTGGTGGACCCCACAACGGAAATTATTGTCAGAGTTAGAAAATGACATAAATATCTTTTTATGAAAATAACGGCGAAAGTTTTACCGTTAACTGTTGAAATACCCAGTGATAAAGGTACAGTAATACGCGTGGTTGAATAATAGCACACAGTATTGATTATTGATGCTTACGTGAGAAGTCACTCAGTTTATTTCAATTATTGTCACAGTAATTCCTGCATAGTATCTCACGTTATTTGATTCAATTATTGTCACAATATTTAATATTATTAAATCAATAATTGAGATGACAAGCAATTCATATTATTATTTGTATTATTGACAATGTCTAGAAAATTCTGTCGAAGAAGGGGGTTTGGTCACCTAATTGCACGTCAATAGGGAGAAATCCTTATCAGAAAGCCTCATCTTTCTTGAGAACGAGCTGGTTGTTAATATTCGAGTTATGATAATGATGAATAAATATTGTTAAAAATATTGAGGAGATTTTTATGAAGTATTTATTGTAAATTTTGCTTATTATATGGACACCTACTTACCCATTTGTCAAAATAATCGGTAGAAAATTATTCAGTATATATATATTATAATAAGTTTTATTTTTTATGAAAAACAAAATATATTATATTTTATTATGCATAGTTTTTGCATAGTGTCTGCATAGTTACTACATATTAAATCATTAAATATTTCAGACAAAAGTTGTGCCCATGAGTTTTAACACTCTACATCCGTGATTTTCTAAATTCAAATAGTATCCTTCCCTTCTCCTATAAATAGGATGCTCAATTTAGAAAAAAAAATCACATCAGAATCAGAGAATTCTTCTTCTATAATATTGAGCGTATTTTTTTAGAGTTTAAGGAAGTTTTGAGTGTAGAAAAAAATGGAAGTTTTATTTAAGAATATCTCCGCTATACCAGTTAGAATACTCCCCTTCTTAAGGTAAGGGATATTATTTATTTCATATTCGCTTACGATATTATTTTTGTATTCGTAAAAAAATTTATTTCGTTCAATATTCGCAAGAAATATTATCTTCGTTTAATATTCGTAAGGAATATTATCTACGTTCAATATTCGTAAGGAATATTATTTTCGTTCAACAGTTGTAAGGGATATTATTTTTGTTCAATATTCGTAAGAAATAAAATTTTCTTTCATACTTTGTAGTATGTAAGTAATATTATTTCATTTCAGATTTCGAATTCTACACTCATTTTGTTAAGTTTTGGCTTCTATACTCCATGAAATTAGTAGAATGTCCTTGATATTTGCACTTCATCCAGTATCTTTTCATGAAAATATTATTCTGAGCATTCTTGATAAGTTTTAACCTTTTCATGCCAGAGTACTATTCTTGGAGTACTATTCTTGAAGTACTATTTATAGGGTACTATTCACTTGGGGTACTATTTATGATAAAAATTGATTTCTTTTCTGTCTAAATTATTTTTCATACATTATTATTCTTGAATTTTACTCCACAAAGCAGTATCATGTTGACCATTTAAACGTTTTTGAACTCTGGATAAATTAAAAATCTTTAATATTTATCATTGATCTCGTTTGATTGAATCCTTATATCATTGTCATCATCCTCATGCTTATATTGTGATGAAAGTCATCTTCGGCCAAGGGTGCAAAGATGAACTGTTGATTGGTATGATTATAATTAGGGATTATTCGGTGAAATCATGACCTGTAATGTTACAAATGATGTGGTCAAAGTCCTCATTAGCCCGTAGTGCATTGGTGGACAGTTGTTGGTATGATCATGACCATGCGTTCTCTTCGGCCAAGGGTGCAAAGATGAATTGTTGTTTAACATGTTCATGACCAATGGTGAAAACACGAATATCATTGGCTCGTAGTGCATGGATAATTTGTGGTCGTGATACTAATGAATATCCTTGGCCCGTAGTGCATGGATAAAATTGATGACAAACTTTTAAATTATAGAAGATAGTAGATATTATGCTCTACTTTACTCTTCTAATGGATTTCTTATTCCACTGCAGTTGTTAATCTAAAACTTGTTGTCTATTGTATTCTATCAGTTCTTATACTGTTGAAGGCTAAGGATAATTTATTCTGCATTATCTCAGTCATTATATTTTTTACTGGGCTAGTTGAGCTCACCCTTTTCTTTCACTATTCTTTTCAGGAAATGAGAATATACCTGGGACTAGTCAGGGAATGGAGTGACGGTCCAGATGGTTGCTTTATTAGTCCTCACTATTTTGTGAAATAGTATGATAATAATTGTAATGAGGATTGAATTTGAGTTTGGATATTGTCTAAATATTTGTATTAAAACCTACAGCTTATGTTTTGTCGTATTCTGCAGGACACTTAACAGTTGTATAAATTAAGTTTGTATTTGAGTTTTGTACCATGTATTTGACAACTAAAAATGGGTGATGTATACATATTTTAGGGGTGTCACAAAAATAATAAAATCAAATAACATAATTAAGTAAATATATAGTAATATAATACAATCAAATATATTAAATTAAAATAATTTAATTTAATTTATCTTAAATAAATTATAAATAAAATAATACAATATAAAATATAGTATACTAATAAAAAATAGAATAAATTGAAATAAATTAAAATAAAATATAATATAAAATAAAAATACAAAAAAAATATAATGTAACATAAAATAAATTAAAAAAATTATAACAAAATATAATAAATAAATTAAATTAATATAATACAATCAAATATATTAAATAAATTGTAAATAAAATAATACAGTATAAAATACAGTATCCTAATACAAAATAAAATAATTTAAAATAAAATAAATTGAAATAAATTACAATAAAATAAAATATAACATAACATAAAATAAAAAAAATTGACATAAAATAAATTAATATAAATTAAAATAAATAAATAATATTAAATTAAATTAATATGATACAATCAAATATATTAAATTAAAATAATTTAATTTAATTTACCTTAAATAAATTGTAAATAAAATAATTCAATATAAAATACAGTATCCTAATACAAAATAAAATAATTTAAAATAAAATAACTTGAAATAATTAAAAATAAATTATAATAAAATATAAAATAAAATAATTTAACATAAAATAAAATTCATAAATAATAAAATAAAATAAATAAATATAAATATAAAATAAAACAAAAATAAATTAAATTAAATTAAAAAGTTAAACTTAATAATAATAAAAAAAATTAAATGAATAAAAATTAATAATAATAATAATTGTATTTGTTTAGTGTTCCACTACTAATTTATATCTGAATATGTTAGACACATGTAAATACGTATGACCTTTACTAAATTAAGTAGTATTTGCTTAGTTTTTCACAACTAAAGTAAACTAAATATGTAGTACACTTATTAGAAACTTTAGTAAACAAAGTAACATTTGCTTAATTTGCCACAATCTTCATTAAATTCAATAATACTCTTTCTTCAATCTTCAATACACTCAATATATCGTTTAGTTTGACATTATCCTCAATAAACTCAATAGTTATGATCATATATGTACTATACTTTGGAACTTAGAAACTCGTTTGACGCTGGGATGATGAGGTGTTCAAGAAAAGTCAAAGCAACCAAAGAAAAATCGGAGCCAGCTCCGAGTCATACACACGACTGGCTCACAGTCATTTGAGGAGGTGAAGTCGATAAGAATTACGTATTTTGTTGTTTAGTTAGTCATTTTTCAATAGTATACTTAATACAGTTTTGATTGTTTTAATTATTGGGCCATGGTCGAGAGCTTGGGTCGACGTCCTCGATGAGCGAGTTTTGGGATAGAGCCCACATTCCTAAGGACTCTTACATGTCTCTTGCAGCATTAGCTATATGGGTAAAACTTACTCTAAATTTTAAGTTATTATTAATATTAGATAGTTAATAAAATGATATAATTAACTCACGTATACAAATAACGTTACATGATCGATTTCAGACCCCTTGTGACGCCCGTTTAGCAGAGTTGCGGACTGCTAGGGGGGATCCTGAGCCGTTAGATTCCACCACTCCTCTGATTGAGATTGAGTTATCTCGGGATGATGAGCTGAGAATATGGGTTACGTCTCAGGATCCCCCTTCTTCGAGTACTGGCAGGTATCGTGTGTTGGTCCTACCGAGGATACCCGTGTATACCCTACGTGGAGGCAATATATAATATATCTAAATTTATAAAATAAAATAAATTTTATATATACTACGTAATAACTTGGTTATTATCATAGGCTCTAGTCAGTGCCAGCGTCTGAGAGCACCAGTTGGACCATGTCATATGGGCGCTGGTTTGGATGACGCGCTCTTCTAAAGGGTTATAGCGACGGTGTCGGATAAGTTTCAGATTGATCCGGTTTTTTAACGGCATCACTTGCCTAGCCATGCTCGCCTTCTCCAGCTAGCTCAGGATATTGTAGCAGAGACCACTGTAGAGAGTACGTGATTATCGTCGGAGCAATTCGTCGCATTAAGCGGGGAGGTGCTCCAGATGGTGGTTATCCTACTATTGGAGGCTTTTGGTGATCAGCCCAAGCGCCGTCAGGTATTCTGCATGTTATTTTATTTTCATTTAGCAGTCTTTTAATTCTAACATACATATAGACTAATGATTTCATTTAGCAGTCTTTTAATTTTCACATATATATAGACTAATGATTTATATTTTTAATCCTATATGTTGGGTGGCGATGGCAATTAGAGGGACGTTGATGCTGATTTTCATACACCAGAGCAGCAACGTCGTCCATCTTCGTCTGATGATCTTCCTCCTACTAGCTAGATAGTTTTACGTGCTCATTTGTTTAGATTATATTCATTACATTGTAGAACATTTGTACATTTTGTTTAAAATTGAGTTTACTTTGTATGAATTTTGTAAAACATAACAGGTTTGTGCTTATTTTGTCGTTAGCGTATTATTTGTTGTAATTCTTGATGAGTTAGTTATGTGATGGGATAAAACAAATAGCTTATATTTGGTATTAGCATATATATTGTTACTAGCTATGTGATGGGACAAAACAAGTTTTTACAGTTATTTTAAATGTGAAATATAGTATTGTATGTATTGTTGGGATAAAGCAGGTTACAGATACACTATTGGGGTTTAAAACCTTGAAAACTGCCAATTCAAAAAAATTCTTAAACAAAACTATTTAATCTCGACGAAATAGGGTAATACCGACGGAATTTCTGTCGACCTTAACCGCCTGCATTAAAATTTAATTTTTGAGTTAATTATAATCTCGATGAAATATTGTATTTTCCGACAGATGTTCCATCAGAATTAGTTGGATTAAAATTTTAATCTTAATTCTAAAAATGGTAAACCCGGCGGACTTTTCGTCGAAAATAAAACTCATCCGTCGAACTTAATATATATCTGACGGACCATTTCGTTGAGGATAAGCCGTCGATTTTATTTATTCTTGACTAAATTCTCGACGCATTTAATGTCGAGGGGTTTATTTACGACTGAATGGTCGACGGACTATTCCGTTGGAAATAGGATTAATCTCGACGGAATAAGGATAAGTTCGATAGAATAGTCCGTCGAAATTAGGCTTTTTTCTTGTAGTGTATGATTGTTGAATGTCTTTAGCCTGTGTGACAAATACACGTGGTGAAAGTTTTCTTTAGCCTAAGTACAAAGAGAAATTGTTAATTAGCATGATCATGACCATTGGTGTTACAGTTGAATGTGTTTGATGTGGGTACAAAAATAATTTGATTGTTGAGTGTCTTTAGTCTGTGTAGCATGGAACGTGGTGAAAGTTCTCTTTGACTTGAGTGCAAAGAGGAACTGTTGATTACCATGATCATGACCATTGGTGTTACAGTTGATGTGATCTTAATGGTGAATTATTAAATTAGGGAAGATAGTAGACATTATGATATATTTGACTCTTCTAATAAATTGATCATTTCGCTGCAGTTGTTTGTTGAAAACTTATGTTATCTATCCTTTTTTAAATATCTGATTTATCACTGTTGAAGGCTAAAGATAACGTATTCTTCGTTATCTTAGTCTTGATATTCTTTACTGTATTTGAGCTCACCCTTTTGTTTCATAATTTATTACTGGAAATGAGAGTGTGGCTGAGACTAGCAGGGATAACAAGGGAATGAAATGATGATCCCAGTTAGTAGTTGTAGTAGTTCTCATCAAGTTTTAAAATAGTGTGACAATAATTATAGTGAAAACTTAGTGTGTGTGTGTGTGTGTGTGTTGTTGTACTATACACTACATTGTGATAATTATAAATAAAATAAGTATATATATTATTTGTATTTTGGCGATTCAAATTGAATTTTGTATGCTCAAATTTAAAGCATCACGTGGAGTACTTAGCTAGTTAAATTAAAAACCTAATAATTTTATAATCTAAATTTTAACCATCAAACTAAAACATGATCGAGTACATTTTTTGTGCAATTTGAGGCCTTTTTCTTTCTTTATTTGATGGGAATGGGCTGGCAGAGAAGAGTTGTTTTGTTCCTTGAGCACTAGACCTCCAAGTCCAATGTCTTGTCCTTTTCAAATTATTGGAAAAAATACATGATGGTTACATTGGATCCGGAGATATTGGGGAAGCAAGTAATTATAGTAGCGGAGGTGTACTAAGGGGCACACATGTTGGATCAAGTTGTACATCTCACGTGACCATCTTTTTGTTTTTAATACTCTCTACTTAGCTTAATATAAGTCGTTTTACAGAAATATTTTTCTCTTAATATAAGTTATTTAAGAATTTCAACTAACCATTAATTATTTAGTTTCCAATATTACCACAACTAATAAATATAATTAATTCTCTCATTATTTTTTACCCAATAAATAACACTATCTTTTTCTAATACAAAAATAATATAGACAATTAATATTATATTTAAGTATATATAATTATTTTTTTAATACTTATGCACAACTCTAAAACGACTTATATTAAGGGACGGATAGATTGGGAACTTATGGTTGCAATTAAGCCCACCGTTGGTTGGGCACCCAAGAAAATCACTATCTTAAGGTCATGTTTGGACTTGTAGGAATGAATATCCATCACCTCAAATTATGATGTCTTGAACTTGGTTTGAGTGAGAAAGATGTGTGACTATTGCTTTCTTTTCTTTTTTTCTTTTTTATGCAACAATATTGATAAAATAAAAAATAAAAATTCCAAATGTATGGGATTGAGTTATTTATAATGATTTAATGCTTTTAATTTTTTTTAATTCTTGAATTAGTTTTCAAAAGACAATCTAATGTATGCTTTTATTTTTCAGGTCGTTTGATATTTTGTAAAGAGATACTGTTTAATCTCACATTTCATACTCCCTCCGTCCTTTAATATAAGTTATTTTAGAGTTATACACAAATATTAAGAAAATAATTGTATAACATTAAATATAATATTAATTGTCTATATTATCTTTGTATTTGGAAAAAAGAATGTTATTTATTGGTAAAAGAATAGTGAGAAAATCAAAGTTATATTTAATACTTGGGGTAATATCGAAAACTAACAATTAATATTTACTTAAAATTCTCAAACGACATATATTAAGAGACAAAAATACTTTTCTAAAACGACCTATATTAAGGGACAGATGGAGTATTATATCATCTCTAATAAATGAACTTTGAAATTATTAAATCTCTAGTTCAGTTGGTGTACTAGGACTCTTGCAACTTTCGCAATAGGTTCGATCTCTAGTAGTGGCCAAGTCAAAATTAGCAAATAAAAAAATAAAAATAAAATCCCTTGCAACATAATTATAAACAAATATATTCGTAAAGTTTGTCTACAAAAATTACATCTTGAGCTTGTTATTTAGGTAAAATTGGAACATAATAGTTTTAAGAATAAAATATATTGACATCATGTAGATAATCATAATAACACTCATCACTCCTCTATTTTTTAAAATAACAGTCAGTACCCCTCTAGTTTATAATATGTAATATTCACTATCCTTAGTGTGGTTGACCAACTAATAGTCAAAAATATTGTTAATACAATATCTAATATACCCTTCAAGTTATAATGTTTAATATATCCATAAAATATAAATTTGTATGTTATAATTTTTACTTAACTTGATCTAATTAATTAAATTATGAATTTGTACATTAATAAATAACATATTTCTCAAAAAATAATAAATATTTATTTTATCAAGAAAATAAAGTCACACTTTTTGCTAATTAAATTTCTTAAAGATTAAAATTTACATAATATACATTCAAATATATTTTTTGTAATTAAAAAAATAAAATTTTAATAAGCATAAAATTACTTATTAACGCAAATATAATTATTTTTCCTAAATATTAAAATTTACGTAAAATAAACTTATTATTACATAACAAATCTTATTATTCATATAAAAAGCATTAAAAATTATATTAATTATTTTTCTCAAATATTAAACTAAACATAAGTAACTCTTAAGTATAATTATTTACAATAAAAATTATAAATTTTATTATTAAAAAATACATTAAAAAATTCTTTGAATAAGATAGAGGTAGTAATAAATATTATTATATATTTTTTATTCAATATTGTATAAAAACAACACCAAATGTATACTAAAAATAAAATTAAAATCATAAACATCCAAAATTTTAATATATACTCAAAAAATTTAACATATAAAAATTATAATACGAAACTAAGAATTCAAACAATAATTTTTGTTGTTAAACACCAAAAACTAAACTATGTACATACTCAATCACTTTAATTAGAAAACCTCCATTAATAATTTAATTAAAATTTTTTAATATTTGTATTACTTATCCAAAAATGTGTGTTAATTAAATTAAACTATTTGAATAAGATAGTCTTTAATTATAAATAAAACTATAATTAAAATGCATTGTATTAAAAAAATGATAATTAAACATATATATATATATATATATATATTATTCAGGAATTAAAATTTGATAACATACAAGGGTTAATAAGTAATTTTATTTATTTAGTCAACTCTAAAAATTTGCAGGGTTACTAACTGATACTTAAAAAATTAGAGGGATGTGAGTGTTATTATTATTATCTAGAGGAGGCGTCACTGTATTTTATTCTAGTTTTAATAGGATAATTGTGAAAGAAACTTAGACTAAATATGAAAAATTAAATAACTAAAGTTTAATAAAATTTTCAATCACCAAAATCAATACCTTATATTTATATAAAGGCAGCATAGGTGATCTCAATTTGGAGTCACTCTTAATAAATTTGAGTCAATTTGATTCAATTTCATTATTACTGCTGAGTTATTTATCAAGTTGGTTGAATCTCATCTCTTCCTCATAATCATCCTCAGCAATCGTTCGGCTCTTCCTTTTCCTATTCCTTTCCCGTTTTTGCTTTACCCCTGTCTTCCTCTTTCTCTTCCTCTTATTCCTGTCTTTGCCACTAATGAGTTTGGAGAATAATGAAGAGGAACCAGATTTTAACTCCCAACATGAAATCGTCTCAATCCCCGACGAATCGCAGATCACCACCGTCTGATGGCTGATGAAGGATTTCCGTATCCAATTAGGCTGATGAATTTTGTTTTCAAAGACCAGGTTAAACTTTCATTATACTACTAATTGATTCATCCTCATCTTTTTTTGTACCTTTTCTCTAGATGATTTCTAAGAAAACCCTCAATCTTCACCGATTAACTTTTTCTCTTGGTGATCGGACATCAAGAACTCTAGTGGGAGATTTCATCTAAAACCGCAATATTACATAATTCTTTACCATAGATTTTGATATTGTGCATGAGCTGTTTGATAAAATGTCGCATACATACCTACTTCTTACAATCATACTCATTCATCTATTTTTTGGCCATTGGTAACAACACCTACAATGAATTCACCTGGCTTAAGGCGTTTTACTTCCACGAATTATTTCAATTTGTTTAATTCATTTAGTAGTGTTTCAATTTTTTAGATTAGCCTTGTTATGACCCTGACTGCTTTTATGCCGAGGATAAGATATTCAAGTAATTTGGTGAAAAAGGTAAATACTGGAGACTTGAATCCTTAGTCCAATAGATCATATTAGATTTCTTTTGTTTATTAATTTTTAGAAATTTATTATCTAATCTATAGACCTGCTTTACTATGTTGATTCAAATAAAATATTTGTGTTTAGAATTGAAATACAATAATTAACTTTAGAGTTTAACGTGAAAAAATTGTACCTAAGTATAATGTAGTTCTTAGATTTAAATTGGACTGCATTTGGTTAGTTATATATATATATAATATAAACCTTTCTATGTCTTGATATTAACAAACATGCAGTTTGGTTCTAGCATTTTATTTTGTAAGTACTTTAATTAGATGATATTGTATCTCATTATTATGTTTGAGTTGAATTAGAAGGCAGTTCACTTTGGTTGCACTTCACATTTTTCTGGAGTTTAATTTGAATGCAATTGTTTGGATTAAATTCAGAAAATGATAACCTTTTGGACAACTAAATCCATGTTTGAGACTTTGGGTGTTATATAACCTTGACGTTATCATAATGATTGTTGAAAATACACTTAGTCATCTAATATTCCTATGCTTGAAATGAATATAATTCCCTACGCAGGAATCACTTTAGAATTTTACATGATATAATAGATTAATTATATCTGAACTATAGTGATTTTCTTAATAACCAAACTTCTGAAACTTTTGTCATGTAAGGTATGATTTTAATGTGGGTTTTTATGAGATTTTAATTCTGTTTATGTTTATATAATTGTGTTCATATGAATCGAATAAAATATTTGTGTCTAAAACTGAAATACAATAATTAACTTTAGAGTTTAACGTGAAAAATTTGTACTTGGTTGGTTAAAACATAAAATAGGTGCAAGTTCGGCAGTTTTTAGCGTCATTTACCCATTTTATTTTTTACATTCCATATGTTTGATCACAATAGTTATATGTATACTTTACATTTTTAATATGTTGCATCAAATATGTTTTTTAAATGCTCATGAAATATTTTAAAGGTTGATATTTTGTGGGCAATTATAACAGAAGAGTTGAATGGATTCTGGGTTCACCGTAATTACAAGGAAACAATATTTAAATGATGTTTTGGTACTCACAACAAGAACTAAATTTCTTTTCTTAATGTTGGTGTGATAAACAAAAGAATTCTTTGAACCGCTAAATTTTACATGCATTGTGATTTTATTTTTTGTTATTTTGATAGCTTATACTTGATTTTTAATTTGAATTTTTAGGGAGCGATGCCCTTCGAGAACTCTCTTCTCCCGGGAAAAGTGGCAACTTCTTTTGCTTAACCAACAACAATTGTTACGTGATCAAAACAATGAAAAGTGAGTACTTCATATTATTTGGTGGGTATGTGGATTAGTAAGCAATTCCACTTATCGCAGCTGAATCAAGAGGAATATCGATCGGAGCACCATACAACTCTACAGGTTCATGAGGAAGAGGTGAAAGTCATGAGTTTGAAGCATAAGGAACATTCCTGTATTTTGGAAACTCACCAAGATAATGTTTTTTGTGAGAGATCACTAAAAATGGTGAAAATGCAAGTAGTAACACAATTCATTCAGCATACCAAAAAATACGTTGCAAAAGTTGACATATAAAGTAGATGATCTTTGGAACTCTCTCATGGTTTATAAAATGATGTGAATTTTACTGTATCATGTCTTAAGGAAATTGTAAAGTTGTTATATGTGTGTTTTTATTTGATCTTAGCAAGTTCTATTCATTTATTAAGTTATATATATGCTTTCAGTACATGTATATTTAAAATTTAACAACTGATGTGAGACCTCAAATTTTATGAATAAATATTTAATTTTCTCGAAATTATTTTTTTGAATATTATGGTGTGGATTTGATATAATGTTATAGTTGTGGGTAGTATTTATAAATTTGTAATGTATGCAAGTTGTTATATAATATTCGATTGGTCGGGGAATATTCTTTTTGTCGGGGAATATCCGTATGACGGTACAATTATTAGTGGACTCCACAACGGAATTATTGTCGGATTGAGAAAACGACAAAAATATTTTTATGAGAATAACGGCGGAAGTATTACCGTTAAAACTGTTGAACTACTCGATAGTAAAAGTACAGTAATACGCTTGGTTGCATAGTAGCACACGATATTGATTATTAATGCTTACATGAGAAGCCACTCAGTTTTGTTTTATTAGTATTATTAATGTAATAAAACAAAAAAACTTTTTATATAAAACAAAATACTTTTATAAAGTTATTCATTTTATTAGACTATAAATAGAATATATAATATTCTATTATGCATAGTAAAATCTTTTAATATAAAACATAATACTTTTATAAAGTTATTTGTTTTATTAGATAATAATTAGAATATATTATATTTTATTATGCATAGTGTTGTATAGTGCCTCCATAGTGTTTTGCATAGTAAAATCTTTTTATATAAACAAAATACTTTTATAAAGTTATTCGTTTTATTAGATTATAAATAGAATATATTATATTTTATTTAAAAGATTTTGTTTTTATTATAATATTTTATTAAATCAATATGGACCGTCCGTTTAAAAATAAATCAATCTGGATCGTTCATGAATTAGTTACTATGCAGTCCTGTCTCCTATAAATAGAAGCTCATTCCTTCATTATTTCTTACGAATTCACTAAAACTCTAGAGAGAGAGAAACTATAGAGAGAATTGTTCTTCTATAATCTTGAGCGTATTTCTTTAGAGTTTAAGAAAGCTTTGAGCGTAGTGCAAGTTTTCTTTGAGTATATCTTCGCCCTACCAGTCGGAATACTCTTCTTTCAAAGGCAAGGGGTATTATTTCTTTCGTATTCATGAAGAGAGCTATTGTTATTCCATCCCTTATTATTATGTTGGAATAACCTGTCTATGCGAAGTACCGCATACTTGGTGAAATTCTTCTGTTATTCCATTCTTTATTATTATGTTAGAATAACCTATTTATTCAAAGTACCGCATACATGGTGAAATTCTTCTATTATTCCGTTCTTTATTATTCTGTCAGATTATCCTGTTGGTGCGTACTACGCCTGACCTGGTTCCATTATTTATTATTTTGTTGGAATATCCTATCTGTGCGTTTACGCATGACTTGATTCCATTCTTTATTATTCTGACGGAATATCCTATCTATGCGTTATACATGACCTGGTTCCATTATTTATTATTCTATCGGAACATCCTGTTTGTGGGTTACACATGACCTGGTTCCATTATTTATCATTCTATTGAGAATAACCTGTCGGTGCAATTTATCGCATGCATGGTGATTTCTTATGTTATTCCATTCTTTATTATTCTATTGGAATAACCTGTCTATGTGGATTATCACATGCATGGTGAATGATCTTTTGTATTCATTCCTTATTAAATTGTGGAAATGATCTGTCTAAGTGGATTACCGTATGGCAGATGAAAATCCATTTGCAGTTTTATATATTCTCTTATACTCAGTTGGTTAAAGCTTTGACTTCTATACTCCATGAAATTAGTAGAATATCATTGATATTTGTGCTTCATCTAGTATCTTTTCACGGAAATATTCTTCTGAGCATTCTTGCATTTTACTCTACAAAGAAGTATCATGTTGACAATTTGGACGTTATTGTTTCCTAGATAAATTAATTCTTGAACTTGTTTTATTAAATTGTCATCATCCTCATGTTTATATTATGTTGAAAGTCATCTGTGGCATGTAGTGCATAGATGGACTTGGTATGATTATGACCAGTGATTATTCAATATAATCATGACCATAATGTTACAAATGATGTGGAAAAAGTCATCATTGGCCCGTAGTGCATTGATGGACAGTTTTTGGTATGATTATGGCTATGGATTCTCTTCGGCCAAGGGTGCAAAGATGAATTATTTTATGGCATGATCAGGACCGTTGATGAAAACACGATTATCTTTGGCCCGTAGTTCATGGATAATTTGTGGTCGTGATACTAAAAAAATGTCCTTGTCCTGTAGTGCAGGGATGATTTGATGATGTGGATTATTTATTGAGCTGAGTCTCAGCGATAAAAGTGATGAAAAACTTTTTAAATCATAGAAGATGGTAGATTTTATTCTCTACTTGGCCCTTCTAATGGATTACTTGTTCCGCTGCAGTTAAACTTGATGTTTGTTATATTGTATCAGTTTAACACTGTTGAAGGCTAACGATAATTTATTCTGCAATATCTTAGTCATAATATTTCTTACTGGGCTAGTTGAGCTCACCCTTTCTTTCATTGTTCTCTTTAGGAAATGAGAACGTAGCTGGGACTAGTCGGGGAACAGAGTGATGGTCCTAGATGGTGCATTAGTAGTCCTCACTATTATATGAAATAATGTAATAATAAATATAATGAGGATTTCATTGAGTGTGGATATTGTCTAGATAACAATATTTGTATTAAAACTCACAGCATATGTTTTGTCATATTTTACACGATTGTTGTATAATTAGTTTGCATTTGTATTCAGTACCATGTATCTGGAGACCCAAGATGGGTGATGTATACCTGTTTTGGGGGTGTCACAGTTGGTATCAAAGCTTAGGAATATGATCCCTTGCTGAGATGTGAGACAAGAACTAGGAGGGGAGAGACGAGGAATTCCTTCGCTAGTATGACCTACCTAAGTTTATTTGGTATTTAATTGGTCGGTCAGAGTATAGAGATAATATGTGATATGTTAATTAACCCTTGTTTTGTGGCAGTATTTGAAAATGTTGAGATAAGCAATGGAGTACAGGAGACCGTTGAGTCTTTACAGATCAATAATCAGGACAATGTGCCACAGGATGACGATAATCCTCCTGTAAACAACAACACTGATCAATTAACGAACGACGGTACGTTTAGAAGCTTTTTAGAATTCATGCAACATCAGACAAAGGCGGCTCCTGTTCATAATGCAGGTGAAAATAATAGCAACCCACGGTCGGTCACCGCTAAGCAGTTCAAGGAGTTGGGACCACCGGAGTTTTTGGGAAAGCCAGAACGGCTTAAGGCGGAGACGTGGTTAAAGCAGATCACCAAGATATTTGATGTCTTGGGATGCTCTAAGGAGCAAAAGGTTCCCTTTGCCACCTTTATGTTACGCGAAGAGACATATTACTGGTGGGAATCTATAAAACGTACCCAGACTGATGCACTCAAGATGTCTTGGGAGAAGTTCCAAGAGCTGTTCAACGACAAGTACTTTCCCAAAAGTATTCGTCACATGAAGGAGGTGGAGTTCATCAAGCTGGAGCAAAACAATATAACCGTGTCGCAGTACGAGGCTAAGTTTGCCGAGTTGTCCCGCTTTGCGTCCCATTTGGTTGATAATGAGGAGAGAATGACGCGAATGTTTCTAAGAGGTTTAAAACCTGAGATACGTCAATATCTTATCTCTTATAAACTGTGTTTGTATTCAGATGTTGTTAATAAGGCTCAATTATTTGAGCACGATAATGAGTCAATCCAACCAAAAGATAGCAGCCGACAAAATGATAATACCGGTGATAATAGTCATCAAAGCAGTGACAATAAGCATGGAGGAAATCAACATGCCAGAAATGGTAACCACTTCGGTGGTAATCATGGCCAAAATAATAAGAATGAACATTTCAAGAAGAGAAGGTTCAACAATGACGTGAAGACGTCGGCACCAGCACCCGTTTCATAGGAAGAAGAACGACCACCGGTCGTATATTTCAAATGCGAACAGGAGGGACACATCCGTCCAAACTGTACGCAGCAATCCAAAGCGTGTTTTAATTGGGGAAGAGAAGGTCACCTAGCTTGATTTTATCGTATGGTGAAGTCAAGTCCAGTTGGGATAGTGATGCCAAAGGATGTTCCAGACAAGCCAAAGTCGGTAGTTTAACAGAGAGCATTTATTTTTCATGACGAGGAACCTGAATAAAATTATCACGGGTATGTTAGTCATAAACTCTTGCGAAGTCTATACCGTGTTAGATACCGGTTCTACTCACTATTTTATTTCACCTAGTTGTGTTTAATGTTTGACGTTAACTCCGGAGAAGTTAGACATTGATATGTCTGTTTAAACTCCGTTGGGAGAAACCTTCGTTACCTTCACTATTTATAAATCTTGTTCAAATCAACACTTTCACGTTACCTGTCGATCTTATCTCTTTGAAAATACTTGCCTTTGATGTGATTTTTGAAACGATTGGTTAACTACTCATCATGCTTTTCGTAAGGTTTTTAGCTTTCATACTCCTAACCAACCTGTTATGCGAATTCAAAGTAACCAAATCACTAAAGTCAATCATTGTCATATCAAGCCATAAGTAAAGAGCCCGATCCTTTTGTTGTTGACTCCCTTGTGTGGAATGCAACGAAGCCAGACTTTCTGTAGGCGACATCGTGAATGAAGATGACAAGTTGATAGGTATCAATGTGACATACTATCCAAGTCTTGGATGAGGGTCACAGTTTTGAATGATATTTCTGTCGTTAATAAATTTCCTGACGTATTCATGAAGACTTCCTAGCCTACCCCTAGAGCGTGAAATCGAATTTTGTATTGACCCTAGTACAAAACCCATTTCTTAAACCCTCAAATATTTCTTCAACTAAATTGAACGTAACATGCGCCAAAGACATTGACTCGAGCTGTTGAAGATTACGATCGTACCATTCAGTACCATCGTAGGAAAAGCGAATATGGTAGCCGACGCGTTGAATAGAAGATCGTATGCGGTTACAAGTGCGAATATACGAACCCACGTGAAGATAATGAATATACAAGTAGAATCGACTTTAATCGATAAAGTTAAAGCCGCTCAAGCTACATACTCAGAGCTGATGAATGTAAAGAAGAAGGTTGAAGAAGGCGTTATCTTAACCCTCGATTTAATTGACCCATTTTAAATCCTCGATCGAGTAGGAACTGTGGCTTATAGACTCTTTTTACCGCCAAGTATGTCATGTGTTCATAACGTTTTTAACGTATCGACGATACGTAAATATGTGGACGACCCGAACCACATTATTAATTTAGAACCGGACGAGATAGCAGATGATTTAATGTATGAAGATATACATTTTAAAATCTTGGATAAGAAAGATTATATTCGACACTCAAAGGTTATACCTCAAGAGTTAGAATCTAAAATGAAGTCAAGGTACCCTCACCTCTTCAACATACCAGGTACGTACGTAAATTTCGAGGGAGAAATTCCATAAGGAGGGGAGATTGTGAGACCCCAGATTTTATGAATAAATATTTAATTTTCTCAAAATAATTTTTTTGAAAATTATGGTGTGGATTTGATATAATGTTATAGTTGTGGGTAGTATTTATAAATTTTATAATGTATTCAAATTGTTATATAATATTCGATTGGTCGGGGAATATTTTTTTTGTCGGGGAATATCCGTACGACGGTACAATCATTGGTGGACCCCACAACGAAATTATTGTCGGATTGAGAGAATGACAAAAATATTTTTATGAGAATAACGGTGGAAGTTTTACCGTTAAAACTGTTGAACTACTCGGTAGTAAAAGTATAGTAATACGCGTGGTTGCATAGTAGCACACGGTATTAATTATTAATGCTTACGTGAGAAGTCACTCAGTTTTGTTTTATTAGTATTATTAATGTAATAAAATAGAAAAACTTTTTATATAAAACATAATACTTTTATAAAGTTTTTCATTTTATTAGACTATAAATAGAATATATAATATTCTATTATGCATAGTATTTTGCATAGTAAAATTTTTTTATATAAAACAGAATAATTTTATAAAGTTATTTGTTTTATTAGATAATAATTAGAATATATTATATTTTATTATGCATAGTGTTGCATAGTGCCTGCATAGTGTTTTGCATACTAAAATCTTTTTATATAAAACATAATAATTTTATAAAGTTATTCGTTTTATTAGATTATAAATAAAATATATTATATTTTATTTAAAAGATTTTGTTTTATTAGAATATTTTATTAAATCAATCTGGACCGTCCGTTTAAAAGTAAATCATTCTGGACCGTTCATAAATTAGTTACTATGCAGTCTATTCTCCTATAAATAGAAGCTCATTCCTTCATTATTTCTTGAAACTATAGAGAGAATTCTTTTTCTATAATCTTGAGCGTATTTCTTTAGAGTTTAAGAAAGCTTTGAGCGTAGTGCAAGTTTTCTTCGAGTATATTTATGACGCCCCCAAATCCAGGTCCCTTTGAACCTCGAATCTGGTCCACCACGATACTACTATCGTCAAACTATTATATCTTTTATTCATAACTTAAATAAATATAACTTCACTTATTACAATTTAGAATATAAATTCCTTCCATTTCCAGGATCTATGTATAATGACCCCGACTATTATAAGTTTCAAATATTGGTCATTTACCATTCCTGTTTTACATCATATTCGATGTTATATAAATATGCAGAATAATTTAAACTTTTTCAATCTCCTTGGAAAAATAATCTTTTATTGATTTCTTAACTTGAATCAATTACAAATCCCTGAATCAAATTATGCTATGATTCATTGTATTCAATTACTGTATAAATATTTACATCTCAATTCGAATTTCTCTATGTATCACATAATACAACTTTACAATGCAACCTGTATTGTACCTCGTAAACTACTATCTTGTATGACTCCTAGAACATAAACATGGTTCATGAGTATATATTTAAACATATAAACCAATCTCCTTCAATTACTATTGAACTCTATCAATCAAGTAGCACGTAATCTTTACCGTGAATCCTTAACCTGCAAAAGTGGTTATTTACAAGGGTGAGCTCGACAGCCCAGCAATTCTAACAGTTTTTATGCAGCACGTAGTATATAATAACATATACAGTTCTTGCATTCATAATCGATCAATATTTACTACGCATGTTACTTCTCACATAACAGGCATAGAGGTTTATATCACAAGCATATCATCAAAGATCAACTTTCACATTTCATACATATCTCATATGCATTTCATATATATACATCAACATTCTCATGGCATAATATAACTAACAGTTATCGAATTCATATAACAAATAAAAATAGAAAAACTTGCCTGATTCGTAGTTTATGAACTACGAATTAACTACTTAACGCTTAACTGCACTTCGTGTATTCCTACATAGTTATATAATCATGGATTCATATCCATCAGTAACATATTTCATGCATTCTCAATGTAATACTATTGTTACATTGTTCTTTAACTAGGTTCGTAAAACCTACACTTCACTTTCTCATCATACGCTTAAAATAGCTAGGTATGTCTAGGTATACCTTAACCACTCGTATATGACATTAACATTCTTATATAGCTACCACACTTAACTCACTAGGTGTTAGACACATTTAAATCTCATTTCGTTAAGTTCAACCGTACATACAGACGTTTAACTTAGTTGTAACTTTATACAACATTACCTATATAGCACAAATCAGATTGTAAGACCTCACAAATTCAAACAACGTATCATTTCTTTATATCTTGAAAACATTCCTTTGGACTTTAACATTTTGAAAGTCTTAAATAACATTCATCTTTATCACATAACATGCTTCTTAACACATTACATACCATACTGATCATATATAGTAATTATACAAGCATGATTCAAACATCAGATCCAAAACAGAATCTATTTAAAATTACAGGATGACGCAGCTGCGCCCTATCCAGGCTTAGGAACGGCGTAGCTACGCTGTCCCCTGGCCAGACCAAGACTGAGTTTTGCACTTCCTATTTTCAGTCCATACTTTAATACACTTAGACACTTACACTTAACATGCATACAAGCTAGAGGTCCTTACATACTTGTATGACCATTTCAAGTTCAACCTTATATATTAGGGACTTTAGTTTAGGATTTCCACGAATCAAAACCAAATAGGGTTATGAAATCACTAGGTGTACTAATTAGCCTTATGTTCTCAAAAAGAGGTCACATAATCTTTACTACACATGTTAGTACATATTCACATCTTTTACTCATAGCTATCATCGTTTCACACTTTAAAACATACTTTAACCTCATGCTTGGTTTACTTCCATTATGTTTAACATATAAGACCTATGTTTTGTGACATAATGAAGCATAACATGGCATCTCAAGCCTTTAAAAACTAAATACTCATACGTAATATAACTTAAGTTTGAAAACATGTTCGAGGTTGCCCTTGAAATCATTTTTCATGAATGATGCAATATAGCACATATAAGTCATATCTAGGGATATTATAGACATAACATGGCTTATAAATCCTTTAGAATCTAGATATCCATGTGATGCAACTAGATTTTGAAGATGTGTTCTAGTTTGCTTTTGAAACCACTTTAAACTTGAATAATGCCACTCAACACATACAAGACAACTTCAAAGCTCTAAACTTACATAGTTAAGTCATGTTATCATGCTCGCAAGGTCAGAGTTTAAATCATATTGTAGTCATGTATGTTAGTTCTCTATGCTAAGCTTTTTCTTGAAAAACTTCTCTACACAAAGCCTAATAACATGGTGATGAAAAAAGGAACTATGAATCACATGTCATGCTCGTTTATGTGTAAAATCAGTCATGTATATAGACCACTAAGCTCAAAATTTGCAGAACATGATCTTCAATAAGGTTTGTATTCAAAACTTAAAGTCCTTATACCAAATCATGCCAGTCTTAGTAAAACATGCTCACAATACGGTAACATACTTGTATATACATATCACACATGCTTGCGTGCTAGTTTAAGTCATAATGATTAACTAACATGGATCAGATTGCAAAACAGAACACTCAACTGAATTCAGTGACCGGCGCAGCTGCGCTGCACCTCAATACAAATATGGCGCAGCTGCGTCGTGTCTAGTTTGAGCCAAGAACAGTCTGCTTCGGCAACTGTTTAGCCCAAACACAAAATTTACCCACAAAATTGATTCTAAACACTCATATATCAATTGCAACATGCTTATATGATCATATAACATCTATATGGACATTACCCAACCTCATTAACATACAATTCCACACAATCAAGAATTTGAATTTTAAGAACTCAAGAACTCTATTTTGACAAAGAATGAAATTGGAAATCAATGAATGGGATTATACCTCTACAATTATGAATTAGCTTGCTCCTAAAGAACTCCCAAGCTCTCAGAACACTTGTATGCTCTTAATCTTACACTAAGCAATTTATAAGATAATTTCCAAGCATATCAACTGATGAACATGGCTGCTATTTATAGAAGGAGCTTGGACTGAACATTGATGTTACATAAGGTTGAAATCCATGGTGCAATGGAATGAAACAATGGTTGCTAAAGGGTTGGCCAACCACCCAAAACTCAGCCATCGTCACCTAGAGCTAGCCTTTTGAAAGAATACGTATTCTAGCTTTGAGCTACTATTCATGTACTTGGTGACACTAAATTTGGGTCAAGAGCAAAAATCTCAGCAACCTATTATTCTAAGGCTTGGTTTGGTCCTTTTAATTCCCATAAAGTAATATTAAGGTACACTTGTTACCATATTAGGAATTTAAAGACAAGTTTTACACTGACATCATATAATACATGTACATTAAATACATGTTATAAAATATCGCAGTCAGGTATTGTTATCCGAGTAGTTTCATAATTATTTCTACTACTCACATAACCACATTATAACAATATTTAATATTAATGTTTATTCAAATATTTTAATCTCCTACCTAGTTTCTAAAATACACAAATATTTAATTATTTATGTATTACCACTACATATGATTTCACTGTACCACTTGGTACCTTATATCATTAGTCTCAATTAAATGTCACACCTCACGTATTCTTAAGACGTAGGTATTATATATTACTACTGCTCACATTCTCCATATTACCCACAGTAATATTATTTAATGATTATACCCACATTAATATTTTAATTGGGCTAATTATCATTTAGTTGGGTACTTTCAACCCACACAAAAATTAATTAATATTAATCATTTCTTTTCCATAATTATTATGCATCCCTTTAATTAATAGAATATAATATTCCATAATATCACTTAATTAGCCACTAATTAATCCAGGTTAATTAATTAAACCTTATTCAAATCCATTCATGGACAACTTAATCATCATTTAGGATTTTATTATCCTTATGAGTCCTTAATACCCATTACTTGAATTTTAATTTCAAAAAACTGATTTTACAGACCGGCGCAGCTGCGCTGGTCATAGGCTTGGTAATGGCACAACTGCGCCATACCAAATTCTTAGGCAGACAAGTTCTGCATTAGCAGAACTGAAACATTACCCTTCTAAATACTTTACACAATCTTCTTAAGTGTTAACTCGACTAATCCTCTATTTGGTTTCACATCCTCGATTACTATTTTCCTTAACAATTCAAGGATCACACTTCGAGTTTTATAACTCTATCTCCCTTATTAGTTTAATCCAACTATACATCTCTTGTACGGTTTCTTACCACCGACAACACAACACACATATATGCATACCTTTAATCCTTACGTCTCGCCGTGTATCAATTCACTCAATAATTCTCTAACCACTTTAAAGGTATATCGATTCTCTTCTCTTGTCAACCACGTACATATATACAAGTCCAAACCTAACACACCTCGAGTCTTTAATAGTATTCAATATAGTACACTGAGTGGTTTCCCATAAACAACCAACAAATCAGTTTCCGTCTCGTCTACATTGTTTTCACAGTGAGTTAGATCGGTTTACCAATTCGTATATACCTCCGCTCTCTGAAGGAATAGTTTAGCTCAACTCCTATACGTCAACCATTAAAGAGTAAGATTGCACTACCTTAGACTTGATATTCACTCGTACATATACTCAAGAAATTGGTGATTATCAAAGATATTTTAATGTCACCAACTTACTACTATAAAATAATTTTATAAATTATTTAATGTTGATAGATAAATCTTATTCATCTTCATATAAATTCATCTCTATAATTTCTAACAAATATATAATAATGATATATATTTATTAAACACAACATTACTTATTACATAGTTCATATTACCCTATGTAACATAATACCACATATCTCGTAACACATTATATATTTTTATTTGAACCCTTCACAAGCCTTAAGAATTTTATTAACTAAATACTTATTTTAATATTTTCTGAAAATTCAGGTTCTTACAATATCATCGCCCTACCAGTCGGAATACTCTTCTTTTAAAGGTAAGGGGTATTATTTCTTTCGTATTCATGAAGAGAGTTATTGTTATTCCATTCCTTATTATTATGTTGGAATAACCTGTCTATGCGAAATACCACATACTTGGTGAAATTCTTCTATTATTCCATTCTTTATTATTATGTTAGAATAACCTGTTTATGCGAAGTACCGTATACATGGTAAAATTATTCTATTATTCCGTTCTTTATTATTCTGTCAGAATATCCTGTTGGTGCGTACTACGCCTGACCTGGTTCCATTAATTATTATTCTATTAGAATATCCTGTCTGTGCGTTTACGCATGACCTGGTTCCATTCTTTATTATTCTGACGGAATATCCTGTCTGTGCGTTACGCATGACCTGGTTCCATTATTTATTATTCTGTCATAATATTCTGTCTGTGCGTTACGCATGACCTGGTTCCATTATTTATTATCCTGTTGAGAATAACCTGTCAGTGCGATCTATCGTATGCATGGTGATTTCTTCTGTTATTCCATTCTTTATTATTCTGTTGGAATAACCTGTCTATGTGGATTATCACATGCATGGTGAATGATCCTTTGTATTCATTCCTTATTAATTGTGGAAATGATCTATCTACGTGGATTATCGCATGACAGATAAAAATCCATTTGCAGTTTAATATATTCACTTATACTCAGTTGGTTAAAGCTTTGACTTCTATACTCTATGAAATTAGTAGAATATCCTTGATATTTGCGCTTCATCCAGTATCTTTTCATGAAAATATTCTTCTGAGCATTCTTGAATCTTACACTACAAAGAAGTATCATGTTGACAATTTGGACATTATTGGTTCCTGGATAAATTAATTCTTGAACTTGTTTTATTGAATCCTCATGTTTATATTAAGTTGAAAGTCATCTGTGGCATGTAGTGCATAGATGGACTTGGTATGATTATGACCAGGGATTATTCGGTATAATCATGACCGTAATGTTACAAAATGATGTGGAAAAACTCCTCATTGGCCCGTAATGCATTGATGGATAGTTTTTGGTATGATTATGGCTATGGATTCTCTTCGGCCAAGGGTGCAAAGATGATTTATTTTATGGCATGATCAGGACCATTGATGAAAACACGATTATCTTTGGCCAGTAGTTCATGGATCATTTGTGGTCGTGATACTAAAAAAATGTCATTGGCTTGTAGTGCAGGGATGATTTGATGATGTGGATTATTTATTGAGCTGAGTCTCAGTGATAAGAGTGATAAAAAAACTTTTTAAATCATAGAAGATGGTAGATTTTATTCTCTACTTGACTTTTCTAATGGATTGCTTGTTCCGCTGCAGTTAAACTTGATGTTTGTTATATTGTATCAGTTTAACACTGTTGAAGGCTAACGATAATTTATTCTGCATTATCTTAGTCATAATATTTCTTACTGGGCTAGTTGAGCTCACCCTTTCTTTTATTGTTCTCTTTAGGAAATGAGAACGTAGCTGGGACTAGTCGGGGAACAGAGTGATGGTCCTAGATGGTGCATTAGTAGTCCTCACTATTATGTGAAATGGTGTAATAATAAATGTAATGAGGACTCCATTGAGTGTGGATATTGTCTAGATGACAATATTTGTATTAAAACTCACAGCATATGTTTTATCGTATTTTACACGACTGTTGTATAATTAGTTTGTATTTGTATTCAGTACTATGTGTGACGCTCCCAAAATAGGTATACATCACTCATTTTGAGTCGCCAAATACATGATACAGAATTCAAATACAAACTAATTATATAACAGTCGTGTAAAATACGACAAAATATATGCTATGAGTTTTAATACAAATATTGTCATCTAGACAATATCCATACTCAATGGAGTCCTCATTACATTTATTATTACACTATTTCACAGAATAGTGAGGACTACTAATACTATCATCTGGACTGTCAATCCGTTCCCCGACTTGTCCCAACTATATTCTCATTTCCTGAAGAGAACAGTGAAGTGAAGGGAAGGGTGAGCTCAACTAGCCCAGTAAGAAATATTATGACTAAGATAATGCAGAATAAATTATCATTAGCCTTCAATAATGTTAAACTGATAAAATGCAATAGACATCAAGTTTAACTGCAGCGGAACAAACAATCCATTAAAAGAGTTAGGTAGAGAATAAAATCTACTATCTTTTATGATTTAAAAAGTTTTTCATCACTTTTATCGCTGAGACTCAGTTTAATAAATAATCCACATCATCAAATCATCCCTGCACTACATGCCAAGGATATTATTTAGTATCACGACCACGAATTATCCATGCACTATGGGCCAAAGATAATCGTGTTTTCATCAACGGTCCTGATCATGCCATAAAACAATTCATCTTTGCTCCCTTGGCCGAACAGAATCCATAGCCATAATCATACAAAAAACTGTCTACCAATGCACTACGGGCCAATGAGGACTTTTTCCACATCATTTATAACATTACGGTCATGATTATACCGAATAATCCCTGGTCATAATCATACCAAGTCCATCTATGCACTACAAGCCACAGATGACTTATAATATAAACATGAGGATGATGACAATGACATAATAATTCAATAAAACAAGTTCAAGAATTAATTTATCCAGGAATTAATAACGTCCAAATTGTCAACATGATACTGCTTTGTGGAGTAAAATTCAAGAATAATATTTCTGTATCAAAAATAATTTGGACAGAAAAAAATATATCTTTCGGGTGAATAGTACCCCGTGAATAGTACTTCTTGTGAATAGTACCCTGACATGAAAAGTATCCCAAATACTCGAGTGAATAATATTCGGGTGAATAGTAATTTAGGTGAATAATAACTCGTGAATAGTAATCTGACACGAAAAGTACCCCGAATACCCGAGTGAATAATACTAGAGTGAATAGTAATTTCGGTGAATAGTAACTCGTGAATAGTACCCCGACACAAAAAGTGCCCCGAATACCCGAGTATAAAAGAATATACGAAACTGCAAATAGATTTTTGTCTGCCATGCGGTAATCCACTTAGACAATTTATTTCCATAATTTAATAAGGAATGAGTACAAAGGATCATACACCATGCATGTGGTAATCCATATAGACCGGTTATTCTAACAGAATAATAAAGAATATAATAACAGAAGGATTCACCATGCGTGTGATAGACAGCACCGATAGGTTATTCCCAACAGAATAATAAATGACAGAACCAGGTCCGGCGTAAACGCACAGACAGGATATTCTGACAGAATAATAAATAATGGAACCAGGTCCAGCGTAAACGCACAGATAGGATATTCTGCCAGAATAATAAATAATGGAACCAGGTCCGGCGTAAACGCACAGACAGGATATTCTGACAGAATAATAAAGAACGAAATAAGAGAAAAATTTCACCATTTATGCGGTACTTCGCATAAACAGGTTATTCCAACATAATAATAAGGAATGGAATAACAGAAGAATTTCACCAAGTATAGGGTAGCCCACATATATAGGTTATTCCAATAGAATAATAAAGAGTGGAATAACAGAAATTCTCTTCATGGATAAAAAAGAAATAATAATCCTTACCTCAAAAGAAGACTGGATACTGGAATAGTGAGGTAGCAGGCTTCTCTTCTTCTTTCTCTCTATAGCTTCTCTATATAATTTCTCTCTATATTAATTGCTCTATAACTTTAGTGAATTGGTGAGAAATGAAGAAAGAATGAGCTTCTATTTATAGAAAAATATAGTTTCGATAATTGCACATTTTGGGGCTCAAAAAATTACAGTACAATACGTCCAACTTTTCTTTCATTTTTAATTTAGTCCTGCAAGTATTATCAAACTTGCACCACCTCCCCTAATAGTAAATCATGTGACTCAATAGTTCTAGACATGCAAAAATACGAATTACAATATAGTACCTCCATCTTTAATTTAATCATGCAAGTATTATTAATCTTGCACCAACTCCCCTAATAGTATAAGAATGTGATTCAATAGTACACACATGTGAACAAATAGTTATATAAGTATGTGAATTAGTAGCAATTAATTGCTCATTTATAAGATAAATTCCTCGATTTATCAATATAACCCTCAGACATCAATTACATCGGAATAGATGTCGATTTCTACTAACACTAATAATCCCAACATAATGGAACTATCAAATTCATCTTTAATCAACACAAACTTATTCATTATTAATATTATAACTCACAATATTTAACAACTAGGTCGTTCCCAGTGAAAAGGGGGCTTTCCAATAAGGATTTCTCCCTATTGGCGCGCAATTAGGTGACCAAATCTCTCATTGGCAGAACTTCTAGACATTATAAATATTGTAATTTAATAATATGAATAACTTTGTCGTCTCAATTATTAATTTAATAATATATCATATAATGCAGATGATGTGACGTCCCCAAAACAGGTATTCAACACCCATTCTGAGTCGCCAAATACATGGTACATAAAGCAAACTACAACTTCAATAATACAAATGTCGTGTGAAATACGACAATACATACTGTGAGTTTAAATACAAATATTGTCTCCTAGACAATATCCACACACAAATAAGTCCTCATTACAATTATTCAAACACTATTTTACAAAAATAGTGAGAACTGCTAAAACATCTTTCTAGAAACCTCACTCCATACCCCGACTCGATCCTGCTATGTTCTCACCTCCTGAGAAGAAAAATGGAACAAAAAGGAAAAGAGTGAGGTCAAATATCCCAGTAAATAATATTATGACTAAGATAATATACAACAAATTGTCGTTAGTCTTCAACAGGGAAAAATCTCTTAGAATACAATAGACAACAAGTTTTAGATCAACAACTACAGCGAAAACAACAATCCATTAGAAGAGTCACGTAGAGGATTAATTCTACTATCTTCTAATATTTAAGAGTCCATCATCAATATTTTATCCCTGTAACAACAATCAATATACATCTTTAATCAGCTTTGTACTACAGGCCAAAGATATTCATTTATATCACCGGTTGGTCATGTTCATCTCAACACCTGTTCATCTTTGCACTACGGGCCAAAGATATTCATCAGTAATCATTTATCTTTGCACTACAGGCCAAAGATATTCAATAATATCATCATTAAGGACTGAGGATGATGAAAAATATTTTTAAGAACGAATCCCGTGAGATAGAAGGACAAATATTAGGGATTCGTATAACAGTTTTATCCAAAATCAATAATACTCCATAATAACCAATTTTGAAGCAGAATTCAAAAATAACGATCAAAACATGGATACAATCAAAGATAGTAGCCAAAATAGACATCTTGGATAAAAAGAAAAAATTTTATTTTTCGGTGAATAGTGTCGTATACGTGAATAGTAACCCCGACACAACAAGTTCCAAATTTGATTAAAAAGTTCACCAATATTTCGGCATAATGATTTTGAAGAAAATAATATCATTTGAGAAGAAAATAACATCCCTTACCTCAAAATAATCGTACTTTTGACTGAATTTCGGTATAGGGCTGACAGAAACTCGCACCGTATAGCAACACTCAAAGTATACTCACAAGAATACACTCGATAATATAGAGAGAAAAAGAGAGAAAACTTTGTTTCTGGTGTGATTTTCAATTCTAACTTAGCCCTCTATTTATAGAAAAATGCTAGAACGCCAAAGGAGACTAAATTAATAAAATATTAATTTATTACAAAACTCATTTCTACGCATGCCTAAAGACCAATTCAGCCACCAGCCATCCTTGACCCAAAATAGCAGCCCACATGTGTTACAATAAAAGTGGGTCCCACCTATAATTTAATAAAAATCATTTTATTTTTCGAAACTTCAACAATTCATAGAAAATAGACCGTTTATCAGAAAAATACAAATTTTATGTCCATTCTGCCTGAAATCGAATTCTCTACAACTTTGTAAAAGAAAGTTTTTCCAAATTCCCAACAAAAAATATCCGAAATCCACAAACGGATGATTTTTAATACTTTCGGTCCGACAAAATACTGATAAAACACCTCCACATTAATTCCTTCAATTATATCCACATAAAATAATATATTCATCAATTATATTCACATAAAATAAATATTTCCTTATCATGTGAATCAATTATTAATTATTCTTAAATAATATTACAGAATCACAATTATGACAACCAGGCCGTTCCCAGGAAAGAGGGGGCTTTCCAATAAGGATTTCTCCTTACTGGCGCGCAATTAGATGACCTAACCTCTCCTTGACAGAACTTTCTAGACATTGTCAATAATGCTATCTAATAATATTATTCAAATAATATGAATTATTGATCTGATCATGAGAAATACTGTGCAGTGACAATTATTGAAACAATAATAATATAAACTAACAATGCAGCAAATATTGAATCAATATAATAAAATAATGAACAGTAACTACTGTAACAATTATTGAGTAGTGCCTTCTAACGTACGAATCAATAATTCAACAATACTGTGCAATACCGTGTGCTACTGTGCAACCATGCGTATTACTGTATTTTAACCACCAGGTAACCCAACAGTGTTAACGGTAACAATTTACGCCGTTATTTATAAAACTCAATCTTTGTCGTTTTCTTTCATCCAACCGTTTTTCGTTATGGGGCCCACAATTGACTACGCCGTCATACGAATATTCCCGACAAAAAGAATATTCCACGACCAAACGAATATTCCCCGACAACAATGATTGTTTTATAATCACTTGTTTATTTTGTAAAAATTTTCACATTTCACCTATAACCAAAGTATTATATCAAATTAACCCTTATTAATTTAGAATAATGAATAAAGGAAAATTCAATTTTATTTATAATAAGTTGGGGTCTTACAACCTCCCCTCCTTATAAAATTTCGTCCTCGAAATTGATGTACGTACCTGGTGTTTCAAACAGGTGAGGGTACCTCGCTTTCATTTCCAATTCCAACTCTCATGCCATTTTCTCAACTGCATGGTTTCTCCACAAAACCTTTACTTGTGGTATAACCTTCGTGCGTAAGACATGCTCTTTCCTATCCAAAATCTCAATAGGTATCTCCTCGTATGTTAAATCTTCAGCTATCTCGTCTGGTTCTAACGCAATAATGTGTTTTGGGTCTTTCACATATTTACGAAGCATAGATACGTGAAAAACATTATGAACACAATACATGCTTGGAGGTAATGCGAGTCTATAAGCCACATTTCCTATTCGGTCAAGAATCTCAAATGGACCAACAAATCTTGGATTGAGCTTTCCTTTCTTTTCAAATCTTATAACTCCCTTCCATGGAGCAACACGTAACAGTACATGATCCTCAATATTAAATTCCACGTCCTTTCGATGAAGATCAGCATAACTCTTTTGTCGATCTTGTGAAGTGTGAATACGTTGTCGAATCATTTTGATCTTTTCTGTAGTCATGCGTACTAACTCTGGTCCTAACAACGTTGCTTCTCCCACCTCGTCCCAACATACTGGAGAACGACACTTTCGTCCATACAACGCCTCAAATGGAGCCATGCCTATACTTGTTTGATAACTGTTGTTGTACGAGAATTCCACCAGTGGCAAGTACTTATCCCAACTTCCTTTGAAATCTAGAACACAGAGTCTTAATAGATCTTCAAGGGTTTGAATAGTCCTCTCTGATTGTCCGTCCGTTTAAGGATGATATGCTGAACTGAATCGTAAGTCCGTGCCCATAGCTTTCTGTAAGCTAACCCAAAATCTTGAAGTGAATCTTGGGTCACGATCCGAAACTATGGATACTGGCATGCCATGCAATCTCACAATCTCGTTCACGTATATACGAGCAAGACGTTCAAGGGAATAAGTGTAAAATCCCAGATTTTATGAATAAAGAATTATTTTTCTCGAAATAATTTTTTAATATTATGGTGTGAATTTGAGATAATATTATAGTTGTGGGTAGTATTTATAAATTTTGCAAAGTATGCAAGTTGTTATATTATATTCGATTGGTAAGGGAATATTCTTTGTGTCGGAAAAATATTCGTACGACGGTACAATTATTGGTGGACCCCACAACAGAATTATTGTCGGATTGAGAAAACGACAAAAATATTTTATTGAAAATAACGGCGAAAGTTTTACCGTTGATACTGTTGAACTACTGGGTAGTAAAAGTACAGTAATACGCGTTGTTGCATAGTAGCACACGGTATTGAATATTGATATTTATGTGAGAAGTCGCTCAGTTTGATTCAATTATTGTCAATTATTAATATGAATTATTATAGCGATAATGACGTTTTGTTTTAATTATTATAGCGATAATGACGTTTTGTTTTATTCGTATTATTAACGTAATAAAACGGAAACATCTTTTTATATAAAACAGAATACTTTATTAAAGTTATTCTATAAATAGAATATATTATATTTTATTATGCATAGTGTTGCATAGTGTTTTGCATAGTGTTGCATAGTGTTTTGCATAGTATTTGCATAGTAAAATGTTTTTATATAAATAGAATATATTATATTTTATTTAAAAGATTTTTCTTTAAATATGGACCGTCAGATTAAAGTAAATCAATCTGGACCGTTCATGGATTAGTTACTATGCATTCCATTTTCCTATAAATAGAAGCTCATTCCTTCATTATTTTCTTACGAATTCACTGAACTCTAGAGAGAGAAACTATAGAGAGATAGAAGAAAAGCTTTTTGCTACTTAACTTTTCTCTTCCTATATCCAGTTTCTGTTACGGTAAAGGATATTATTCTTTTGTATTCAAGAAGAGAACTTCTGTTATTCCATTTCTTATTATTCTGTTGGAATAACCTGTATACGCGGTCTACCCTATACTTGGTGACATTCTTCTATTATTCTGTTGGAACATCCTGTCTGTGTGTTTTACACCGGACCTGGTTCCGTTTTTATTATTATTCCGTTGGAACATCCTGTCTGTGTGTTTTACACCGGACCTGGTTCCGTCTTTATTATTATTCTGTTGGAACATCCTGTCTGTGTGTTTTACACCGGACCTGGTTCCGTCTTTATTATTCTGTTGGAACATCATGTCGGTGTGAATTTCACCTGACCTGGTTCCATTATTATTATTCTGTTGGAATAACCTGTCTGTGCGGTCTATCGCATGCATGGTGATTTCTTTTGTTATTCCATTCTTTATTATACTCAGTTGGATAAAACTTTGATTTCTATACTCCATGAAATTAGTTGAATATCCTTGACATTTGTGCTTCATCCAGTATCCTTTCATGGAAATATTCTTCTGATCATTCTTGAATTTTACACCACAAAATAGTATCGTGTTGACAATTTGGACGTTAAAAATTCCTGGATAAAATAATTCTTGAACTTGTTTTATTGAATTCTTATATCATTGTCATCATCCTCTTATTTATATTTTTGAAAGTCATCTGTGGCCTGTAGAGCATGGATGGACTTGGTATGATTATGACCAGGGATTATTCGGTGTAATCATGACCGTAATGTTACAAATGATGTGGTAAAATTCTAATTTGCCGTAGTGCATTGATGGACAGTTGTTGGCATGATCATGACCATTGATGAATACTCAAATATCCTTGGCCCGTAGTGCATGGAATTTGTGGTCGTGACCCGAATGAGTATCCTTGGCCTGTAGTGCAGGGATGATTTAATGATGTGGATTATTTATTGAGCTGAGTCTCAGCGATAAAAGTGATGAAAAACTTTTTAAATCATAAAAGATAGTAGATTCAATTCTCTCTACTTGACTCTTTTAATGGATTGCTTATTCCGCTGCAGTTAAACTTGATGTCTATTATATTTTATCAGTTTAACATTGTTGGAGACTAATGATAATTTATTCGATCTGCATTATCTTAGTCATAATATTTCTTACTGGGCTAGTTGAGCTCACCATTTCTTTCATTGTTCTCTTCAGGAAATGAGAACATAGCAGGGACTAGTCGGGGAATGGAGTGACGGTCCAGAGGATAGCATTAGTAGTCCTCACTATTCTGAGAAATAGTGTATTAATAATTGTAATGAGGACTCCTTTTGAGTTTGTATGATCTCTAGTAGACAATTATTGTATTCAAACTCACAGTTGTATTTTATCGTATTATACACGACAGTGGTATTAGTAAGTTGTATTTGAATTCTGTACCATGTATCTGACAACTCAAGATGGGTGATGTATACCTAATTTTGGGGGCGTCACAGTTGGTATCAGAGCTTAGGGATATGATCCCTGGCTAAGATGTGAGACTAGAACTAGGAGGGGAGAGACGGGGAATTCATTCGCTAGTATGACCTACTTAAATTTATTTTGTATTTAAATTAGTTGGTCAAAGTTCAGAGATATTATGTTACATGTCAATTAATCTTTGTTTTGTGGCAGTGTTTGAAAATGGCATCCGAGAATGTTGAGATTATCAATGGAGCACATGAGACCGTTGAGTCTCCACAGATCAATAATCAGGATAATGTGCAACTAGAGGACAATACTCCTCCTGAAAATAATAACATCGATGAAATGGTGAATGATGGGATGGTCAGAGGATTTATGCAATTCATGCAACAACAGGCTAAGGCAGCTCCTGTCCAAAATGCAGGTAGAAATACTGATAACTCTCGGACGGTCACCGCTAAGCAGTTTAAGGAGCAATTCATGCAACAACGGGAGAAGGCGACTCCTGTTCATAATGTAAGAGGAAACAATGGCAACCCATGGTTGGTCACCGCTAAGCAATTCAAGGAGCTGGGACCACCAGAGTTTTTGGGAAAGCCAGAACCACTTAAGGCGGAGACGTGGTTAAAGCAGATCACCAAGATATTTGATGTCTTGGGATGCTCCGAGGAGCAAAAGGTTCCCTTTGCCACCTTTATGTTGCATGAAGAAGCAGATCATTGGTGGGAATCTGTAAAATGTACCCAGACTGACGCACTCAAGATGTCTTGGGAGAAGTTCCAAGAGCTGTTCAACGACAAGTACTTTCCCGAAAGTATTCGTCAAATGAAGGAGGTAGAGTTTATCAAGCTGGAGCAAAACAATATGACCGTGTTGCAGTACGAGGCTAAGTTTGCGGAGTTGTCCCGGTTTGCATCCCATTTGGTCGATAATGAGGAGCGAATGGCGCGAATGTTTTTGCGAGGTTTGAAACCCGATATACGTCAATACCTCATTTCTCACAAACTTTGTTTATATTCAGATATTGTGAATAGGGCTCAGTTAGTGGAGCGCGATAATGAGTTATCACAACCAAAAGGTAATGACCAGCAACACGATAATAATCATACCGGTGGCAACGGCCATCGGAACAATGATAACCATCGCGGGGGAAATTATCATACCAAGAATGGTAACCACTTCGGTGGTAATCATGGCCAAAATAATAAGAATGAACATTTCAAGAAGAGAAGGTTCAACAATGACGTAAAGACGTCGGTACCAGCACCTGTTTTAAAGGAAGAAGAACGACCACCGGTCGTATATTTTAAATGCGGACAGGAGGGACACATCCGTCTAAACTGTACGCAGCAGTCCAAAGCATGCTTTAATTGCGGAAGAGAAGGTCACCTAGCTCGATTCTGTCGTATGATGAAGTCAATTCCAGCTGGGATAATGATGCCAAAGGATGTCCCAGACAAGCCAAAGCCGGTAGTTTAAGAGAGAGCGTTTTTTTTCCTCTCGTGACGAGGAACCTGAATAAAATTATCACGGGTAAGTTAATCATAAGCTCTTACGAAGTCTATACCGTGTTAGATACCGCTTCTACTCACTCTTTTATTTCACCTAGTCGTGTTCAATGTTTGTACTTAACTCCAGAGAAGTTAAACTTTGATTTATCTATTGAAACTCCATTGGGAGAAACCTTCGTTACCTCCACTGTTTATAAATCTTATTTGATTCAAATCGACACTTTCACGTTACGTGTTGATCTTGTCTCTTTAAAAATACTTGCCTTTGATGCGATTTTAGGAAACGATTGGTTAACTACTCATCATGTTTTTCGTAAGGTGTTAGCTTTCATATTCCTAACCAACCTATTATGCGAATTCAAGCAACCAAACCACTAAATTCAATCATTGTCATATCAAGCCATAAGTAAAGAGCCCCGATCCTTTTGTTGATGACTTTCTTGTGTGGAATGCACCGAAGCCAGACTTTCTGTAGGCGACGTCGTTAATGACGATAACAAGTTGATAGGTATCATTGTGAGGTACTATCTAGGTTAAGGGATAGAAGTCACAGTTGGTATCAATGTGACGTACTATCCAAGTCTTGGATGGGAGTAACAGTTTTGAATGATATTTTTTATCATTAATAAATTTCTTGACGTATTCCTGAAGACTTCTTAGCTTACCCCAGAGCGTGAAATCGAATTTGGTATTGACACCAGTACAAAACCCATTTCTTAAACCCTCAAATATTTTCTTCACCTAAAACGAATGTATAACGTGCCAAAGATGTTGGCTCGAGCTGTTGAAGATTACGATCGTACCATGCAATATTATCGTGGGAAAGCGAACATGGTAGCTGACGTGTGAGTAGAAGATCGTATGCGTTTACAAGTGCAAATATACGAACTCACGTGAAGATAACGAATATACGAGTAAAATTGACTTTAATCGATAAAGTTAAAGACGCTCAAGCTACATACCCGAATCTGATGAATGTGAAGAAGAAGGTTCAAGAGGGTGTTATTTTAGAAGCAAGAGTTGCTGAAGAGAGGAAATCTCAACCCTCGATTTAATTGGCCCATTTGAAATCCTCGATTGAGTAGGAACTGTGGCTTATAGACTTGTTTTACCGCCAAATATATTGCGTGTTCATAACGTTTTTTTTTTGTATCAATGTTACGTAAATATGTGGACGACCCGAACCACATTATTAATTTAGAACCGGACGAGATAGCGGATGATTTAACGTTTGAAGAGATACGTGTTACAATCTTGGATAAGAAGAATCGTATTCAACACTCAAAGGTTATATTTCAAGAGTTAGAATTTGAAGTGAAGTCAAGGTATCCTCACCTGTTTGGTATACCAGGTACGTACGTAAATTTCGAGGGCGAAATTCCATAAGGAGGGGAGATTGTAAAATCCCAGATTTTATGAATAAAGAATTATTTTTCTCGAAATAATTTTTTAATATTATGGTGTGAATTTGAGATAATATTATAGTTGTGGGTAGTATTTATAAATTTTGCAAAGTATGCAAGTTGTTATATTATATTCGATTGGTAAGGGAATATTCTTTGTGTCAGAAAAATATTCGTACGACGGTACAATTATTGGTGGACCCCACAACAGAATTATTGTCGGATTGAGAAAACGACAAAAATATTTTATTGAAAATAACGGCGGAAGTTTTACCGTTGATACTGTTGAACTACTGGGTAGTAAAAGTACAGTAATACGCGTTGTTGCATAGTAGCACACGGTATTGAATATTGATATTTATGTGAGAAGTCGCTCAGTTTGATTCAATTATTGTCAATTATTAATATGAATTATTATAGCGATAATGACGTTTTGTTTTAATTATTATAGCGATAATGACGTTTTGTTTTATTCGTATTATTAACGTAATAAAACGGAAACATCTTTTTATATAAAACAGAATACTTTATTAAAGTTATTCTATAAATAGAATATATTATATTTTATTATGCATAGTGTTGCATAGTGTTTTGCATAGTGTTTTGCATAGTGTTTGTATAGTAAAATGTTTTTATATAAATCGAATATATTATATTTTATTTAAAAGATTTTTCTTTAAATATGGATCGTCAGATTAAAGTAAATCAATCTGGACCGTTCATGGATTAGTTACTATGCATTCCATTTTCCTATAAATAGAAGCTCATTCCTTCATTATTTTCTTACGAATTCACTGAACTCTAGAGAGAGAAACTATAGAGAGATAGAAGAAAAGCTTTTTGCTACTTAACTTTTCTCTTCCTATATCCAGTTTATGTTACGGTAAGGGATATTATTCTTTTGTATTCAAGAAGAGAACTTCTGTTATTCCATTTCTTATTATTCTGTTGGAATAACCTGTATACGCGGTCTACCCTATACTTGGTGACATTCTTCTATTATTCTGTTGGAACATCCTGTCTGTGTGTTTTACACCGGACCTGGTTCCGTTTTTATTATTATTCCGTTGGAACATCCTGTCTGTGTGTTTTACACCGGACCTGGTTCCGTCTTTATTATTATTCCGTTGGAACATCCTGTCTGTGTGTTTTACACCGGACCTGGTTCCGTCTTTATTATTCTGTTGGAACATCCTGTCGGTGTGAATTTCACCTGACCTGGTTCCATTATTATTATTCTGTTGGAATAACCTGTCTGTGCGGTCTATCGCATGCATGGTGATTTCTTTTGTTATTCCATTCTTTATTATACTCAGTTGGATAAAACTTCGATTTCTATACTCCATGAAATTAGTGGAATATCCTTGACATTTGCGCTTCATCCAGTATCCTTTCATGGAAATATTCTTCTGATCATTCTTGAATTTTACACCACAAAATAGTATCGTGTTGACAATTTGGACGTTAAAAATTCCTGGATAAAATAATTCTTGAACTTGTTTTATTGAATTCTTATATCATTGTCATCATCCTCTTATTTATATTTTTGAAAGTCATCTGTGGCCTGTAGAGCATGGATGGACTTGGTATGATTATGACCAGGGATTATTCGGTGTAATCATGACCGTAATGTTACAAATGATGTGGTAAAAGTCTCATTTGCCGTAGTGCATTGATGGACAAATATCCTTGGCCCGTAGTGCATGGAATTTGTGGTCGTGACCCGAATGAGTATCCTTTGTCTGTAGTGCAGGGATGATTTAATGATGTGGATTATTTATTGAGCTGAGTCTCAGCGATAAAAGTGATGAAAAACTTTTTAAATCATAAAAGATAGTAGATTCAATTCTCTCTACTTGACTCTTTTAATGGATTGCTTATTCCGCTGCAGTTAAACTTGATGTCTATTATATTTTATCAGTTTAACATTGTTGGAGACTAATGATAATTTATTTTGCATTATCTTAGTCATAATATTTCTTACTGGGCTAGTTGAGCTCACCCTTTCTTTCACTGTTCTCTTCAGGAAATGAGAACATAGCAGGGACTAGTCGGGGAATGGAGTGACGGTCCAGAGGATAGCATTAGTAGTCCTCACTATTCTGAGAAATAGTGTATTAATAATTGTAATGAGGACTCCTTTTGAGTTTGTATGATCTCTAGTAGACAATTATTGTATTCAAACTCACAGTTGTATTTTGTCGTATTATACACGACAGTGGTATTAGTAAGTTGTATTTGAATTCTGTACCATGTATCTGACAACTCAAGATGGGTGATGTATACCTAATTTTGGGGGCGTCACAATAAGTCTCACGTATCGGCAAGAAATGGGCGGACTTGGTTAATCTATCAACAATAACCCAAATCGCATCTATACCTTGAGAAACCTTGGGAAGACCTGTAACGAAATCCATTGTAATGTGTTCCCACTTCGATTCCAGAATCTCAAGTGGTTGCAATGAACCTTTTGGCATTTGATGTTCCGCCTTTACACGTTGACAAGTTAAACACCTCGAGATAAACTCCGCGATCTTTCTCTTCATATTATTCCACCAAAATGTGTGTCGAATATCATGATACATTTTGGTACTCCCAGGATGGATTGCAAACGGGGTGTTGTGTGCCTCCATCATGTTTTTATGCTTCAAGTCAGAATCGTTAGGAACCCAAAGTCTAGAGTTGACTCGAAGTATTCCTTCTTCATCGATTCTTGCTTCTGGAATAACACCTTCTTACACTTTCTTCTTCATTTGTATCAGCCCCAGGTCCGTAGCTTGAGCAGCTTTAACTTTATCAATTAAAGTCGGTTCTATTCGTATATTCGCCATCATTATGTGGGTCCTTGGAGTCTTTAATTCTACCTCCATCCTTTGCAAGTCATACAAAATGGGCCTTTGCGTTGACAATATTGCACTCGTACTCGCATATGATCTTCTACTCAATGCGTCAGCTACTACGTTCGCTTTTCCAGGAAGATATTGAATAGTGTGATCGTAATCTTTCAACAGCTCAAGCCAACGTCGTTGCCGCATGTTGAGTTCTTTTTGGGTGAAGAAATATTTGAGGCTTTTATGGTCCGTATAAATCTCCACTTTCTCCCCGTACAAGTAGTGTCTCCATATCTTCAACGCAAATACGACTCCTACCAACTCCAGATCATGAGTAGGATAATTCCTCTCATATTCTTTGAGTTGTCATGAGGCATAGACTATGACTTTCCCATGTTACATGAGAACACATCCTAACCGCTTTCCAGAAGCATCGCTGTAGATAACAAATCCATCCGAACCAGATGGTATTGTCAGAACAGGTGCCGAAATGAGTCTCCTCTTGAGCTCTTGGAAGCTCTTCTCGCATTCCTCGCTCCATACGAATTTTGCATCCTTCCAAGTCAGCTGAGTTAACGGAGTAGCAATTCGAGAAAATCCTTCCACGAATCTCCGATAATAACCAGCTAAGCCCAGAAAGCTACGCACTTCGGTCACCGACTTTGGTTTCTCCCAACTTTGTATTGCTTCAATCTTCGCCGGGTCCACATATACTCCATGTTTTGACACCACGTGCCCAAGGAATGCTACTTCCTCAAGCCAAAACTTGCATTTCTTTAGCTTGGCATAAAGCTTGTGTTCACGAAGTCTTTGAAGTACTAGCTTCAAATGGTGCTCATGATCTTCACGGCTTTTGGAATAGATGAGGATGTCATCAATAAAGACAGCAACGAATTGATCCAAATTTTCCTTGAATACTCGGTTCATCATATCCATGAAGGCAGCAGAGGCATTAGTCAATCCGAAAGACATCACTAAGAATTCATAATGCCCGTACCGAGTTCTGAAGGCAGTCTTTGGAATATCCTCAGTTTTAATCTTCTGCTGATGATATCCAGAACGAAGATCGATCTTTGAAAAGAATTGTGCTCCTTGCAACTGGTCAAACAGGTCATCAATGCGAGGTAGTGGATACCTATTCTTGATGGTGACATGGTTTAATTCTCGGTAGTCAATACAAAGTCGCATACTCCCGTCTTTTTTCTTTACGAATAAAACAGGAGCACCCCAAGGAGATGTACTAGGACGAATGAAACCGATGTCTAACAATTCTTGTAGTTGGACTGTTAACTCCTGAAGTTCAATAGGAGCCATTCGATATGGGGTTTTAGAAATGGGTTTTGTACCCGGTTCAAGATCAATAAAGAATTCAACTTCACGTTCCGGGGGTAGACCGGGAAGTTCTTCGGAAAATACATCAGGAAATTCTTTAATAACAGAAATATTATCTAAATCTGACTTATCTCTGTTCAAATCCATAACATGGGCTAAGAAAGCTTGGCATCCGTTTTTCAATAAACGAATAGCTTTGTGGCTTGATATGACAGTGACTGATTTTAGTGGTTTGAATTCGTATGACAAGTTGGTTAGGAATATGAAAACTAACAACCTTACGAAAATAATCAATTTTGGCATGATGAGTGGTTAACCAATCAATTCCTAAAATCACATCAAAAGTAAGTATCTTTAAAGAGATAAGATCCACAGGTAATGTGATAGTGCCAACTTGGATCATGCAAGATTTATAAACTGTAGATATAACAAAGGTTTCACCCAATGGAGTTTCAACAGATAAATCAAAATCTAATTTCTCCGGAGTCAAGTTTAAACGTTGAGCACAAGCAGGAGAGATAAAAGAATGGGTAGAACCGGTATCTAGTAAGGTATAAACTTCACAAGAATTCAAGATTAGCTTACCCGTAATCACCTCGTTCGGGTTCCTCACGTTTTGGTCAGTCACGACAAACGCTCTTCCAGGAACCGCTGATTTCGACTTATCCGGAACAGCCCTTGGAATCACCACTCCTGCTGAACTTGGTTTTGCTATAGTACAATCTCGAGCGATGTGGCCTTCCTTTCCACAGTTGTATCATACCTTGGATTGTTGTGGACAATTTGGGCTGATATGTCCCTCCTTCCCGCATTTGTAACATCTAACTAACGGTCGTTCTCCTCCCCTAGAATTTGTTGTTGGTGCTGGTGCTGCTACTGATGTCTTCCCGTCGTTGTTGAATCTTCTCTTTCTGAAATTTCCACTTGAGTCACCTCTTCTATTATCATGGCCACGATTACCACCTGAGTGGTTACCGCCTTTGTCCATATTCTTCCTTCCTCGCTGGTTATCATCGTTCTGATGACTGCTGTCACTGATATGACCCTGGTTGTGGTCCCTCAGTTGATTATACTCACTATCTCGCTCTAACAACTGAGCCTTGTTTACAACATCTGAATATAAAGAAAAATTATGAGATATAAGGTATTAACGAATCTCGGGTTTTAAACCTCTCAGAAACATCCGCGTCATGCGTTCCTCATTCTCCACCAAATGAGGTGCAAACTTGGACAACTCTGCAAACTTTGCCTCGTATTGAGACACCGTCATGTTATTCTGTTCGAATCTAATAAACTCTACCTCTTATATATGACGAATACTTTCAGGAAAGTACTTGTCATTGAAAAGTTTCTGAAATCTTTCCCAAGACATGATGAGTGCATCTGGTTGGGTACGCTTCACAGATTCCCACCAGTAATCTTCTTCACCACGAAACATAAAGGTAGCGAATGGAACCTTCTGTTCCTCCGTGCATCCCAAGACATCGAATATCTTGGTAATTTGCTTGACCCATGTTTCTGCCATGATCGGATCCGGTTTTTCCTTAAATTCTGGTGGTCCCAACTCCTTAAACTGCTTGGCTGTGACAGACCGCGCATTGCCATCATTTCCACCCGTATTTTGTAAACGAGTCTCCCTCGTTTGATTTTGCATGAACTGCAAAAAGCTCCTAAATATTCCATCGTTCATCATTTGCTCGGTAGTGTTGTTTACAGGAGGAATATTGCCTTCCTGTTGCACATTTTCCTGGTTTGTGACTAAAGGTTGCTCCACAGTCTCGTACACTCCATTGTTAACGTTCTCAGCAACCATTCTTAAATACTGCCATAAAACAAGGGTTAATTAAACATATCACATAATATCCCTGTATTATGACCAACCAACAAATAAGCTTAGTAGGACACACTAGCAAAGGATTTACTCATCTCTCCCCTCCTAGTTCTATTCCCCGATCTCCGCCAGAGACCATATCCCTAAGCTTTGATACCAACTGTAACGCCCCCAAAACAGGTATACAACACCCATTCTGAGTCGCCAAATACATGGTACATAAAGCAAACTACAACTTCAATAATACAAATGTCGTGTGAAATACGATAATACATACTGTGAGTTTAAATACAAATATTGTCTTCTAGATAATATCCACACACAAATAAGTCCTCATTACAATTATTTAAACACTATTTTACAGAAATAGTGAGGACTGCTAAAATATCTTTCTAGAAACCTCACTCCATACCCCGACTCGATCCTGCTATGTTCTCACCTCCTGAGAAAAAAAATGGAACAAAAAGGAAAAGAGTGAGCTCAACTAGCCCAGTAAAGAATATTATGACTAAGATAATATACAACAAATTATCGTTAGTCTTCAAAAGGGAAAAATCTGATAGAATACAATAGACAACAAGTTTTAGATCAACAACTACAACAAAAATAGCAATCCATTAGAAGAGTCACGTAGAGGATTAATTCTACTATCTTCTAATATTTAAGAGTCCATCATCAATATTTTATCCCTGTAACAACAATCAATATACATCTTTAATCATCTTTGCACTACAGGCCAAAGATATTCATTTATATCACCGGTTGGTCATGTTCATTTCAACACCTGTTCATTTTTGCACTACGGGCCAAAGATATTCATCAGTAATCATTTATCTTTGAACTACAGGCCAAAGATATTCAATAATATCATCATTAAGGACTGAGGATGATGAAAAATATTTTTAAGAACGAATCCCGTGAGATAGAAGGACAAATATTAGGGATTCGTATAACAGTTTTATCCAAGATCAATAATACTCCATAATAACCAATTTTAAAGCATAATTCAAAAATAACGATCAAAACATGGATACAATCAAAGATAGTAGCCAAAATAGACATCTTGGACAAAAAGAAATTTTTTTATTTTTCGGTGAATAGTGTCGTATTCGTGAATAGTGTCGTATACGTGAATAGTAATCCCGACACAACAAGTTCCAAATTTGATTAAAAAGTTCACCAATATTTCGGCATAATGATATTAAAGAAAATAATATCATTTGAGAAGAAAATAACATCCCTTACCTCAAAATAACCGTACTTCTGACTGAATTTCGGTATAGGGATGCCAGAAACTCGCACCGTATAGCAACACTCAAAGTATAGTCACAAGAATACACTTGATAATATAGAGAGAGAAAGAGAGAAAACTTTGTTTCTGGTGTGATTTTCAATTCTAACTTAGCCCTCTATTTATAGAAAAATGCTAGAACGCCAAAGGAGACTAAATTAATAAAATATTAATTTATTACAAAACTCATTTCTACGCATGCCTAAAGACCAATTCAGCCACCAGCCATCCTTGACCCAAATTAGCAGCCCACATGTGTTAGAATAAAAGTGGGTCCCACCTATAATTTAATAAAAATCATTTTATTTTTTGAAACTTCAATAATTCATAGAAAATAGACCGTTTATCAGAAAAATACAAATTTTATGTCCATTCTGCCTGAAATCGAATTCTGTACAACTTTGTAAAAGAAAGTTTTTCCAAATTCCCAACAGAAAATATCCGAAATCCACAAACGGATGATTTTTAATACTTCCGGTCCGACAAAATATTGATAAAACACCTCCACATTAATTCCTTCAATTATATCCACATAAAATAATATATTCATCAATTATATCCACATCAAATAAATATTTCCTTATCATATGAATCAATTATTAATTATTCTTAAATAATATTACAGAATCACAATTATGACAACCAGGCCGTTCCCAGGAAAGAGGGGGCTTTCCAATAAGGATTTCTCCTTACTAGCGTGCAATTAGATGACCTAACCTCTCCTTGACAGAACTTTCTAGACATTGCCAATAATGTTATCTAATAATATTATTCAAATAATATGAATTATTGATCTGATCATGAGAAATACTGTGCAATGACAATTATTGAAACAATAATAATATAAACTAACAATGCAGCAATTATTGAATCAATATAATAAAATAATGAACAGTAACTACTGTAACAATTATTGAGTAGTGCCTTCTTACGTACGAATCAATAATTCAACAATAATGTGCAATACCGTGTGCTACTGTGCAACCACACGTATTACTGTATTTTAACCACCAGGTAACCCAACAGTGTTAACGGTAACAATTTACGCCGTTATTTATAAAAATCAATCTTTGTCGTTTTCTTTCATCCAACCGTTTCCCGTTATGGGGCCCACAATTGACTGCGCCGTCATACGAATATTCCTGACAAAAAGAATATTCCACGACCAAACGAATATTCCCCGACAACAATGATTATTTTATAACCACTTGTTTATTTTGTAAAAATTTTCACATTTCACCCATAACCAAAGTATTATATCAAATTAACCCTTATTAATTTAGAATAATAAATAAAATAAAATTCAATTTTATTTATAATAAGTTGGGGTCTTACAGATGATACTGTGACAATAATCGAATCAATAATATGAGAGATATGATGCAAAAATTACTATAGCAATAATTGAGTATAACTGAGTGACTTCTCACGTAAGCATTAATAATCAATACCGTGTGTTACTGTGAAACCACGTGTATTACTGTACTTTTACTACCGAGTAGTTCAACAGTATTCACGGAAAAAACTTCCTCCGTTATTTTTATAAAAATATTTTTGTCGTTTTCTCAATCCCTAAGCTTTGATACCAACTGTGACGCCCCCAAAATAGGTATACATCAACCCTCTTGAGTCGCCAAATACATGATACAGAATTTAAATACAAACTAATTATACAACAGTCGTGTAAAATACGACAAAACATATGTTGTGAGTTTTAATATAAATATTGTCATCTAGACAATATACATACTCAATGGAGTCCTCATTACATTTATTATTACACTATTTCACAGAATAGAGAGAGATTACTAATACTATCATCTGAACTGTCAATCCGTTCCCCGAATTATCCCAGCTATATTCTCATTTCCTGAAGAGAACAGTGAAGGAAAGGGTGAGCTCAACTAGCCCAGAAAGAAATATTATGACTAAGATAATGCAGAATAAATTATCATTAGCTTTCAACAATGTTAAACTGATAAAATACAATACACATCAAGTTTAACTGCAGCGGAACAAATAATCCATTAAAAGAGTTAGGTAGAGAATAAAATCTACTATCTTTTATGATTTAAAAAGTTTTTCATCACTTTTATCGCTAAGACTCAGCTTAATAAATAATCCACATCATCAAATCATCCCTACACTATAGGCCAAGGATATTATTTAGTATCACGACCACGAATTATCCATGCACTATGGGCCAAAGATAATCGTGTTTTCATCAACGATCCTGATCATTCCATAAAACAATTCATCTTTTCTCCATTGGCCGAAGAGAATCCATAACCATAATCATACTAAAAACTGTCCATCAATGCACTACGGGCCAATGAGGACTTTTTTCACATAATTTGTAACATTACGGTCATGATTATACCGAATAATCCCTGGTCATAATCATACCAAATCCATCTATGAACTACAGGCCACAGATGACTTATAATATAAACATGAGGATGATGACAACGACATAATAATTCAATAAAACAAGTTCAAGAATTAATTTATCCAGGAATTAATAACGTCCAAATTGTCAACATGATACTACTTTGTGGAGTAAAATTCAAGAATAATATTTCTGTATTAAAAATAATTTGGACAGAAAAAAAAATATCTTTCGGGTGAATAGTAACCCGTGAATAGTAACTCGTGAATAGTAATCTAACACGAAAAGTGCCCCGAATATCCGAGTGAATAATACTAGAGTGAATAGTAATTTGGGTGAATAGTAACTCATGAATAGTACCCCGACACGAAAAGTGCCCCGAATACCCGAGTATAAAAGAATATACAAAACTGCAAATATATTTTTGTCCGCCATGAGGTAATCCACTTAAACAGATCATTTTCATAATTTAATAAGGAATGAATACAAAGGATCATTCACCATACATGTGGTAATCCACATAGATCGGTTATTCCAATAGAATAATAAAGAATGGAATAACAGAAGGATTCACAATTCGTGTGATAGACTGCACCGACAGGTTATTCCTAACAGAATAATAAATGATGGAACCAGGTCCGGCGTAAACGCACAGACAGGATATTCTGACAGAATAATAAATAATGGAACCAGGTCTGGCGTAAACACACAGACAGGATATTCTGACAGAATAATAAAGAACGAAATAAGAGAAGAATTTCACCATGTATGCGGTACTTCGCATAAACACGTTATTCCAACATAATAATAAGGAATGGAATAACAGAAGAATTTCACCAAGTATAGGGTAGCCCGCATATACAGGTTATTCCAACAGAATAATAAAGAGTTGAATAACAAAAGTTCTTTTCATGAATACAAAAGAAATAATACCCCTTACCTCAAAAGAAGACTGGATACTGGAATAGTGAGGTAGCAGGCTTCTCTTCTTCTTTCTCTCTATAGATTTTTGCTCTATAGCTTCTCTATATAATTTCTCTCTATAATAATTCTTCTATAGCTTTAGTGAATCGGTGAGAAATGAAGGAAGAATGAGCTTCTATTTATAAAAAAATATAATTTCGATAATTGCACATTTTGGAGCTCGAAAAATTACAGTACAATACGTCCAACTTTTCTTTTATTTTTAATTTAGTCCTGCAAGTATTATCAAACTTGCACCACCTCCCCTAATAGTAAATCATGTGAATCAATAGTAAATCATGTGACTCAATAGTTCTAGACATGTGAAAATACGAATTACAGTATAATACCAACATCTATACCTCCATCTTTAATTTAATCATGCAAGTATTATCAATCTTGCACCAACTCCCCTAATAGTATAAAACTGTGATTCAATAGTACACACATGTGAACAAATAGTTATATAAGCATGTGAATTAGTAGCAATTAATTGCTCATTTATCCGATAAATTCCCCGATTTATCAATATAACCCTCAGACATCAATTATCATCGAAATAATTGATTGATGTATCTAAAAGGAAAAATTATACCTTGTTGGACATGGTGCGGTCTATAATGATTTTACCGATATTCCAGTATCCTTCTGGGGTCATGTCCTAGAAATGGCTGCATATCTATGAAAAAGGTAACCTCAAAATCCGACCACAAGACTCCATAAAAGTTATGGACAGGAAGGATTCCTAATTTTAAGTAAGTTAAGATAAGGGGTTGTCCAACTTATGTGAAAAGGTTTCAAATGATAATCTTGGGACAAGATTTGACAAGTGTAGATTTGTGGGACATCCTAAAGTAAGTTTAGGGTATATGTTCTATAATCCTACTTAGCAAAAGGTTTTTGTTGTGAAACACGCTGCCTTTCAAGATAAAGGTATATATCATTGAAGTGGCTAGTGGGAGGATGATAGATCTTGAAGTGTTCAAGAACCACAAAACACTATAAGTCAAAAAAGAGGAACCTGTAGATAGACCTATTGTACCACAATCGAATCGTAAATCTGAAATAGTACCGAATATACCTAGGAGGTATGGATTCATCATAGAAGATGATGATGAGGTACACATCATATATGATGATGATCCAATTACATGTGATGAGGTAAGATGTGACGCCCCCAAAACAGGTATACATTACCCATCTTGAGTAGCTAAATACATGGTACAGAATACAAATACAAATTTAATTATACAAACATCGTGTAATATACGAAAAAACATATGCTATGAGTTTTAATACAAATATTGTCATCTAGACAATATCCACACTCAATGGAGTCCTCATTACATTTATTATCACACTATTTAATAGAATAGTGAGAACTACTAATGCTATCATCTGGACCGTCACTCCGTTTCTCGACTCGTCCCAGCTATATTCTCATTTCCTGAAGAGAACGGTGAAGAAAAGGGTGAGCTCAACTAGCCCAGTAAGAAATATTATGACTAAGATAATTCCGAATAAATTATCATTAGTCTTCAACAATGTTAAACTAATAAAATACAATAGAAATCAAGTTTAACTACATCGGAATAAGCAATCCACTAGAAGAGTCAAGTAGAGCATGATATCTGCTATCTTCTATATTTTAAAATGTTTTCATCAATTTTTATCGCAGAGACTCAGCTTAATAAATAAGCCACATCATCTAATCATCCCTGCACAACGGGCTAAAGATATTCATTAAATCATCAATGGTCATGACTATACTAAATAATCCCTGATCATAATCATACCAAAAATTGTCCATCAATGCACTATAGGCCACTGGGGACTTTTACCACATCATTTATAACATTACAGGTCATGATTATACCGAATAATCCCTGGTCATAATCATACCAAGTCCATCTATGCACGTAAGCCAAAGATAACTTTCATCACAATATAAGCATGAGGATAATGACAATGATATAAGCATTAATCAAACGAAAACAAGGATAAATATTAAAAATTTTAAATTTATCCAAATATTATCAATCACTTAATAAACTCATCATCTAATATTATTAATATTATAACAATATTTTAATCACTTCTTAAACTTATAAATAATTTATTTCAATTGTTTACACTTTACCAAATAATGCATTTAATCATTTAAAAATGCCATACTCATAAGATTTCATCACCAATGATCAAATCCCTCATCAAAAATTTGCATATACCCTATATAGGATTCCCAAGTCATAAAATCCTATTTTTCAATTTTGTTACTTCATATAACATATTTAATTCATTCACTCATAACTAGTTCATTTTGATAAAAAAATATCAAATCAGTCCCAAAAATATTTCTTTTCTGGGATTTAGCATAATATAGTCCCATATTGAACATATATTTTTCTCTAAATTTTTAAAATTCATTTAATATTTTTTTATATGGCCAAAGCTGCGAATATTTAGACATTTATCATAAATTATACTTTTGTCCAAAAATTCTGAATTTACAGGGTGTACTCCTGTTATATACATGTACTCCCAATAAACATTTCACGAATTTTGGAGGTAACCACAAAGAGTTATAAGAGTTTACTTTTAAAATAGTCTTTTCTCATAAAATCTATAACTCTTGATCTATACATCCAAAAATCGCCATTTTTGGACACAATATAGAAAAATCATCAAATTATCAATTCAAATTTTTCCAGAATTTTTGAGGGTCAGAAAAATTATGAAACTGCCCCTGGCAGAAACCCCTTTTGAATGAAAATACTATTTATATGAATATAAAGGATCATTCACCATGCATGCAGTAATCCACGTAGACAGGTTATTCCAACAGAATAATAAAGAATGAAATAACAGAAGAATTTACCATGCATATGGTAGTCTGCGTAAACAGGTTATTCCAACAGAATAATAAAGAATGGAATAACAGAAGAATTCACCAGGCATGCGATAGACCGCACAGACAGGTTATTCCAACAGAATAATAAATAACGGAACCAGGTCATGCGTAATTCATACAGACAGGATATTCCAACAGAATAATAAAGAATGGAACCAGGTCATGCGTAATTCGCACAGACAGAATATTCCAACAGAATAATAAAGAATGGAACAAGGTAATGCGTAATACGCACAGACGGGATATTCCAACAGAATAATAAAGAATGGAATAACAGAAGAATTTCACCATATATACGGTAGTCCACGTATACAGGTTATTCCAACAGAATAATAAGGAATGGAATAACAATAGCTCTCTTCATGAATACGAAAGAAATAATAGCCATTACCTTAGAAGAAACTAGATATTGGAATAGTGAGGTACCAGACTTCTCTTCTTCTTTCTCTCTATAATAATTGATCTAAAACTTTAGTGAATTGGTGAAAATGAAGGAAGAATGAGCTTCTATTTATAGGAAAATATAGTTTCGATATTTGCACGTTTTGGGACTCGAAATATTACAGTTCGATACCTCTAACTTTTCTTTAATTTTTAATTTAGTCCTGCAAGTATTATCAAACTTGCACCACATCCCCTTATAGTAAATAATGTGAATCAATAGTTCAATCATGTGAATCAATAGTTATAATCATGTGAAAATATGAATTACAATATAGTACCTCTATCTATACCTCTATTTTTAAATTAGTAATGCAAGTATTATCAATCTTGCACCAACTCCCCTAAAATTACAAGAATGTGATTCAATAGTACACACATATGAACAAATAGTTATATAAGCATGTGAATTAGTAGCAATTAATTGTTCGTTTATCCGATTAATTACCGATTTATCAATATAACCCCCAGATATCAATTATGTGACGCCCCCAAATAGGTATACATCACCTATTCTGAGTCGCCAAAAACATGGTATAGAATACAAATACAATCTTTAATATACAACAAGAGAGCTGTGAGTTTTAATACAAATATTGTCTTCTAGACAATATTCACTCTCAGAATAAGTTCTCATTATATTTATTGTCACACTATTTAATAGAATAGTGACGACTACTAATACTATCATCTGGACCGTCACTCCGTTCCCCGACTAGTCCAGGCTACGTTCTCATTTCTTGAAGAGAACAGTGAAAGAAAGGGTGAGCTCAACTAGCCCAGTAAGAAATATTATGACTAAGATAATGCAGAATAAATTATCATTAGTCTTCAATAATGTTAAACTGATAAAATATAATAGACGTCAAGTTTAACTGCAGCGGAAGAAGTAATCCATTAAAAGAGTCAAGTAGAGAATAAAATCTATTATCTTTTATGATTTAAAAGGTTTTTCATCACTTTTATCGCTGAGACTCAGCTTAATAAATAAACCACATCATCCCTGCTCTACGACCAAGGATATTTATTAGTATCACAATCACAAATTATCCATGCACTGCGGGCCAAGGATATTCGTGTATTCATCAATGGTCATGATCATGCCAACAACTGTCCATCAATGCTGCACTACGGGCCAATGAGGACTTTTACCACATTATTTGTAACATTACGGTCATGATTATATCGAATAATCCCTGGTCATAATCATACCAAGTCCATCTATGCACTACAGGCCACAGATGACTTTCAACATAATATAAACATGAGGATGATGACAATGATATAAGAATTCAATAAAACAAGTTCAAGAATTAATTTATCCAGGAACCAATAACGTCCAAATTGTCAACATGATATTGCTTTGTGGGGTAAAACTCAAGAATGCTCAAAAGAATATTTCCATGAAAAGATACTAGATGAAGCACAAATATCAAGGATATTCCACTAATTTCATGGAGTATAAAAGTCAAAACTTTAACCAACTGAGTATAATAAAGAATGGAATAATAAAAGAAATCACCATTCATGCGGTACTTCGCATAGACAGGTTATTCCAACAGAATAATAAATAATGGAACCAGGTCAGGCGTAATACGCACCGACAGGATATTCCAACAGAATAATAAAGAATGAAATAACAACAGAAATCACCATGCATGCGGTACTTCGCATAGACGGGTTATTCCAACAGAATAATAAATAACGGAACCAGGTCCGGCATAAAACGCACAAACAGGATATTCCAACAGAATAATAAAGACGGAACCAAGTCCGGCGTAAAATGCACAGACAGGATATTCCAACAGAATAATAAAGAATAGAATAACAACAGAATTTCACCATGTATGCGGTACTTCGCATAGACAGGTTATTCTAGCAGAATAATAAATAATGGAATAACAGTAGAATTTCACCAAGTATAGGGTAGCTCGCGTATAAAGGTTATTCCAACAGAATAATAAAGACTGAAATAACAGAAGTTCTCTTCATGAATATAAAAAAAATAATACCCCTTACCTTATAAAGAAGAGTACTCTGACGGTAGGGTGGGGATATACTTGAAGAAACTTGCACTACGCTCAAAGCTTTCTTAAACGCTAAAGAAAGATGCTCAAGATTATAGAAGAAGATTTCTCTCTATAGTTTCTCACGTAAGCATCAATAATCAATACCGTCTGCTACTATGCAACCACGCGTATTTCTGTACTTTTAACACTGGGTGTTTCAACAGTTAACGGTAAAACTTCCGCCGTTATTTTTATAAAATTTCGTTGTGGGGTCCACCAATGATTGTGCCATCGTACGAATATTCCATGTTAAAATGAATATTCTCCGAGCAATCGAATATTATAAACAACTTGCGTACTTTGTAAAATTTTTAAATATTATCCACAACTAAAACATTATATCAAATTCATTCAAAAATGATAATTATAGAAAATTCATCTTTATTCATAAAAGTTGGGGTCTTACAAATTATCATCAGAATAGATGTCGATTTCCGCTAACACTAATAATCCTAACACAATGTAACTATCAAATTCATCTTTAATTAACACGAACTTATTCATCATTAATATTATAACTCACAATATTTAATAATCAGGTCGTTCCCAGGAAAGAGGGGGATTTCCGATAAGAATTTCTCCTTATTGGCGCGCAATTAGATGACAGAACTTCTAGACATTATAAATATTACAATTTAATAATATGAATAACTTTGTCGTCTTAATTATTGATTTAATAATATATAAAATATTATGCAGATGATACTGTGACAATAATCGAATCAATAATATGAGAGATATGATGCAGCAATTAGTGTAGCAATAATTGAGTATAACTGAGTGACTTCTTACGTAAGCATCAAAGGCAAGTATTTTCAAAGTGATAAGATCGACAGGTAACGTGAAAGTGTTGATTTGAATCAAACAAGACTTATACATAGTGGAGGTAACGAAGGTTTTTCCCAACGGAGTTTCAACAGATAAATCAAAGTCTAACTTCTCTAGAGTTAAATTTAAACGTTGAGCGCAAGCAAGAGAGATACAAGAATGGGTAGAACCGGTGTCTAATAAGGTATAGACTTCGCAAAAATTTATAATTAACTAACCCGTGCTAACTTCGTTTGGGTTACTCGCTTTTTGAGAAGTCACGAAAAACGCTCTTCTTGAAAGCACCGACTATGTTTTGTCTGTATCCGCCTTTACTGCCACCGTCCCAGCTGGACTTGATTTCGATGCACGACAAAATCGGGCTAGGTGACCTTCTCTTCCACAATTGTAACATGCTTTGGACTGCATCATGCAATTTGGACTGATATGTCCCTCCCCTCCGCATTTAAAACATACGACCGGCGATCGTTCTCCTTCCTTTGAAACGGGTGTTGGTGTTGCTGTTTTGCCATCATTATTAAACCTTCTCTTCTTGAAATTTCCACTTCTATTATCTTGGTCATGATTACCAATGAAGTGGTTACCATTCTTGGCATGATAATTTCCCCCACGATGGTTATCATTGTTCCAATGGCCATTGACACCGGTACGATTATTATCGTGTTGCTGGTCATTACCTTTTGGTTGTGCTGACTCATTATCGCGCTCCAATAACTGAGCCATATTCACAACATCTGAATATAAACAAAGTTTGTGAGAAATGAGGTATTGATGTATATCAGGTTTCAAACCTCTTAGAAACATTCGCGTCATTCGCTCCTCAATATCGACCAAATGGGATGCAAACCGGGATAACTCTGCAAATTTAGCCTCGTATTGCGACACAGTCATTTTGTTTTGTTCCAGCTTGATGAATTCCACCTCCTTCTTGTGACGAATACTTTCAGGAAAGTAGTTGTCGTTGAATAGTTCTTAAAACATCTCCCAAGATATCTTGAGTGCGTCAGGCTGGGTACGTTTTACAGATTCCCACCAGTAATCTGCCTCTTCACGCAACATAAAGGTGGTAAAGGGAACCTTTTGCTCCTCGCAGCATCCCAAGATAACAAATATCTTGCAGATCTGCTTTATCCACGTCTCCGCCTTAAGTGGTTTTGGCTCTCCAAAAAACTCCAGTGGTTCCAGTTCCTTGAACTGCTTAGCGGTGACCGTCTGGGAGTTGCCAGTGTTTCCACCTGAATTTTGGACAGGAGCCGCTCTTTCCTGATGTTGCATGAATTGCATAAAGCCTCTGAACCTTCCATCATTCATCATTTGGTCAGTGTTGTTGTTTGCATGAGGATTATTATCTTCCTGTTGCACATTATCTTGGGTATTGATCGTTGGTGACTTAACGGTCTCATGTGCTTCATTGCTGGTCTCAACATTTTCAAATGCCATTTTTAAACACTGTCACAAAACAAGGGTTAATTAACATATCACATATTATCCCTATACTCTGACCGACCAATTAAATACCAAATAAACTTAGGTAGGTCATACTAGCGAATGAATTCCCCGTCTCTCCCCTCCTAGTTCTTGTCACATCTCAGCCAGGGATCATATCCCTAAGCTTTGATACCAATTGTGACGCCCCCAAAACAGGTATACATCACCCATCTTGAGTCGCCAAATACATGGTAAAGAATATAAAACACAAACTTAATTATACAAATGTCATGTAATATACGACAAAACATATGCTGTGAGTTTTAATATAAATATTATCATCTATACAATATCCACACTCAATGGAGTCCTCATTACATTTATTATCATACTATTTAATAGAATAGTGAGGACTACTAATGCTATCATCTGGACCGTCACTCCGTTTCCCGACTCGTCCCAGCTATATTCTCATTTCCCGAAGAGAAGAGTGAAAGAAAGGGTGAGCTCAACTAGCCTAGTAAGAAATATTATGACTAAGATAATGCAGAATAAATTATCATTAGTCTTCAACAATGTTAAACTGATAAAATACAATAGACATCAAGTTTAACTATCAAGTTTAATTGCAGCGGAATAAGCAATCCACTAGAAAAGTCAAGTAGAGCATGATATCTACTATCTTCTATATTTTAAAATATTTTCATCAATTTTTATCGCTGAGACTCAGCTTAATAAATAAACCACATCATCGAATCATCCCTGCACAACGGGCCAAATATATTCATTAAATCATCAATGGTCATGATTATACCGAATAATCCCTGTTCATAATCATACAAAAAATTATCCATCAATGCACTACAGGCCACTGAGGACTTTTACCACATCATTTATAACATTACAGGTCATGATTATACCGAATGATCCCTGGTCATAATTATACCAAGTCCATCTATGCATGTAAGCCAAAGATGACTTTCATCACAATATAAGCATGAGGATGATGACAATGATATAAGCATTAATCAAACGAAAACAAGGATAAATATTAAAGACTTTAAATTTATCCAAATATTATCAATCACTTAATAAACTCATTATCTAATATTATTAATATTATAACAATATTTTAATCACTTCTTAAACTTATAAACAATATATTTCAATTGTTTGCATTTTACCAAATAATGCATTTAATCATTTAAAAATGCCATACTCATAAGATTTCATCACCAATGATCAAATCCCTCATCAAAAATCTGCATATACCCTATATAGGATTCCCAAGCCATAAAATCTTATTTTCCAATTTTGTTACTTCACATAACATATTTAATTCATTTACTCATAACTAGTTTATTTTTATGAAAAATACTAAATCAGTCCCAAAAATATTTCTTTTCTGGAATTTAGCAGAATATAGTCCTATATTGAACATATATTTTTCTCGAAATTTTTAAAATTCATTTACTATTTTTTATATGGCCAAAACTGCCGAATATTTAGACATTTATCATAAATTATACTTTTGTCCAAAAATTCCAAAATTTACAGGGTATACTCTTGTTATATAATTGTACTCCCAATAATAATTTTATCAATTTTAGAGGTAACCACAAAGAGTTATAATGGTTTACTTTTAAAATAGTCTTTTCCAAAAAAATTCATAATTCTTAATCTATACATCCAAAAATCGCTATTTTTGGACACAATCTAGAAAACTCATCAAATTATAATTTTAAATTTTTTCAGAATTTTTTAGGGTCAGAAAAATTACGAAACTGCACATGGCAGAAACCCCTTTTGAATGAAAATATTATTCATATGAATATAAAAGATCATTCACCATGCATGCGGTAATCCACATAGACAAGTTATTCCAACAGAATAATAAAGAAAGAAAGAACAGAAGAATTCACCATGCATATGGTAGTCCGAAAGGTTATTCCAATAGAATAATAAATAATGGAATAACAGAAGAATTCACCAGGCATGTGATAGACCGCACAGACAGGTTATTTTAACAAAATAATAAATAACGGAACCAGGTCATGCGTAATTCGCACAGACAGGATATTCCAACAAAATAATAAAGAATGGAACTAGGTCATGCATAATTCGCACAGACATGATAATTCAACAGAATAATAAAGAATGAAACCAGGTCATGCGTAATTCGCACAGACAGGATATTCCAACAGAATAATAAAGAATGGAACCAAGTCTTGTGTAATACACATAGACAGGATATTCCAACAGAATAATAAAGAATGGAATAGCAGAAGAATTTCACCATGTATACGGTAGTCCGCGTATACAGGTTATTCTAATAGATTAATAAGGAATGAAATAACAATAGCTCTCTTCATGAATACGAAAGAAATAATACCCCTTACCTTAGAAGAAACTGGATATTAGAATAGTTAGGTAACAGACTTCTCTTCTTCTTTCTCTCTATAATTTCTCTCTATAATAATTGCTCTAAAGCTTTAGTGAATTGGTGAGAAATGAAGGAAAAATGAGCTTCTATTTATAGGAAAATATAGTTTCGATAATTTCACATTTTTGGGCTCGAAATATTATTGTACAATACCTCTAACTTTTCTTTCATTTTTAATTTAGTCTTGCAAGTATTATCAAACTTGCACCACCTCCCCTAATAATAAATAATGTGAATCAATAGTTCAATCATACGAATCAATAGTTATAATCATGTGAAAATACGAATTACAGTATAGTACCTCCATCTATACCTCCATTTTTAATTTAGTCATGCAAGTATTATCAATCTTGCACCAACTCCCCTAATAGTACAAGAATGTGATTCAATAGTACATATATTGAACAAATAGTTATATAAGCATGTGAATTAGTAGCAATTAATTGCTCATTTATCCGATTAATTACCCGATTTATCAATATAACCCCCAGACATCAATTATCATCGAAATAATGTCGATTTCCACTAACACTAATAATCCCAACACAATGGAACTATCAAATTCATCTTTAATCAACACGAACTTATTCATCATTAATTTTATAACTCACAATATTTAACAACCAGGTCATTCCCAAGAAAGAGGGGGCTTTCCGATAAGGATTTTTTTTTATTGGCGCGCAATTAGATGACCAAATATCTCATTGACAGAACTTCTAGACATTGTAAATATTTCAATTTAATAATATGAATAACTTTGTCGTCTCAATTATTGATTTAATAATATATAAAATATTATACAGATGATACTGTGATAATAATTGAATCAATAATATGAGAGATATGATGCAGCAATTACTGTAGCAATAATTGAGTATAACTGACTGACTTCTTACGTAAGCATCAATAATTAATACCGTGTGCTACTATACAACCACGCGTATTATTATACTTTTACTACCAGGTAGTTCAACAGTTTTAACGATAATACTTTCGCCGTTATTTTTATAAAATGATAATTCTGTCGTTTTCTAACTACGACAATACTTCTGTTATGGGGTCCACCAATGATTGTGCCGTTGTACGAATATTTCCCGACAAAAAGAATATTTTCCGACCAAACGAATATTTTATAACAACTTGCATACTTTGCAAAATTTATAAATATTACCCACAACTATAACATTATATCAAATTCACACCATAATATTCAAAAAAATATTTCAAAAAATTTAAATCTTTATTCATAAAATTTGGGATCTCACATAAGAGTTGTAGACACTCAGAGAAATAGATTGAAGCAAGCTTCTCAAATATGGAACATTCATTTTAATGAGACAATCAAAAGAGTTTGATTTTATCAAAAATAAGAATAAATCTAGTGTGTACAAAAGGGTCAGTGGGAGCGTCGTGACATTCCTTGTATTATATGTTGATATACTACGGATAAAGAATGACATACCAATGCTACAATCAGTAAAGATAAAATTGTCTAAACATTCCTCCATGAATGATTTGGGAAGAGTATCTTAATTGGGGATACAAATCTATATAGATAGATTCAAAAGGATGCTCGACTTAACCCAAGGAATGTATATTCATTTGATGTTAAAGTTGTTTAGCATGGTAAACTCCAAGAGATGTCTCATGTTGATGAGTCATGGAGTGTATCTCTCTTAATAGTCTCCAAAGACTCCAAAAGGAGAGATCGCATGAGTAACTATCATGTATGCAATGAAATGTACGAGACCTAATGTTGATCAGTCATATCCTTGAGAAGTTCACTCTGAATCAGTGAAAAATATCTTAAAGTACTTAACTGGAACTAAGGATGTGATCATATTCATGGTGGGTCTAAATTAAAACTAGAGGGCTTAACAGACTCAAGTTTTTCAAACAAACCAAGACGACAAAAAATCCAATTTAAGGTAAAGCGTTACCTTAAATAATGGTTCAGTGAATTGGAAAGGTTCCAAACAGCAAAGAGTTGTTGGTTTTGTGATAAAGACAAAGTATATAGCTGTAAATGAAGCTGCAAGTTGATTGTTTGGATGTAAAGTTTATTACAGAACTAGGAATAGTTCCACGTCTCATCTTGGATCTAAACATGTGTTGTGGCACTTTCATTTGATTATAAGAATCATTCAAAGATGGGAAACCACTATAAAGATAATGGACTGTCAGGAACAACATTACATATCCATTAACTAAAACTTATCCAACAGCAGGATAATCGTCACTTAGAGAAGAAAGGTATGAGATACCATAGCGATTGACTTTAGTGCAAATGGGTGATTGAAAGTAGTATGTACACAAGCCAATTATATTTAATGATAAAACATATACTTTAGTGCAAGTGGGTCAGACGAGTTTTTGCTGAATTCAGGTGGGTTAATTTTTGAACTTGTATTTGGGATAACTGGAACTGAGAGCAGGTTATTAAGGCGGCGCTGTTGACGATGATTTAATTGGTGGATTGCGGGTGACATCTCGGTGGAGATCAATTCCATTTGGTGGTTTCCAATATGGAAATCAAAGATGGATTCCACAAAAGTGTTTCATTTTAAAGAATAGAGTGACAATTTTACCCTTCAATATATCAAAAATATTTAAACACATAATAAAAAATTATTTTTTAACACTTCTCAGCGGAGTTATGCCCCACCCAATAAGCCACGTCAACAATTTCTAATCTCACAAACTTAATTAAATGAAATTGGAAAAAATTAATTGTTCAATAATCTAATTGATAAAATTAAAAGATGGATATGACTTATAGTTTAGGATAATAAATTATATTTAATCCTTTTATATATACCTTAACCATCTTCTTTAGGACAAAAAAATATTATAAAAAAAATTATAGTTTAAGATATACTTTATAACTTGAACGAAGAGGGAGTATTACATTGAGATGGAGACGGACACTACTCACTACTCTCTAAGTGAAGCAATTCAACAGAGAAAAGTAACATAAAATTCAATGCCACTTAAATTTTCTTCTGTTTCCTTTCTTGGGTGTTCAATACATTAAGTAATTTAATCAAATAATTTTTTTCCTCGGATCCTGGCCGGTTTCTGATCTAGCCTACATCAGGGCCCATCAAGGATTAAATACAAAGAACAGAATGCATGGTCAAGAATAGACTTAACCTGCAGCTACAGAAATATGCTAACAGACAGAATAATGCAGCTAATGTATCAACAGGCAACAGCTTCAGAAGATGGACGCTAAATTCAGTATTATCATCACGAAAATTGTATTTACTCGCAATTCTGCCTGCACATTATGTACCTTGGACGGACTAAAACTTTGAAAAGTTCTAACTCCTGACAGGCAATCCATAATTGTGGAACGTTCTGATCATTCCATCCGAACCAGCTGTCACGATCACAAGACCCCAGGTAGCTGATAAAATGCCGGGGTTTTGGATAATGTTATGACGGTTCTGCTGCTGCTGACGATCATAATTGGTACAATGCGGATGATCTTGCTCTGCAGCCGGTTCATCCCACAAAGGGAGTTTTTCCTCGGGCCAAGTTGCAGTACCCCTAAATGATCCGTCCATGAAGAACCAATTTGCTAAGGAGAATCGTTCTGAATCTCCAATGCACGAAGAAGTTTTATCTTGATGGTCATTTCTTGTTGGTAAGCAACAACGGGGACTGCCACAACCAGAAGTACCCTTTTGATCCGTTCCCCTGCCTGACCATGGAATGGCAACAGACACGCCTTCATGGAAGAAATGCTCACAGGAGCGTACGGATTTTGTTTGTTTGGATGGGACACACAAATCGTCGTAGTTCCAGACATAAATGTGAGAGTCTTCCCCGACTGAGATTATGTGTCTTCCGGTTGATGTGAATGAAGCCGACATTTGACTTCCTGACTTTGAAAGACCTGTATTATAAAAGAAAATAGTATGTTTAGGAAGCCAGCAGGATACAAAATAATAAAGGATAAGTATTATAGGAGGGAGAGAGCACATGCTCATAAAGGTTAATATTATGAACTGAGACTATGAATCTGCATGAGTTGAATACATTGAGAAACTTAAAATGTACATCCCAAGTGAGTTGTATGTGGAAGATGAAACATTATTAAAATGTGAATTTGTGGATAAGACAACTGCAACTGAGAAGTCCAAAATACTAAAAATCTGACCCATGAAGACGAGTTACACTGAATGATAACTTTTCAGTTGTTCACGATACACTGCATGTGTATATGTAATGTGGGATTTTAGAACATGGGTACACCTTTCCACAGTTGATCTGAGTATTCAAGCATCTCCGTTTGGAACTTGGAAAACACGGAGGAAAAGAAAATGAAAGGAAATACAAAAATATACATAAAAAAAGAAAAATCCTATCAACGAATATAAATCTAACCTTCTATACTTTTTTTCAGAAATCTAATATTATGAACAATGTTAAAATAGCGTAAAAAAGAATCAAAATGCTCCAATAAAATTTTAAATTTCATTTCCCTTTCCCTCAAGTTTCCATGTTCCAAATGTAGTCTTAGAGAACACTAGGGGTACTAGATCAGCAGCATGGATGGAAATTGGGAATACTTGACAAGTATATCAAAAAAATTCATAAGTACACTTGTAACAAGTATATCTAAAATTTTCATAAAGTAGTACTAAAGTAAATTTTTTGACAGGTACAAGAAAGGTCCCATTTATTTAATAAAGCTTGTGAAACTAGCAAATCAATGTTATTTTGTATAACCATTGGAAGAGGTTATTGTGTTGACAATTGTACAAGTAAAATATGCCCATCACAGTTGAACAATCCAATGACCATGACCAAAGTATTACACAAATTTGTGGCAATGGGAAGCTTGCAAAATACTGAAATTTTCTAATATAATCTTTAGCAAGCTCTAGGATTATGTCTTTTCACAAGTATGACGTTTTAGAGCAAGTAAAATACATAGGAATGAGTTAAATGTGTAAGGTGCATGTCATAGATCCCTACTAGCTACATGAGATGTCTATTGAAAGACAGCTTCCACAGCCCTAGGCCCTTAGTCATTACGGAAAATTGTACCAGGATATGATTAAATTGCAAGTAAGCATAAATAAGACTCTAAACCAGAAAAGAAGAAATAAAGCAATGGTCTCTTGAAATAGAAACACTAGAAATTGTTCAGGGAATTAGCAGAGTAAGCCTTTCTTACCTCTGTATTTATGGACAACATCAATTCCATCAAAGATACGAATTTTGGAGTCTTCTGATGTTATCATAACTTTCTGGGAGTCTTCCTGTGAAAACTGCAAGGAATGAATGCCACTACATGTTACAATATTATTGAGATAAAGTAAGCACAAACAATTCACAGCAAGATTTTCAGAGATTAGAAACCTGAATGCCAGTAATTCTGTTGCCCGAGTATTTCTTTTTACCGCGAATATGAATTTCAGCATCAAGTAGAAGATCATTGCCTGCACAACCACAACTTCCGGTTAGGCACTACCCAATAAAATAAGACCCAAAGATAACAATAAGAACGCAATATAGAAGATGAACAAAATGTACCTGATGCTTCATAAAAGCGGCAGGCACCAGAAATGGAACCAACTGCAAACCTCTGTTTCATAAAAAAGAAATAACTAATGTTAATTAATCATTTTAAAATGTAAACTCAACAGGTTGATATCAGTATCATATTAATGAGATGTTCATATATCTAAAAACATACTTTGCCATTTGGGTGGTAACATATGGCAGTTATTACGCCTCTAGCATCTGCCCAATCCACTACTCGTTGCTCAGTTACTCCCCATATTCGAACTTTTCCATCAATTGAGCCACTAATGAAGTAGTTCTCATCAACAGGATTGAATTGAGTGCATGTCACTGATTCAAAAAAATATTAGAGAAAGAAAACATTAGATTTTCGCATTTGAAACACATGAAAAAAACTTGGGAGTGCATGTCACGAATTTCATTCACAAGAAATTAAAGAAGACATGGTCAAATATCCTTTTAAGTTAGAACACATGAAAAAACATCAGGTAAAACAATAAATAGAAGTGCAAAAATAATGGGATAGTAGAATAATAAACAGCTTTCTGGTATTTACCATAGTTATTGTGATTGAAAACCCCAAGACATTCGTAGTGCCCTACTTGCCATAGACGAATAGTTTTATCCTTAGATGAGGAAAGAAGACACTGCAACATAAGATCTAAATTAGATTTATATCTAATAAAATAAGTGAAATGCAAAACAAACTATTTAGTAAAGAATTGAGAAAGTTGGTACAAATTACTGAATTAGTAAGTAGTTGTTGCAATGACTCACATTGGAACTGGACCAGGCAAGGTCCAAGATATCACTGGTATGACCATGAAACTCTTGCAGTGGCAATTCTTCCATCTGGAAATCTGTATCTGGAATAATAACTGAAGCATGACTCGACTTTTTTAAACCGGATGTGGATTTGCCTTCTTTCCCTTGGCCATTACACTTGGAAAATAATTTTTTGCAGGAGGTGCAGGCAGTTGTAATCCGCCAAATACGAACTACCCCATCTTCCCCACCACTTGCCAGATACTGGCAATCTGGACTAAACTTCAAAGTCCAAATAAGACCTCTGTGAGCATGGAATTCTTGTCCAACATAGACTGCGCTGAACTCCATGCATTTCTTTTTGTTTTGTCGCACCTTTAACCTACTTGCCTTCGGTGTTTCAGTAACTGGTTTCAAAACCTTTGATGAATCTGAAGATAAATTTCTTTTAATCTTACTTTTTAAGCTCTTCCACAAACTCCTTACTTTCTTCTTGTCCATGACAACATCCTTATTTTCATCACAGTTAGCTTCCGTTTGCCTATGTTCAAATTGTTCAGCAGAAAGTGAAACTTTAGCACTTTCCCTATCAAGAGTTACGTTCAAATCCAAACAGTCTTGGTCCAATTCATCAACCATACAATTGCCTTCACCATTAAAATCCCTCTCAAAACTATCCATACTTTTCTCTACACTATCAATAGACAATGCACAAGAACTTGAGACAGCTCCACTGCAGTCTGTCATCCTGTCCAATCCCACCTTCTCTGCCATCTCTGGTTCCTCTTTTGTAAAGGCCATTTCATGTGAATGGGCAAACTCAAGCAAACCCATACCACGAATGAAACTCTCTCGTCGTTCTTTTACACTTTGAGGTTCACTCATCCAAATCTCATAACCTAAATCAGTAGACCTCAAATCTTCTTTCTCACCAACTGACTCTTCGGACGACGAATAACCTGCAGTATCAAAGAAGACCTCTTCTTTTTCATCAAAGCTCAGCATGTCTTATGATGGTTCCAATACCAAAATTCCACATCAAACCCCACTCCTATAAAATGCCCAAATCCATGGACCGCATTCCACTAACTAAAAAAGTATTAAACAGTTGACTTGGACAAACAGTACCACAAATTCAACTAAAGAAACAAAAATTCACAAGCATGGCCGGGTGCGAGGAACCAATTACCAACCCCAGAAAACCAGCAATCACAACCGTTTGTTGGAATATTTTAAGACAAGAATCAAGATCCCAATACACCCTTAAGTGTAAAATAATCAAATTGGATAAAACAGTGAACAAAGCTTCAAGGTTCAAAAACTACTATATAATGTAATGTACCTCGATTTCCTCAGAGAGCAAACAGCATCATCCAACAATATCACCGACCCGCCTACAATTGTGGGTTCTGCATTACCTCTAAAGGGTCAATCTCAAATATATAAACATATCATTTCAAGCAGCCCCAAAACTCTTCCAAGTCCTCCGTATTCAGCCTCTATTTTTTTCAAGGTGTTGGCAATGTGTTATGTATATAGAAAAGAGAATTGAGAAAATGGCGCAGCAAGCAAAGGTGTCAACAAGGGCTCAAGTTCTCAAACCCAAAGTCTCAGAGACACAAATTCACAAACAGCTCAAGGGCTTAAATTTTAGCAGCAATGGGGACTAATTGTAATGGTATGAGCCTCTAGATTTGTGGGTTTTCTTTCTGGCAGTCAGCGCACGAGCGACAAACACTAGCGGCGCAGCGGAGCACGAGAAACATAGACAGCCTTAGTTATCTGCAAACTCTCTTTACTGCTCAAATAGTACTACTGCCACTTTTTCCCTGCAAAATAGGTACAAAAATACTGCCATTAAAAAGTCAATTAACACAAAACTAGACAAACACAGTTCAGAAAAAGATGTTATAATCAGAATTTGTCAACCCCAGTTTTAAAAAAAAATCACATAAAAATCAAGTCTTTAAAAGCCCTTTTCAGCATTTGATCAGAATCTGCATCTACCCAATCTTTGATGCCTTAACTCAAATCCCCAATTGGGTAGATTTAGAAATTACCCATAATTTCCAAATCCCAAAAGACAAATTCAAACAGGAAAAACATCCAAAACAGGCATTTTCTGACCCTCAAAAAAAGTTAATGAATTAGGCAATAAATGAGGAGATATAGAACATTAAAACTTTCAAAAACACATAAATAACGTAAAAAATAAATAAGAGAAAAGAAACATACAGTTACAGGCTGTGAAAACCCCCTATCAAAATAAAGACTCTGGAGCCTAGGCGTACTCTGTCTCTATACCACTGGCACTGGGTACTACTACTCTGTAGCTGTAAGCTGTGTTTTTAGAGAGAGAGAAAAAGAAAAGATGAGAGAGAAAGAGAAAGAGCCTCCCTACAGAAAGCGATTATTCGTTACAGAAGTGCCATAAAACGGACAGGTGTAAACAACCCATTTCATCTCTCACTGCTCAGCTATTAATTTCAGCTTCATAAAGAATCAAACTCTCTCTCTCTCTCTCCTAAATACCGACAAACAGAAGCACAATTTCTTCGTTATTGGGTGTATAGTTCAAAAATTAGAACATATAAATTGAAGAACAGAGAGATGTTTGGGGATTGAACAGTTATGATTCTAGATTTTGGACGTTTAGTGTATGATATTAGTAGTAGTAGCAGTTTGTAAAGATTGGATATTTTTTGATAAAAAAAAAGTTGAAAACTTTATACTCCTCTGAGTGTGATTTGATTGTGTAATGCATATACCTCGGCTTTTTTTATGGGAGTAGAAAGGGCTCTGGCTCTGCTTCCATTTTTGGTGTCAACCATAGCTTTCAATTACGCCACCTTTTACTCTCCTATTCTTTTATACACACAGACAATTATATAAACACACACACACACACACACACATATATATATATATATATATATATATATATGCATTTTTAGCATAATACTTTGTCTGAACTTACTCCCTTTGTTTCACTTTTTTTTTCTCGTCAATTTTTGATTTTACATAATTTATTTCGAAATTTACGTAAAAGGTATTATTGCTAAGTACATAAATGTCATTGTAAAATTTTACATAAATTAACATCAAGATTTAATCACAAAATAAATAGGTTCAAACTAAAATAAAATATAATTGAATTAAAAGTGATGGTCTAATTTGGCCGTCCAAATTTAAATATTTAAGTATATTTTTACTCGTAGCTCTTTTCTCAAGTTCTTCTCTAGTTCTCTTAAATCTTAAGATTAAAATGTATTTCTAAAATAAAATTGTACTAGTATAAATTATAAAAATGAAACTTAAATATAATTTTTTTTCTCTTAAGTTGATGATGATGATATTTTGTCTTTTGCAAGAGGATCTCAGCAATATATGTCATTGATTTGAAAACATTTGTTACGGGATTCTATAAATCTTTTTCTATATTGTCGAATTTGTGCATTAATTCAGAATCGGGATTAAATCTTTTTATATCATATGCATGTACGGGTATAATATTTAACACTAATTCATGCATTTGGAGTCGTTTTAGTAGTGTAGTATTTTGTTAAATGAGAGTGATGTGAATGTTGATAATTTGTAGGACAAGATTTCAACGAAAACTTGCTCAATATATGAATGTAATGAAATTTTGAATTTTAGATCTTTATGAAGTATAAATAAATTTTTTTTTGGCTTTAATTTTCCAAAATGTTCTTCAACTTTTGATATAATTTGTATTTTGTCCTTTTTATATTAAGTTTTTTCTTTCTATTTCCTTCAAATTAATTTATACAATTTTTATTTAATCACGCATAATTTACAGATGCAACGGGTGTGATTAACACTATATACTAGTACTAATAAAGTCTTATAATTAAGTGTTATTTTTTTTGTTACATATTGATTGTTTAATTTGTGTTAGGTACATAATCACTAAGAAGGTATTTTACGATATTGATTGTTCAATTTGTGTTAGGTACATAATCACTAAGAAGGTATTTTAGGTCTTGACTTTTAAATACTAGTTTTATTGCAAAAAAACTAAATAACTATAAAACATGATTGTGACCATCTTGCTATGCCTCCCATTAATGGGTTTTCAAAGTTTCGATAATGCTCTAGTGACCTAACAAAATTCAATATAGCTTAATTTCTAAGTTGAACGTATTTTTGTGGACTAATCTCTAATTTACAATTCTAAACTTTAGTTCTAAAATCGATTTGCACCCTATTTAAAAAAAAAATTAAATGCACTTTAAATTTTGAGTTTTAAAATAATTTACACCCTCCGCATTCTCTACATCAAAATAATTTACACTCTAAATTTTAGTGTGAAATATATAAATTGTATTGAAACTCAAAGTTTAGATTGTATTTAATTAAAAATAAAGTTTAATATGTAAATTAATTTGTAATTAAAATTTAGGTTGCAATTTAAAATTTAGCCTATTTTTGTGCCATTAAAAGATTGTACCCAATCAAATTGGCTCCCCTCCCACAAATCACAATATCCAAAAGTTTAGTAACAATTTTTTAAAATGTATAAGAAAAAATAAAGTAAAAAAATATGTGGGCTAGGAGTATAAAACATATTTAAAGGAGTGAGTAGTGATGGTGGGAAGCTTAAAAGTAGGATATGTACGGATAAAGCGAGGCATGGAGAGAGCTGATAAGATGGATCATAGGAAGTGCATGGATAGCAGCACATATGGGTGTTGTTTAGAGTCGAATATAATTTCATTATTTAAAGCGTCTGATTTGAATAAAAATTATTTAAATAATTGAATGATCAAATTTTGGGGTTAAATAGTTAAATATATTTTTTTTATCTAAATGAGTGATGAATGAAGTATTATATATATATACTAGCTGGGTCCCGTGCCTCCGACACTGTATGGACAATATGATTTATCTCAAACTTTGAACAACCAAAATAATTTATTGAGTGAGCGGAAAATTTAAAGTCATTTGTATTTTATTAAATTATTAGATAGATAGATATATTTTATTAGATAGATATATGAACGGTGGGATTTATCCAAAACTTTGGACGGTCCAGATGATTTATTAAGTGAGCGGGAAATTCAAAATCATTTGTATTTTATTAGATAGATAACTTATAATAATAAGAGAAAAGAGATATATGAGAATTAAATTTGAGAATTGATATTTTTCACATAACAATAAATATTTTTTTATCATCTTTTTCATATTAATAATGAGTGGGTTCCAGCTAGGGGTGGGCAAATTTTTCGGTTTTTTCGGTTTTTTGGACGAACCGGACCGGTCCGAACCGGCCGGTTCGGTATAAATGTAAACCGGTCCGGTTCGGTATAAAAAAACCGGTATATACCGGTTTTTCGGTACCGGTTTCGGTCCGCCACTTTTATGGTTCGGTATATACCGAACCGGACCGGTATATACCGGTTTTCTATTTTTTATTATTATTAATAATTTATTAATAATAATAATAATAAAATATTGATTATAATAATAATAATATTAATAAAAATAATAATTATTATAATAATAATAATAAAATAATAATAAAAATAATAAAATAATAATAAAAATAATAAAATAATAATAAAAATAATAATTATATTAATTTTCGGTAAAAACCGGTACCGAACCGGTACCGCCGGTTCGGTATACCGGTTCAACCGGTACCGGTATCGGTACCAAAATTTAAGTAATTTCGGTACCGGTTCGGTTCGGTACCGGTCCAGTTCGGACCGGTTTTTACCGGTTGTCCACCCCTAATTCCAGCTCTATATCAAAAATATCAATTTTCTTAAATTTTTATCTCCATTGAGGTGAAGGTGGGTCATTGTTAACATGCAGAGCCGGTCCTGGGTTTTATAAGGCCCAGGGCAAAAAATTCCAAGTGTACCCCTTTTAGAGGTGGCAAACGGGCGGGCGGACCGGGCTCGGGTCGGGTCCAAACTGACCCGAATTTTGACGGGCTGAAATTGTGAGGCCCGTGGCCCGGGTCGGGCCGAGCCACGGGCTTCTTCCTTTATTTTTTTATTTATTTGTAAAATCTTGCTACACCAAAAATAGTAATAATAATAAATATTAAAAATAATAAAATAATTTATAATTAACAATAATTCTAATTACCTACATTAACTACATATCTCAATCAATTAAAATTTTAATAATATTATAAATTACTTTCAAAGTATATAATCAAATTTAATTTTTTAAAATTAATATAATTTATTTAACTTTTAAAAATATCTACGATTATTACATATCTACATATACAAGGATTGTTACAAAATAATTCTATTTGGTACGGATTGTGACTTTTTTGAATGTGTATTCAACACAAGACACATAATTTACACTATATAACTATATAAAATTCACTATATATTAGTACTAGTTTGTTTATATAACTGTATAAAATTCACTTTAATATCTTTTTGTTAATGGTTAATTACTATCTCGAGAGCAGTTTTGCCCTGCCCTGGCCACATATTAAGTTCAATTGTCGTATTTTTATTTTAAATGCATATTTATGAAATATCATTAATTATGTACAATAAATTATACAATTAAATGAGAATTTAAAAATTGATAAATTTTTTTATTTTTTTTATTTTTAATATATATAAAAAGTCAACTAAATTTTTTTATCATATTACGGAGGGAATAATAAATATAATATTAAAACTCGTAATCAAAAATCAAAATAGGACTTTTGTGTTTTCTTAAGTTGTTAACATCTATGATATAGAGATGTGTAATATAAACAGCTTTTTAATTAAGTATGCCTTATTTTACAGTTAAACCGTGAATCAAATATTTATTCTCGTCAGTTAATACAAAATATTTTAAATTTTACAGTTAAACCGTGAATCAAATATGAACTGAGAGGGTTGAAGGGTTTTTTTTTTTTGTGGCTAAGAGTCTATTTTGATTCTCCATATTAATTTATTGATTTGTTTTATATTATATTTTATAATTATTTTTTTATACACATAATTTTTAAAAAAAATTGGGCCCTCCTCGGCTTTGGGCCCTGGGCGGTCGCCCTGGTAGACCTGCCCCAGGGCCGGCTCTGTTAACATGGTACCATCTAAACATACTCCTATATTTAAGAAATTTATACAACAAATAGTCTACACGTTTCATGTATTGTAAATCATTAAATGCATAAAATAATAATGGATTTTGTTAATTATATTTTCAATCAAAACCAGTAAATATTATGCTTTTTGGACCATCCAAGTCGGACTTAATTTTATCTTTTTGTGTGGAAAGGATGATATTGGATAAAAATAAAAAATAAAAACCTTATGCTATAAAAATAAAGAAACATGCTTCATGAGTTGAAAAATTAAATAAATAAATTAGGTGAAGTTAAAAAGACACTTGTGAAGCAAGTGGGTTCACACTTAAATTGGACAAAAAGGATTGGTTCTGCTTAAAGTCTCCAGCAGTATCATTTCTCAATTATTTGGCGTTTGAGTTGGCATACCTCTATAACAGATTGAATGAACTTAAAATTTGGAACTAGGAATTAATGGTAAAATAAAGGAAAATGAAACCCATCATTTAACATTATTTATTTTGAAAGTAATAGGCCGACCATATATGATATTGAATAAATATATATATATATATATATATATATATATTCTACAAAAATAATATGTTCTGAATAACATTATTCAACTGAATAAAAATCTAGTTATAATTGACAACCTAAATGGAGTACATATCATGTAAACAATCTAAAAGAGTGGATTATACAAACTAGTTACATGCATGAAACTTAGTACTTGATGTACATCAAATAACAAAGATCAAATCATCCTAATATATCCATCAAGAATTATATATATATATAGTCGAAAACATACCTTAATTTAGCAACTGTTGAATCATTCAAGAACTTGAAAGGTATGCCAACAGCCGATATCGATATCGAAATCCAGAGGGAGAGAGAGAGAGGGAGAGATTTAGAGAGAGAGAGAGATATGGCGGAGAAAATGTTAGGGACTTGAACCAGTGTTTAGGCCGGGGATTCAATCAGGTAGTTATAATTGTTAATAGTAGTGAGTATATTTATATGCATACTTACTGTTATATATTGATTCTAGCTGTTAATACAAAAAAGAACTTTTTAATTATTGTAGTATATACTTAATTTGACACCTAAGCATGCATCACTTGATCTCTAGTTGTTATGATATCTCCACTCAATCTTCTCTCGATTTGCTCTCATTTAATTCCAAAAGCTGCATTTCATTTTTTTAATCCCACTCACTTATCTTATATTTAAGAAACCAAGATTTTAATTTCCACCCTTCTTGTGAATTAATTGCCATGATTTCATGGCCTTCCCCTTAATTATTTAGGATATATCCATCCATGCAGATGCAGTTCTTCTGATGTAATAATCCTCATTTCTAGCTATATATCTTGGTTGGTAAATAAATCAGGTACATATATTCTTTTTAAACTTTAGGATATGATATACGTATAATAAAAGGCTAATAATATCCACATGCAATTAATTGTTGCTTGATTCTTCATATGTTTTCTTTGATGTAGGAAATACGAGCGTGAATCATGGAGATAGTGATGATAATTTTTTAATAACTGTGATTAGCTAAATCAAAAGAATATTTTTATTTTATCGAGATAATTACTACTTAGATTTTTTACTTTTAGGTTGGATTAATTCTCACATATTACGTACCTGCTGTACCTATGAAATTATTACTTGAATTTCTATTTTATGCAAGGTTAATGATTAATTATTGTACGTTAATTTCTCATTGATAGGATATGTACATTTTTAACAAGGAAGTTTATATTGATTTGCTCCTAATTTTTCACCATACTATAAAAATTGAGCTTTTACTTTTATTAATATATATATATATATATATATATATATGAACTTTTAAATAATATTTCAAAGGACTAGTGGGGAACAAATTTATAAAGGATGCTAGAACATATATGCTTAAATAAGAAATCAAATAGTGAAATGTTAAGGATCATACTCACACCTTTTCACTGTCAGGTAGTAAACCTTATTGGTAGAGAGAATATTAAGGCCGACAAAGATTGATTAGTGAAAGGTTCACTATATATATATATATATATATATATATATAGAATGATTGATAACAAATACTTGTTACCTATCCTAATAGGTTTAACTACTTAGATTAAAGTTAAAAAAATGGCATCCACTATTAATAATAACGGATGGTGTATACATCTGCTACTACTATTAGTAGCGGATATATAGCGGAAGACTTAATTTCGCTTAGCAGATGTAATCTCGTTATTCGCTACTAATAATTGCAGATATATATGTCGTCTGCTACTATTAGTAGCGAATATCGTAATTCCAGTTCAAATCTCGACCGTTTATTCAGTATTAAACAATAGAGAGATGTTATTTTTCTATTTTATATTCATAACAAATATTTATTCTGTATTATTTAACTCTGTGTGTGTGTGTTTGTACATGTGTGTGTCAAAATGGTGCAACAAGTCCATTTTAAATATAAAATTAATCTCGTTTTTAGTTTTTCATTGTTGGAGTGCAAATCCCCTATCTAAAAAGACTGTCATTTTCCTAGTAATTCTTATACAAATTATAGCTGGGATATACTATCAAAGGTCCAAGTACAACTGTTATTCATTATGGTATTTAAAGGGAATATATATATATATATATATATATATATATATATATATATATATATATATATATATATATATATATACACGGTGAGGATCTCCAACGGACTAAATAAGCGGACCAATGAACGGAACAAGGCAAAAAACACGCGGGTTGGGTTTAACCCGCGTGTTTTTGCGGATTAAACCCGACTCGCGTGTTTTTTTGCCTTGGTCCGTTCATTGGTCCGCTTTAGAACGGCTCCGTATATATATATATATACAAAAAAAAAGATCAAGAGAATCCCCTAATCTTACATACCTTATATACTCTTTTTAGCGACTAATTATCAAATAAAAAAACATTAAATAGAATCTACATCAACTTTTTCTTGAACTGTGACATAATATTTTGTCCTTGGTGTAGTTTGTTTAGTTAATTTGACATTTTGGTAGCATATATATAAAAAATTTGATGTGAGAAAAGGTAACAACAGACTAGGATAGCACTTCATAAAATAATTAAGGACACCAAATGGAGAACAGATTGTAAGTAATATACTCCCTGTTTTGAAAATTCCTTTGTTTAACTTTTTAGCAAGCATGTGGAGACCGTATTGATATTGACAGAAAAAAAAACATATCGTGCAGAATAAATTTAAATTTAGTATTATTTTTATATTTTTTTAGTAATCTATTATTATATTTAACCCATTCTTATTATCAGCTGCCATAACTAAATTTTTGGAAAAAAAATTATTTTAAAGTGTGCTAAAATAAGTGTCGCCAATAATAAAAAATTATTTTTATAAAAGTTGTTGATACTATCAAAGCAATACAATAAGTGTCGCCAATAATAAAAATGTTGAAACGACAAGTACAAAATGTACAAATTTGTTGCTAACATATATTTGCCATGTTAATATAAATATTGCATAATAAAAGGTAGAAAAAAATAATTGAACCCTAAAGCATTAGGAAATTGATATTTTTATATAATTTTTTGATATTTTTATATAAAAAATGTTGATATAATTATATATCAAAAGTAAAAAATGTCGCTATATGATATATAACGACGATTTTCATATAAAAATATCAATTTTCAAACATATTATTTGTTTGCCTTGTTTTGCTCCCTAGGTGGGTAGAACCAAAATCTATGTGAAGCAAATCTATCTAATAAAACACAAATGATTTTGAATTTCCCGCTCATTCAATAAATCATCTGGGCCGTCCAAGGTTTGGGATAAATCTCATCATCCATCTATCTAATAAAATACAATCTATCTAATTCTATCTATCTATATCTATATTCTATATATCTAATTATATCTAATAAAATACAAATGATTTTGAATTTCCCGCTCACTCGATAAATCATCTAGGACGTCCAAAGTTTGGGATAAATCCCACCATCCATCTATCTAATAAAATACAAATAATTTTGAATTTCTCGCTCACTCAATAAATCATTTGGGTCGTTCAAAATTTAGAATAAATCCCAACGTCCATAGTGCCAGAGGCACGGGACTGTTGCTAGTATAATATATACTAAAGTACCCCACTCACGTGTATGCCCATTATATATTGGGTAAATTTTATTTCAACACTTGAAGTTTTATTATTTTTCAACTTAATCACTTGTTGTTTAGAAAACTACACTTAAATATTTGAGATTTTGAGTTGAAATGAAAAGGTTATATTTTCCATTCAAACTAACTGTGTGTGCAGGTAACTCGCTTAGAGAGAGAGATGCATAGTACTAACGGTCAAATAAGGTTGTAATTTATCCAACATGCTCCCACCATATATATTGGCTATAAAACTCCCACTTTCTTACACTTGTTCACCCTTAACAATTTTTTCCAACCAGTTAGAACATTTATAGTTTTTCTTTAGCTTTGATCAACGATATTAATTTATCATATTCACATGTAAGGTATGTGGATCAACTAATTTATTTTCTAACTTTACTTTATTTTTATAAATTTATTATTTTTATTCAATTTAAAAGTTGCCCACAAGGTTTGTTAAAATGTCTCATCTCTTCTTTCCCCTATTTATGTGAATTAAAGAAGTCATATCTTCGTCAAACAATAATGTAGGATGGAATAATGGTAACTTTCGCTACATGCCTAGCGAATGTAGATGTGGAAAGAAGACATCTATAAAAATTGTCGAATCGAACAAATCATTGAAGGATAGGTTGTATTTTATATACGATGATTATGACTTTTGGGCATGATGCTTGCCTTCTACAACCACCTCAAGTGGGACAATAACTGACACTAATGAACACAATGAGGGAATGGGAGCACAATGAGGAAAAATGGAAGGGACCCAAATTGTATTCCCTAATTTCTTCAACTAGAGAGTAGTTTTATTGGTTGAGACATCTGAAATTGAATTGCAATGCATCACTGAAAATAGTTGGTTACTTTGGTGCAAGGTTTGTGGCTAGAGAAAGTTAAGGTTGAGTAGTGGTAGTTGGGGCTAATTTATAACAAAGTTGTTTTGTTCTGAAGTCATATGGTGAAATTTTTTCTACACAGAAAAATTGAAACATTATTTTATTTGTAGTTGGTTAAGCTATTAAGCTATTATATCAAGATACTTTTTTTCATTACCTGGGGTATGCCCCTTGTAATTTTCTATATAGAAAAATTAAAATATTATCTTATTTGTAATTGCTTGAGCTATTAAGCTATTGTATAAAGATATTTTTTTCATTACTTGAGGTATGCCCATTTTAAACATGTAAATTGTGATTATAATATTTATGAAATAAAATTTAATTATTGTGTTCATCAATTTAGTAGAGTCTAAAATATTCTCAAGCCTGACATACTTTTTGAGACTCATCTGTAAAATTTCTCACACGGTTAAGAGGACAACATAGAGTGACTTTACTATACGATACTAGACTTCAATGTAGAAATGTAGAGTTAAGTCATTCTATGATCTGAGAATTCACTCTACGTACGTTTCACTCTACGTAGATTAATTTCTTTTTTTTTTGACAAATCTTGGCCTTTTTAAAATTTAACTCTATTTCCCTAAATGATTTTTTGTTAAAAATACATTATTTACATATTGAAAATAAAATATAGGAGTATATAAATTTACAAAAAAAACCTACAATAGTAGAGTACCTCTATAATAGTAAAGTAGCTCCGTTATAGTAAATGTTGAAGTCACTCAAAACTCTCCGATCTAAGTAAACTCTACGATCGTTAAGTCATTACTATATGATCTAATTACACTACTAGAAAAAGAGGAATACGTGACAAAACTTTATGACAGTTTTTAAAAACAATCACAAAAGATAATAATTTGTGAATTGACTTTTTAAGCAATCACAAAATAATAGTATATATATGATGGCTCTTAATGATGACTAATTTTGTCATCAATGTATTATAATCGTAATGACCATGTCAATTACTAATTTTTTCATGTAAAATAAATATTTTTTTGTGACACACTAAGTCATCACTTATAGATATACCCTTTTCGTGACTGCATTTAAGTTATCACTAATATTTTAATGTAAGAAATAATCAAAATAATATTTTATGACGATCATGACAATCATTAAAAAAGATAGATTTTTGTGACGACTTTTATTTTCAATTACAAAAAGAAGGTATTTTGTGATAGAATTTTCAAGCCATCACAAAAAAATAAAATATATGATGACTCTCAGGGATGACTAATTTTACCATCATTATAGAGTATTTGTGACTACCGTTGCAATCACCAAATCTTACGTAGAAGTAATCTTGTTTCGTAAGTCAACTCACATATATTTCCTTTTATATTTTGTTTTAAAATTTTAATCATGATATGGGTTTCGGTGTAGTACGTGGTAATACTCGTTATTTAGTTTACAAATGTGAGATGGTTCGAATCCTACAAGTATCATTTCATACAATTTGTGACGCCCCCAAAATAGGTATACATCACCCATCTTGAGTCGCCAAATAAATGGTACAGAATAAAAATACAAACTAATTATACAACAGTCGTGTAAAATACGACAAAACATATGTTGTGAGTTTTAATACAAATATTGTCATCTAGACAATATCCACACTCAAAATAAGTGTTCAATACATTTATTAACACACTATTTCATAGAATAGTGAGGACTACTAATATTATCCTCTGGACCATCACTCCGTTCCCCGACTAGTCCCTGCTACGTTCTCATTTCCTGAAGAGAACAGTGAAAGAAAGGGTGAGCTCAACTAGCCAGTAAGAAATATTATGACTAAGATAATGCAGGATAAATTATCATTAGCCTTCAACAAATGTTAAACTGATAAAATATAATAGACATCAAGTTTAACTGCAGCGGAATAAGCAATCCATTAAAAGAGTCAAGTAGAGAATAAAATTTACTATCTTTTAAGATTTAAAAAGTTTTTCATCACTTTTATCGCTGAAACTCAGCTTAATAAATAATCCACATCATCCCTGTACTACGGCCAAGAATATTCATTAGTATCACAGCTTTGGACGTTATTGATTTCTGGATAAATTAAATTATAAATCTTTAAAATTTATCCTTGAACTTGTTTTATTGAATTATTATGTTATTTTCATCATCATCATGCTTATATTGTGATGAATGTCATCTTTGGCTTACGTGCATAGATGGACTTGGTATGATTATGAATAAGGATTATTTGGTATAATCATGACCGTAATGTAACAAATGATGTGATAAAAGTCCTCATTGACCTGTAGTTCATTGATGGACAGTTGTTGGTATGATTATGACCAGGGATTATTCGGTATAATCATGACCATTGATGATTACATAAATATCCTTGGCCGTGTTGCATGGATGATTCGATTTTATTTATTAAGCTTAGTCTTAGTGATAAAGTTGATGAAAAAAAATTTAAATCATAGAAGATAGTAGATTTTATGCTCTACTTGACTCTTCTAATGGATTGCTTATTCCGCTGCAGTTGTTGATCTAAAACTTGTTGTCTATTATATTCTATCAGTTGTTATACTGTTGAAGGCTAAGGATAATTTATTCTGCATTATCTTAGTCATAATATTTCTTACTGGGTTGGTTGAGCTCACCCTTTTCTTTCATTGTTCTCTTCAGGAAATGAGAATATAGCTGGGATGAGTTGGGGAATGGAGTGATGGTCCAGGATAAGTGACTTTAGTAGTCCCCACTATTCTATGAAATAGTGTGATAATAATTGTAATGAGGACTCCATTGAGTGTTGATATTGCATGTCTAGAAGACAATATTCATGTTAAAACTCTCAGCTTATATTTTGTCGTATTTTACACGACAGTTTTATAATTAAGTTTGTAGTTGATTTATGTACCATGTATTTGGCAACTCAAGGTGGGTGATGTATACCTGTTTTGGGGGCGTCACAGTGACCATCCCTGCCAGCCCAGATTCCGACAAAAAAAGAGCAACATAGCAGCCAAATCTGATTAGTAGAGAAAATAACCTGAGATTTCGATATCCAAACAAGATCATATCAATAAAACCAAAATCGAGGGAGTACAACAACCTAAATCGATAATTATGAAAATAAAAATCAAACGGAATAAGAAAAACAGTCGTTAACCAAACAGAATAAAGCACTTTAAAATTAAAAGCCCAGATTCCGGCTAACAAACCCATTAATCAGTGATGAACATCCAAACCTAAAAATTAAGAGAGAAACAATAAGCAAAATTTCAGATTGGGAACACACGAATGAGCCACAGAGCCAGCCGTAGATCCTCCTCTGCCCCAGCCGTAGATCCGCCCCTACCGCCTCAGCAACCCAGCCTCCTCCAAACTCTCCCTCGCCGTCGGAGATTCCAGGGGGGTCATATGCCCTCCCTCGACCCCCTGGTTTCGCCTCTGGTCACAGACTATATTTAGTCTACCTGCTGGAGCTGGAAGATAAATCTTAGACTAAATATAGTCTGGGATTGTGCTGTTGGAGTTGCTCTTAGTTATATAAAGTCACGGTGTTAACACGGAAAATACTTTTTCACCTCACCTCAAAACTTCAAATGTTTAAGTGTAGGTTTTTAAACACGAAGTGATTTAAGTGGGAAAATGTTAAAACTTCATGTGTTGAAGTGAATTTACCCTTTTATATTTTATTTTTGAAGACTCACCTGATTTGCTCCTCCACTTGCATCTGACTTAGAAATGCACAATCTTCAATATATATATATATATATATATATATATATGTTCCCACAATTCGCTTCATTGCCTTAGTGTCTGTCCACATAATTCCAAGTTAAAAGGCCCCTTGACAACCCTTTCCTTTGTTGTTTAGTTTATTGAATTGATGCACTGGCAATTCAGTCTCTTGGTGGAGATTTCACTGGACCATCCAGGAGATTATCTCTAATTAATCCATGATTTATAGGATTACTTAATTTCTCAACAGATAAGAAGATCCAAAATCATCTTTACTAATTATTTAAAGGTTAGATGATCGAAAAGTTATAGGAGCATGCATGTGATCATATATCTTGCTTACCTACTTTGTGATTTCCCGCTAACTTTTTGCAAACTTTGATTTGCTAAGTACATATTTTTATTACTAATGGTTTATTAATTCGTTGGTTAACACAAGTTAATCAGATGGACAAAGCAATATCAACATTTTGAAATTCCCATATGAGCATGCATGAAAAACTTTGGTAACTATTAAAGAAGTTTAAAACTTAGGGTTTGCTGGAGTTTACTCTCTCGGTTCAAAAATTAGAGATAAATTTGACTTTTGAAATAAAATGACAGCGTATTAAATTTTTAATAATGTGAATGTAGTTAATTTTTGTTGATACAATTATTATACTTATTTAGTATATAACCAAAAATTATTAATCACAAAATTTAATTCATTCTAAATTTTTATGAGTCATACTAATTTTGAAGCTTAATATATTGTTTAATCTCAAAAATCAAATAGTATCTTTAATTTTAGAAAGGAGGGAGTAGTAATTTTGATAATAATAAAAAAGGTCAATAATCACATTTCGTAAGAGAGAGTACAAGAGACTCATGAAGTGCCTTTGCAAAAGCCACATGAAAATGTATAGAAAGGCTTGCTCTATATTGAGCGCATAATACATGTACATATAAAATTACAACTACTAGCGTTTATATATATACAGAAAGGATCAAGAGTAGAATTCTTAAATAGCAGAATGCCTTAAATAATATAACTTTATCAAAACGACGTAGTTTTGATAAGACGCGGTGCCATTTTTGTAAATACGCGGTGGCATGGTATTTACAAAAATACCACCGCGTCTTATCAAAACTACGTCGTTTTGATAAAGTTCTATTATTTAAGAGAGTTCTACTACTTAAGAGGTCTACTCTTGATCCTGTCTGTATATAAATATATATAAAACAAATAAACAAATAGAAAATTCAAATTATGGGACTGTTTGATAAAAATTGAATGAATCTGAATCTGACTATGAATCTTAATGGGTTGAATCTGAATCTAAATGAGTTGATTCTGAATCTTAATGAAAAAAATTATTTGATAATTGACATGTTTGAAACATCTGAATGACAAAACTTTATTATTTTACCCCTCTGAAAAAATTCAAAATTGTTGTAAATTTATTTAATATTACTTAATATAATAGTTAATATTTTTTAATTTTTAAATTTTTTTACTTCATTTAGCTGCTCATTCAGCTAAAAAAATCTGATTTAGTCATTCAGCTCGCCCATTTTACTGATTCAGCCATTCAGACAAAAATAAATGCACTAACCGATTCAGCCATTCAGTCATTCAGCTAATCAGCTCCATTCAGCTCTAAACAAATATCCCCTATATCTTAAAAGTGTCTTTCCAGAAGTTAAAACATAATAGTTTGACTATAACAAAATATATGAGAACTTCGTCTACAACAAAATATATGAGAAGTTAGACTACATAGTTCAACTACAATAAAATATATGAGAATACAATTTTCACAGTGTTTTTATCTTTTGCAATAATTGAGAAATTTAAGAGTTACTTGAAGGCAGATTGAGTATGAGGGAAGAAAAAAGAAAGAAAATAAATGTCTGCAAGCGTTTAGGAAAGGAAGGAAAGTAATCGTCGTAGCCACGTAGGTTAACTTTTTTTTTTTAATTGGTTTAGTTTGAGTTTTAACACTATATTAGAGTTGGCCTAATTAAATTTTTAAAAATTTATTTTTGTACATCTATATCATTATATATGGAATCCAAATTAGGGGCCACGAAAGTCGATCCTCTGGTCCGGGCCAGTTAATATATATATAATAAAATACAAATGATTTTGAATTTTTCGCTCACTCAATAAATCGTATGGGTCGTTCAAAGTTTGAGATAAATCCCACCGTCCATACATATATCTAATAAAATACATCTATCTATCTAATCTATCTAATAATGATTTTGAATTTCCCGCTCATTTAATAAATCATCTGGACCGTTCTAAGTTTAAGATAAATCTCACTGTCTATACAGTGCCGAAAATACGGGACCCAGCTAGTATATATATATATATATATGGAGTATATGAAAGTGTGAATCTGACGACATTATTAATTTCAAAAAGAAATGGTCTCATTCAATTACAAAAGTACTTAGCAATATAGTAGAATGTTAGTTGTTGACGTGCAAAGCGTAAATTCTGCCAAACACATCCTAAATCTAGTAAGATTTGGATATGTCTGGAAGATGATACAGTTGTACAGTCTCATAACGTGGGACGTGTCGTGCCACGAACGGATACATTAATATGCTATTATATGCACAATTAATTAATTTTAACAGACTTAACCACCTCATTAATTTAATTTAATGAAATTGGCGTGGCACATGGTGGTTCAATCACATTTTGACTTGGACCTCGAATGGTTATACATAGGAGAAAGAAAGTCATTTTTAATCAACCTAATTATTAAGTTAACGAGACAAAAGCATTAATATTATATAAAGTCTTACATTACTTATATTACATGATGTGTTTTTACTTCTTAGGCAACTTACTTTTCACAGTCAGTTAAAGAGATTAAAATTTGTATCATTAGTACCTTTATTCAGAGTACAAGCTTAAGAATTAAGGTTGTGTTTGATAAATTTAAAAATTAAGATCTGAATGATTATGATGTCTTAATAAATTAGATCATCTGAATAGTTATGAGGTCTGAATCTAAAAAATTGTTTGATAACTAAAAAGTAAGTTGTCTCTTAATGACACTATTTTACCATTTTAAAGGGTAAAATTTTATTTAATAGTTTTAAATATTCAATTTAATAAAAATGAGTGCATACTATTGTTGAATATATTTATATAAAAAAAATTTATCAAAAAAATTTCATTAAGAGGTACCTCTTAATTATTAAGATTTCATTTTCTGTCTTACCGATTAAGAGACATTCAGAGGTAACAAAACAAAAAAAAAAAAAAACAACATGCCTCTTAGCGAATAAGAGGCAGTCCATTAAGAGGCAATCAGATGTAAACAAACAACACCTAATTCTCATACAAGAAGATATATGGGAAAAAAATGTCTAGAGGCCTAAATATAATCGTTTGACTTACTATATAACTATTTGATTCAATTAACATGAAGTGAATTTCATGATAAGTTCACTTCATGTTCAATACAGTGATAACACAGATGAAATTATGATCTCTCCGCCTGCGTTTTAACACTATATTAAATATAAAGTGAATTTACGATAAAGTTTACTTTATGCTAACCACTCTTATAAGTATATATATGGTCCTATAAGTTATTATTGTGATGTTGAGTTAAATGACAACCAATCGTTTCATGGCATGTAACAAAAATAATTCAAAATCACTTGGTTCTAAATAACAGGTATTTTAGTACACTGTAACTGATAAATGACATGTTATTCTTTATAATACTGCCTCCATTTAAAAATATATAACTTAAACGTGATTTTCTGGAGTCAATTTAAGATATTTATTAATTTAAAATTGACATAAATTATTTAATTTAAAAACAATTATAAAAATCTTAAAGTATCTAAAAAGTATTATTAATCATAAAATTAATTGTTTTCAGAGGTTAAATTATTTAATTAAGCTTGAAATGACAAATATCATAAATTAACTCTAAATATTTAATTTAATATTCAGTATTACATAAATATGTAGCAGCTTTTTATTTTGGGTTTTATGCAATAACCAGAAAATTGATAAAGAAATGGAAGAATTACATATATTAGTACATTTATGAAAGTAATTACAAAAATCATACACTCATAAAATAATTACAAAAATACAACACTTCATCATTTTTATTTTCAATACTAATACAATTAAAAGTCCTTAAATTAAGGGATTAATATTAATGGGCAAATTAGTTTCCATCTTCCTTCAGTCTCTCTCTTTTCCATTAATATTTCTCTCTCTTCTCCCTTACTACTTCTCTCTCTCTTATTACTTCTCTCTCTCATCTCGAAGCCACTTATCGTCGTCCTCTTCCGCCGCTGCCGCCGCCGCAACACCAGTCTCTCAACTCGTCGTCGTCCTCTTCTTCATCTACTGGTATTTCTTCATCTACTGATATTTTTCTTCTTTTTGTATTGGTATTTCTACTGGTATTTCTTCTTTTTCTTTTTCTTCATCATTAATTAATTAGTCTTCTTTTTTTCTATTAATTAGGGCTGATATTTTTATTTATTTTTTTTTATTTTCTTTTTTTTACTGATATTTTTACTAATATTTCATTTTTTTCCTACTGATTAGTCTTCTTTTTTTGGTGGCGTAAATTAATTAGTTAATTAGTTTTTGATTATTTTTAAATTTATTTTTGTTGCACTTGTTGATTCACAGGTTGCTCATTTTAGTGAAAAGAAGGTTTTGGATCAGAAAGCATACATGTTGTTCTATTATCATATAATTTTTAAATGTGTGTTAATTTAAATTTTGTTATTGTTACTATCATATAACTGTTTAGTTACTTCTGCATTATATTTTGGTTACTGTTAATTTGTGATTCGGATACCATTTTTGTTACCTTGATTTGGTATTTTGGTTACTTTTTTATGTTGTTATGGTTACTATGTATTTGCTTAGTATACATGGTTGACTAAACTGGTTTTGGTGTACATGTTGTTTATGTATTAGTTACCATTAATATATATTTTGGTTACTAACATATAACTATTTGATTTTTTTCATTAGTATATTTTTTGTTACTGTTAGCTTATGATTTGGATACCATTTATTTTCTTTCAATTGGAATTTTTGTTAATTTTTTATGTTGTCTTGGTTACAATGTATTGGTTGACTAAATTGGGTTTGGTCTACATGTTGTTTATGTGTTGGTTACCATTAAAATATGGTTTGGTTACTTGCATATAACTGTTTGGTTACTTCTTTAGTATATTTTTTGGTATACATGTTTTGTTTATTACATAAAATGGTTTATACTACATGTTGTTTATATTTTGGTTAGCATTAGATTATATAATATAACTTTTTGGTTACTGTTTTATTTTGGTATGGTTAATGTTATATTATGATATGATAACTATTATTGTGCAGTCAATTTAGGACGTTGGTTATTTGTTATAGTCTGTTTTGGCTACTGTGTAAGTGTTATATTATATTTTGGTTAGTATGCTCTTATTTGTTAATCACTATGTAAATGTTTATGATATAGATATTGTTTATATCTGGTTACTAATGACTGTGTAAATCTGATTTTGTTTATTTGCAGTTATGAGATCTTTACTATGAAGAATGCAATTTATTGAAAAAGTTATATATTAGTTACATGGAAGTCCCTAACATTATTATCAAGAAATTGAACTCAAGTCAGTTGGAGAAGTTTGAGGCATCATTAGTTTGTGAATGTATTATTATCATATGTATTTTAGTTATTATTTATTGTTTCTTTTAAGTTGTATTTGCTACATTGTTTGAGATGTACAGTTGGTAACCAAATATGTATATAAAGGTAACCAACTATTGTTTTGATAGTAACCATAGAGTTACAAGCTTATTTCAGGACATATATCAAATGTGAAGTGTACATGTCATAGTATAATTGGGTTGCCTAAACAAATAATATCACCTTCATTACAGGATGCTGGATACACAGGTTGTTTTATATTTTGGTTACCATTAAAACTTATTATGGTTACTGTTATAAAACTATTTGGTTACTTATTTATTATATTTATTTTACTGTTATTTAATTATTTTTGACTGCTATTATTGTACAATCAATGAGGTATTTTAGTTATTATTTATTGTTTCTTTTAAGTTGTGTTTGCTACATTGTTTGAGATGTACAGTTGGTAACCAAATATGTATGTAAAGGTAACCAACTATTGTTTTGATAGTAACCACAGAGTTACAAGATTGTTTCAGGACATATATCAATTGTGAAATGTGCATGTCTTAGTATAATTGGATTGCCTAAACAAACAATATCACCTTCATTACAAGATGCTGGATACACAGGTTGTTTTATGTTTTGGTTACCATTAAAACATATTATGGTTACTGTTATGTAACTTTTTGGTTACTTATTTATTATATTTGTTTTACTGTTATTTAATAATTTTTGACTACTATTATTGTACAATCAATGAGGTATTTTAGTTATTATTTATTGTTTCTTTTAAGTTGTGTTTGCTATATTATTTGAGATGTACAGTTGGTAACCAAATATGTATATAAAGGTAACCAACTATTATTTTGATAGTAACCAGAGAGTTACAATCTTGTTTCAGGACATATATCAATTGTGAAATGTACATGTCATAGTATAATTGAGTTGACTAAATAAACAATTTCACCTTCATTACAGGATGCTGGATACACATGTTGTTTTATGTTTTGGTTACCATTAAAACATATTATGATTACTGTTATTTAACTATTTGGTTACTTATTTATTATATTTGTTTTACTGTTATTTAATAGTGTTTGACTACTATTATTGTACAATCAGTGATGGATTTTAGTTATTATTTTTTAAAATCAGTATATAACAACTATTTTGTATAATCAGAAATCAAAATATTAATCAATATCAATTTTGTTTACTGTACACAATAAAAAATGTTACCAACCATATGGATAATGGTTACTCATAGTAAACAATTATATATTCATGTATTTACACTCTTAATGTACAACAATTTATCAGGCCTTTTTTGGTCTTAAAATAGGTGGATTATTGTATGTTTTCCTGTTGTGTCCTTTTTCTTGGCACCTGCTGCATTTGTTTTGAATTTTGATTTCAGACCCATGTTTGTACCTCCCTATTCTTGATCTTCCCATTGGTCTTCTTGTGTTCGGTGGTTTTACACTTATGTTTCTTACTTCCTCTGACATATCCCAATTTTCTTTGTCATCTAACAGCATGATGGAAGCTGAACAAATATAATATTAAACAACAATCAAACCAGCATTAGTCAGTAACCAAATATAATGTTAAACAGTAATCAAACCAGCATTAGTCAGTAACCAAGTCATCATTTTCAGTAACCAAGTCAGCATTGTTCAGTAATAATATGCACTAACCATTATAATTTTACACAGTAACCAACTCAGCAATATTCAGTAACCATTATAATGATACACAGTAACCAAGACAACATTAAACAGTACAATGTTACACAGTAAACAAGACAACATCAGACAGTAACTAGCAGTTTTAGGAAGTTAAACAATGCATTTAATGAGTAACCGAATCAGCATTAATCAGTAACCAAGACAACATTAGATAGTACAATGTTACACAGTAAACAAGACAACATCAGACAGTAACTAGCAGTTTCAGAAAGTTAAATAATGTATTTAATGAGTAACCATCAATATAATAAAATCAATAAAAATCATTTAAAAATTATAAAGCAATCAAATAAACATTATTCAGAAATCAAATTTATAATAAACAACAACCAAATTATATATATTTAGTAACTATAATATAAAACACATTTTCAAATGCATTTTTACAATCAAAACAGTCAGTATACTGACTTTGTGACAAATCAAAGAGCAAAAAACTTAAGAAAGGTAACCAATATACGAGTATATAGTAATCACGGGGTAACCAAATAAACATTTAAAGTATACAACAACCAAATAAATATTATACAGTAATCAAATCAATAATAAACCACATTTTTAATCAACATCAATTTTGGTTATTGTACACCATCAAAAATGTTACCAACCATGTGATTAATGGTTACTAATAGTAAACAATTATATATTCTCTTAAACAATTAAATTTGTTGTATTAGTTACTGTCAGTCTCCATTGTCTGACAACTGAATAAACATTGTAAAGTAACCAAATCAATATTAGATAGTAACCAAATTACATAATGTTAATAACCAGAAAATAAACTAATTTTTTACATGCAATTTTGAAGGCCTAAATGATAGAATTTGACCAAAAAACCATGCAGTTCACCAGCAAAGCTAGTGACTTTTGATCGTTGACCCGTTTCCAATGAAATTAGGCTCTAAAAATGCCAAAATCCGACACTCTAATCTTGACAGTTATTTCCAAATTGCAACTGGATCAAATCTTTTTATAAAATATATAATACATAACAACATTAGACAGACAATGTTACACAGTAACCAAAACAGCATTAAACAGTAACGAAATATTCAGTAACTATTATAATGTTACACAGTAACCGAATTAGCATTAATCAGTAACCATTATAATGTTACACAGTAACCGAATCAACATTAATCAGTAACCAATATATTATTACATAATAACCAAGACAACATTAGACAGTAACCAAGACAGCATTAGACAGTAACCAAAATAACATTAGATATTATAATGTTATTCAGTAACCAAGAAAACATTAGAGAGTAACCAACAGTTTCATGAAGGTAACCAAACTCATTTAAAAATTATAAAGCCATCAAATAAACATTATTTAGCAAACAAATGAACAATTATCAGTAACCAATTTATATATATTTAGTAACCATAATAAAAAAATATATCAATGAATCATCCAATCGTTATAGGAATTTGTAGTAACCATTTTAAGTGTGAAAAACTTAAGAAATGTAATCAATATAGGAATTCGTAGTAAGCATATGTAACTATATGTATATGAATTTTAATCTCACATACCTCAGTATTCAGATTTGTATCGAAGTTGCTGTGATTTTGTATTCAACATTCACTGTCGTTCGATTGTGTTTCGTTACTGAACTTGAAGTTGTTGTTGATTTTGTATGCTATTTTGTGATCTCAGCGTGCCGTCGCAACAAAAAGTTTCGTCTTCTCCGATCTCAGAGGTGTGTCGCGACAGAAGATTTGGATTTCAGTCGCTTGAATCTCAGTTGCTTGAATTTTGGATCTCAGTTGCTTGAATTTTGGATCTCAGTTGCTTGAATTTAGGAGCGGTTAGTTGTAAATAGAAAAAATGTGTAACTGACATATATACGTGATTTTAGCAACTTTATATTGTGTTGTTTTATTTTTGTAATTATGTTTTGTGTGTTTTATTTTTGTAATTATTTTCTAATTATTGTATATTAGTGTTAAGGACCCTAAAGAAATATGTAAGCAATTGGTTTTTATTGGGCTCCACTATGGGCATATCGGTGCTAAGTATATATATTTTTCATATTAGTGAAGGTTATTATTCATACTAAACTTTTATTTTATTTTTTTACAAAATTTGTAGTGAAAACTTAGATATATAAATTCTAAAGTGCACCCAAATGCAAAAGTTAATTACTGTTGAAATTAATATTAATTCTATAATTTTTTCTTCAGATTAATGGTAAGTGTATAAAGAAATTGATTTAAATATTTTTCATTCATCTCATCAATAATATATTTTTCTGGTATAGTTATTACTCCCTCCGTCCCAAATTATCTGCTGTTCTAGAGTCTCACACAGATACCAATATGTATGATAAAAATACTAAAATACCCTTTGTGCTGACTTTTTTATTAATTGAAGAGAAAGAAAAATCAGCTAATTAATTGGAGAGAGAGAGAGAAACATTGAAAAGAGAGAGAGAAAGCAGCATATTAATTGAAGAGAGAGATAGAGAGAAACAATTATTAATTGAAGAGAGAGAGAAGGACATGAATGCAGATGTTTAAAAAAGAGGAGAGGCATTAATGAGACTAATGATTATCAACAATTAAGATAAAGGGGCAAATTTGGAAAACAAATGAAAAAAATGTATTGAAATCTTAAAAAAGCAGATATTATGGGACAAATTTTTTTCTCTAAAACAGCAGATAATTTGGGACGGAGGGAGTATAAAATATTCATTATTTATAAATTTATTTGGATATGTGATTGTTACTACTAAGTACTTTTATTATTCTTAAATGTGAATATTTGTTTCAGTTTGTAACTTGGCTTTTGATTAAGTACTTGTCTATTACTGAAGGAATAATATGGTCATGTTATGACATATTTACACAAAAATAAAAAAATTAAATATATTTCTCTAAAACGTGATATAACTTTTTGGTGTGTAAAGCTTTTTGTAATTGAATGTCCTCTACAACCCAACGGTTTTTGCAAACTATGATCCGAGAATGGAAAATAATTCCATGATTCGTAACAGTTAGGATTTGATTTGTATTGGGAGATGTTACTGATAAAAGTTTCTAAGTTTTTAGGCCAACTGATTAATTGTGATCCAACTGTGGAGATGAGACATGAGTCTTATAGGGAGAAGTAGTTGAACCACTTTCTTACAATCTCTCCAACTCTCCAACGCTTGGTTATGTAAATATTTAGTCAACCTCATAAGCTGACTAATAAACTAAATGGGTCGGACCCTCCATGGGCACTCCATTTGGATACCCAACATTGCCCACTTGCCCATGGCAGAGACGACGTAATCCTCATATCTACCAAAACCACCTCCAACTAAAACATGTAAACCTCTAATTGTCGAATCGTACGACAGCTGAGTTCACCTACAATGCGGGAGTTCTATACCAAATCCGTTAGGGCCAACACAGAGACAGCTACCCTTCTAAAGAAAAACAATGCGGGAACTCTCATGCTAAACTCAATTAGTTCGCGTAGAGGCTACAACCCATAAACTCAAAGTACCCCGGACACATTTGAATTTTCACTAGGTTAAGTATCTCTAATCCTTCAAAGAGCCTTACTTAACCATCTTTGGGCTTAAGTCTATTTCGTATCTCACTTATTACTATATCGCTATCAAAACGTTATAATTGTCGACAATAAATGCAAAACGAAGTGAAATCAAATTGTCTACTCAGAAATGAATCAACTATTTTCTCATAATCGGTCCTTATAGTCTTATCAATCCTGTCCTTAGGAATCGAAAACAAAGTAGCAACATTAATTCATATCTTTGCAGTATAGTCAAAGATCACAAAGAGCACTTGGTGTAACAATAAAAAACTTATCTTACAGGACTCACACGATGAGGAAACAAGAATTCATTTTCTCACATCCTTTATATAGTCACTAAACACATGTAACACTCTCACAACATACTATTATATAGTCTTGTTGTGTGGAGCTTAATATAGTCACTCTCAGAGTGCTTAACTCGAACATTTCAAATTGCTCGCTTATCAAAGTGCCATATTTGAAATTCCGCTTTAGTGTCGTACGGATCTTAGTTCAGTTACTTCATAAGCGCTTATCTCGAAAATCTAGATTGCTCGATTTCCCAAGCACCAATCTTGAATTAAACTTCGTATCCGGCTATTAGTACAGGTTAATATAGATTGTGGTGTATACTATATTTAGTTAATCCAAGTTAACCTCATCTTGGCTCATGCCAAGGTGACATCATGTTTCATTTCGCTCGCTACTAAGCGTCAATTGATTGTTATCAAAAGCATCAAGAACTCGTTACTTAAAGCGCCAATAAATGAAGTGTCTCAACCTTGCTCGCTTTTCAAAGCGCCAAGGGTGATTGCTCGTGTGAGTGAGTGAATCAACCTGTTGACATATATTTAGTGTGTGCATATCCAATATGTATAATGACTGTGTGAACTACTAATATTTATCATATGAGCTAACAGTAAACAATCATAAGTGAGTAGGACTGAGCAAAAAAAGGGTATAACTGAATTATCGAACCAAACCAAAATAATTTAACCGAATTTTTTTAATAATTCGATTATTTTTAACGTTTCGGTTATATCAGAAATTATTTACAATTTTCGATTAGTTTATACGGGTTTCACTTTTGGGTTATTCGGTTTAACCAAATAACCGAACAAAGCGTTGCACACATCACTTAAAATAATAATAATATGACTCAGCATTCAGCCCACTACTATCCCATTCTCTGAAGTCGGAACTCTCAATTTCCAAACCCAGATCTCGAACTCACAAGTCTCAATCTCTCATCCCAAACCCAGATCTCGAACTCAGAAGTCGGAACTATCAAGTCCCAATCTCTCATCGTCCGACGACTATCGACGCATCGCCTCATCGCCCTCGACGGCCCTTCATCGGCCATCATCAGTCAATCTCGAAGACTCGAACTCTCGAACTCTCATCCGGTCTGACATCTTCAATTCTTCATCGGCCCTTTATTTCGATCTCTCAAGTCTCATCAGGTCATTCCTCAGAAGTCAAACCTTACTACGAATTTGGTAGAGCTTGTTTTGATAGAAGTCAAATCTCATCCGGTGATTTGAAGGTATTTTTTTTATTTCTTCTACGAATTTGGTTTAATTGTTAGCCACTTTCGTCACTAAAAGAGAAAAAATAGGAAAAAAAAAAGAGTAAGGAGAAAGATGAAAATGAAGAAGATATTTTGGTAGCATCATTGCATCAACATAAGTGGTAACTAAAGGGGTTGGCATTATTTTGTAAATTAGATATGGGTAATTATAGATAAAACATTTTAGGTACAACAATTAAAGACTGAACTGTTTGAAAGTCAGTTCATAACTTTTTAATAATTTTTCTATTGATGTGTCAAACTATTTACGTTATACACCAATATTTTGAAGGTTAACTCAGTTATGTGTATCTTTCTTGTATGCTTCCAAAGTTTCCTATTGATAATATCTTTAACTAGCACACACTTGCGAATAAGAACATAATTTAAATGAAATAATTTAAACTTGCATGTTCAAAGCAATAATATGCAAGCTTTACATTTTTACATGTCTATGGATATTTTATGGTAATATTCATCTATTGCTTCTGACAGTCTTAGTGCCTACTTAACATTGCAATTGATATTACGTACTAGATTGTCCAGTACTTGCCTACAAGTTATTCTTATTGGTGGATTTATACTTGATGTTCTCTTAAAGTTTCACATACATATCAATTCCCATACAAGTAGGTCAATATGCTATAGGCAAAAAGTAACTTTGATGAATCAGTTTTCTTGTAGAGAGTAGTTAGAGAGAAAATTAGTATGAACACAACATAAGGCCACTACCAACTTGGCTCCTGTCACTTTGGGGTGCTAGGGGTGACTTAAGGTACATACCTTACTTTGGCATTGTCTGCATAAAGTGGCTATTCTAGATATAAAATCCACGGCCTTGCAATTGTTGGCTCAAGCTTAAGGTACATACCTTACTTGAGTGCTTTTTCTTTTTTCTTTTTGGTTAAGGCGGAAAAATACAGGAAAATAAATGATGATATAGAGGTTATTACATTTACCAAAAAGAAAACCATATGAGGCCTGCTCTTCAAACTAGCTCATCAATCATAAGCATAAACAGGTTTTGGCATATGGGTATCTTTAGTTGTTATGAATCATTAGTATGAAATCTGAATAGAGATGAGAAGAAAGATAGAGGAAAATTGGTAGCTTTAAATGTACCATATTTCTCAACTTATTGCTTGAAGTTTTTGATTGATGTACACTTTTTAAACTTCACAGCCCTGTCTTATGATAACACGAGGTTGTATGTCATTAGAGATCTTGTATGATAGTGGCAAAACACCCTTCCAAAGTTGGGTTCACCTCGCCCTATTCGGTTCACCAAAATTAAATATCAAATGACGTATACAATACAACACACTTATCTAAAGTTTTCAATAAAATTATTTTCATACTATTTAGGGAGAAACTTAACAGCTATATACCACAGTTCTATTTTCCTGTTACCCCCGCTCGACCCAGCTACACTCTTGTTACCTGAAAAGAATTGTGAAGCAAAAGGGTGAGCACAACTAGCTCAGTAAAAAATATCATGATTAAAGATAATTAAATTATCAATAGCCTTCATCAGTAATAAATCAAAGATTTAGAACATATGGTAGATGATAAAAATTTTTAACCATAGTTGCACTGGAACGAGAAATTCATTAGAAGAGTCAAATAAACCATAAATTCTATTATCTTCTTCATGTTAAAAGTCCACCAACAATGTTTTATCCCTGTAACATCAATCAACAGTTTTTTTCCACAATCATATGAATAACTCATAATCATAATTATGATTCTAAATTCCTCTTCGCATCTAAGACGAAGATAATTTTTATCACCTGTCTTTACCTGAAACATCAAAGATCATGGTTATACCAAATCACAGTTCCTGTTCATAATCATACTAATAAATTCATCTTTTAACCACGACCAAAGATATTCATCAGCAGTTCATCTTTGCACTACATGCCAAAGATATTCAAGAACAAGCCATCTTCGCACTACGGGCCAAAGATTTTCAACAACAGGTCATCTTTGCACTACAGACTAAAGATATTCATCAATAATTGATCTTTACACTACAGGCCAAAGATATTCATATCTCAAAGAAATACATAATCATTTCAGAATTTATATAAACCATAATTATAACCATGTTGATCAATTCACCTTTGCACTTAAGCTAAAAATATTCAATTATAAATTCAATGGTCATGATCATACCAGTCAACAATTCATCTTTGCACTACTGGCCAAAGAGAACCCATAGTCACGATCACACCAATAATCTATCCATCTTTACACTTAAGTCAAAGAGAAGTTTCATCACCAGGATTATAAAAATGTTATATGAACAATATAATCAAAACATGGATTTAATTCCAAGAGTAAGATTCATAAATCAACGATTTCATAATACCTTAATCCACATATTATAAATCACTTAATAATCTCATAATCTAATATTATTAATATTACCACAATATTTTAATTATTTCTTAAACTTATAAATAATTTATTTTAATTGTTTACACTTTACTAATTAATGCATTTAATCATCCTAAAATACCAAACTCATAAGATTTCATCACCAATAACCAAAACCTTCATCAAAAATCTGCATATACCTTATATAGGATTCCCAAGCCATAAAATCCTATTTTTTAATTTTGTTACTTCACATAACATATTTAATTCATTTACTCATAACTAGTCTATTTTTATGAAAAATACCAAATCAGTACAAATAAATTTTCTTTTCTGGGATATAATAGAACATAGTCACATATTGAACATATATTTTTCTTGGAATTTTTAAAATTCATTTACTATTTTTCATATGGCCAAAACTGCCGAATATTTAGACATTTATCATAAATTGTACTTTTGTCCAAAATTTACAGGGTATACTGATATTATATAGATGTACTTTCAATAAAAATTTCATCAATTTTGGAGTTAACCATAAGGAGTTATAAGGGATTACTTTTAAAATAGTTTTTTCTCATAAAATCCATAACTCCTAATCTATACATCCAAAAATTGCCATTTTTGGTCAATCAAGAAAACTCATCAAATTATCATTTCAAAATTTTCCAGAATTTTTGAAGGTCAGAAAAATTTTGAAACTGAAAAGCATAATAACCCTTAAAATCTCTTACATAATAACAACATCCCTTACCTTAGTACTTCTGACTTGAATATCGGAAATAATTCTGAACGAACTTGCACCGTATAGCAACACTCAAAATATCTAAATACTCACAAAAATACGCTCGATAATATAGAGAGAGAAAACTTCAGTTTCTGGTGTGATTTTCAATTCTAACATAAGCACCTATTTATAGGAAATTGCTTAGAACACCAAAGCAGAAAATTGAATATAATAATATTATTAATAACCAAAATCATACGCCTCCTTTGAATTTAGATTCCAGCAATTCCCACATGCAAAAGTACACTTGTAGGGCCCACCTTCTAGAAAAACATGTTTTAAACACCTTTTGTAACAAAATCAATTCAGACTCAATAATCCAGAACTTCAATAATTCATAATAACTAGCCCTTTTATCAGAAAAATTCAAATCTTATGTCCATTCCATAGGAAATTTAATTCTCTACAACTTTGCAGAAGAAAATTTTTCTAAATTCCAAACAGAAATTAACCGAAATCCACATACGGACGATTTTAAAGGCTATTATCAAATTTCAGTCAAAAATTGTTTCCACCAACATGTTTAACACGTGTTTAGCATTTATAGTCACAAAAATACTCTTTCTCATCATTTATTCATATATCACACATTCATTGTAAAAATATTATCATTATTATATTATTAAAATATAATAATATATTTAAATAAATTATTTTATCAGAAAAGATAAAATATCAATTTTCAACAATTGTCACATTAAAAATTTTCTCCATCTATATCCCCATAAAATGAATATTTTTCTTATCATATAAATTAATAATTAATTATTCATAAATAATATTACAGAATTACAATAATGACAACCAGGCCGTTCCTAGGAAAGAGGGGGTTTTCCAATAAGGATTTCTCCTTACTGGCGCGCAATTAGGTGACCAAACCTCTCCTTGCCAGAACTTTCTAGACATTGTCAATAGTGATATTTAATAATATTATTCAAATAATATGAATTATTGATCTGATAATAGAAAATACTATGCCGTGACAATTATTGAAACAACAATAATATAAAATATCAACGCAGCAATTATTGAACCAATAAAATAAAATATTGAACAGTAATTACTGTAACAATTATTGAGTAGTGCCTTCTTACGTAAAAAAAAATTATCATGCTTTGTGAATAGTACTCGTGAATAGTAACTCGTGAATAGTAACCCCGACAAAAAAAAATAAAAATTTCACGAGAAAAATCTTACCAATATTCCGGTATAATGATATTTAAATCAATTTAACCATTTACTGAATAGTAATTATAAGAAAAATTGAATACTTTTATTTCATAAAATTCGGGGTCTTACATATTGCCTGTGATGTATTGTTTATTCTCATTTCTACTATTGTTTCGGAGTTCGCATTTAGCACGAGGGGCGCATTCTTGATTCATTTAGGAGTTCATTGTCTCCTAATATGGTGGAAGCTCTCATATGTGCTCAAGATTAAATTAAAAAGAAGAATTGTATTGATGTTGAGGAAGATAACAACTTTGCCGATAAACTTGAGTGCAGTAATAATTATTATTTATGTTATTTTATTGAACTAATAAAAAATTATAAAAATAATGTGTTTAATTATATTTTTTACTTTTTAGCAATTTCCAAGTTGAGCCTTGCTACTAATGATGCCAATGTTTCCCTGACTCAACTTAATTAATGAGGTAAATTCATCTCTCGATTCATTATTACAATTTACAACAACTATAGTGTTGTTTATCTTTATGGTCCATGTTCTATCACAAATTCTTAAATTTCCTTGCTTCTTTACTTGACAAAATGAATTCCTATTGTTATGTAGTAGTCTTGTCTTTAGGCAGGGCCATTTCCATGTTTAAATCAATTGTTTCTTTCCCATTGAATGTTAAAAGCTACCTTGCAAGATTAAAGTCAGTGAGGTCAAATTTAAGTAGCACCAATAAATAACATCATTAAGTTACTGACATCAAGTGTATAAAATATCAAAATTTGATCATTTTTGGCAAATATCTTTTAGATTCACCTTTTAAGTTCCTAGTTTTATCATTGTATACATTTAACGAGCATCAATGTATTTGGAAACTAGTATTTAGCAACTTTAAGTGAGAAAGTGAACTTTTCTTTTTGACAGAATGACAGCGCCTGTAATACCTCCTGCTACTCTTGAACTTGGGGATAAGGGTGAGAAATTCGGTTATAACCGAAATCTTCTTAATTTTACTATCCGAACAACTAATCGAATTTAAAAATAACCGAATAACAGAAAACCGAATAACCGAATTTACAATTCGGTTATTTCGGTTAATAACCGAAATTATGATCTATTTTATCAAACAAAAGACAACAACATTCTAAAGCACCCACAACAAATGAAGCATGGTAAATATATATAGTAATGGATGAAAACAGAACAAAATTATGGGAAGAAACACCAATCCGAGAAACATTTCTAGACGATAATTGTTATAACAAATCCAGATTCCGGCAACAATAAATATCCAATCTGAAATATAAATAATATTCAATAAAAATGTAAAGTCAGATCGAAACAGCCACCGAAAAAACCATCAAGATCTGAAATCCTCACCTCAAATAACCCCCACACCAGATCATAACCTCCGATTTCAGCACAGACTTCATCAATACCCGCTATTAATCGAACAATGAAAAACCACGATCCATCAACCCTCGGACTTGGCACTGAATAGATTAGAGAAGAGACCTTCGGGTTGGTCCTCAATTAGCCACTAAAAAGGTTAAATAGAAGTATAGAACCTAAGAAAGAAAAGTAGTGATCAGGGAAAGGGAGGAGATGGTGCCACGGTGGGCCGAAGTGGAGGGGAAGGGAAAAAGGGAAAGATGAAAGCAGGTGGGCTAGTAAAGTAGTAATGAATAATGATACCCAAAAGTAGTCTGGGCTAGTAAAGTAGTCTGGGCTACAGGGCTAGTAAAGTAATGCTTTGTTCGGTTATTCGGGTAAATCGAATAACCTAAAAATGATACCTGTATAAACTAACCAAAAACCGTATATAATTTCGGATATAACTGAAATGTTAAAAATTATTGAATTATCAGAAAATTTTGATTACTTTATTTCGGTTCGGTTCGGTAATTCGGTTATATCCTTTTATTTACAAATATGCAGGTCACAGGTGAGATGGTATTTGTCTCACTAAAATAATCATTGACAATATTGATATATGAGCGTTGTATTTTCTAATTCACGGAATGTTTGTCCTCCAAGTCCTTGTTTTCTTATTCACATGGATAAGGGGACTGTAACTTAAGCCTCTAGCTGCAGTACTAGCATGGTTCAATGAAGAAGAATGTTGTTTAATTACCCAAAAAATATGTAGTTTAAGCTAACAAAAGAAAATGCTAATACTTGATTTTTGTGATGGGATCATTAGCAACTTGTGGCTTTGACATATTGTAGCATTTTACATGCGATAGCATTCTCAGTTTACTGTTTTACCATTACAATGTTTACTTATAAATAAATAGATAAATAAATTTCGATAGTTTAGATGAGATTATCCAATGTGTTATTTATTGTTGGTAATATTTATATAAGGTATATATAATAACTTAAGGCGATTTTATATTGATATCACCTCTGGTGCTTATTATGCCAAAATCCATTGATCAATAATTCAACATTAGAAATTAATTTTATTGGGGTAAAAATTATTATTGAATAATATGTGGAATTACAACTGATGTAGTTTCTTTCTTTTTATTCAATGTAGTTTGGAACTGTTGAGACTATAAGACTATGAGGATTTAGGATTTAGACTTGTTGGCTGTTGATGTTGCCTGTTTGGACTTGGCTCAGTTGGCACTTGGCTACATTTTATTGATTGCTCATTTGCTCCTGACTCTTGTAGACTGTAGCCACTGTTGTTGTTATTGTTGTTTATTGCTTGTTGGCTCAGTTGCCTATTGTTGTTGTTGGTTTGAGGATCATTCATATTTTTGTAATATGTCTTGACACTTGATTGATGTTGCCTGTTGTTAATCTTTAGACTTGTTAATAACTTAATATCACTGTGTAATGTTAAGTTAGGCAGAGTTGTTGGAAACTATTAAATTTTGTTATTAACCGAATAACCAAATAATTAATTTGGTTATTCGGTTATCATATATTTCAATTAGTTGTTCGGATATTCAAAGTAGTGTAATTCAAGTTTTTGATTATAACCGAAATGTTTATTCGATTCGGATAATAACCGAATGCTCACTCCTATAAGTGAGAAGAAATGAATCTCGCATAAATAATAAACATCTCCAAACAATAATGAATATCTCATACAAGCCAAATAATGAGTGATATCTAAGAAAAAAGAAAGTACATCAAATCCTACGAAGCCCTAACAAATTAATATGCCTACAAAAGTCATCTTTAGGAATCGGCTTCGTCAAGGGATCAACTACCGTAAGTCCAGTGCGCATGTACTTCATTATTACCTCGTTCTTTGCAATGTTCCCTTTAATGAAGTTCATTCTCAAGTCAATGTTTTTCGTTCTGTCATGATACTTGGGGTCCTTGATGTAATCTAGGGTCGTCGTGTTATCACAAAAAATAGTCACAGGATTCGAAGCATGAGATACGAATCCAAGATCCTTGAAGAATCTCCTCAACAACATGTCTTCCTGAACAGCCGACGTACATGCTACAAACTTCAACTCCATCGTCGAAAAAACTATACAAATCTGTTTCTTACTACACCAAGTGATGACACCACCATATAACAAGAATGCATATCCTAAGGTCGACTTGCGCATACCCTGGTTACCTCCTCAACTGGCATCGTAGTAACCAATCAAACGCATGTCTGGTCTTCCATAGCACAACATGTAATCCAAATTACCCTTTAAATATCGCAAGATCCTCTTCATTGCCCTCAAATGAGCAATCTCAGGGTTTGACTAATAACGACTAAGATAACCGACTGCATATGTTATATCAGACTGAGTACAAACAATTGCATACATTAGTTTTTCTATAGCATTAACATACTGGTAATGAGACATTTTCTCAGTTTCCTCGTGAGAAGTAGGGCTTTGCTCGGGTCCACTAGCGTCGCCTTTAGCGATATGGGTGTCTATGCGTTTCCAATTGCTCATCTAGAATTACTCAAGAATCGTCTTAAGGAAAGTCTCTTAAGACAAACCAAGATGCTTCCTTGAGCAATCTCTATAGATCTTAACTCCAAGAACATAAGTTGCTTGTAAGACCCCAACTTTTATGAATAAAGAATTTTTTCTCGAAATATATTTTTGAATATTATGGTGTGGATATGATATAATGTTATATTGTGGATAATATTTACAAATTTTGCAAAGTAAGCAAGTTGTTATAAAATATTCGATTGGTCGGGGAATATTCGTTTTAATAGGGAATATTCGTACGACGGCACAATCATTGGTGAACCCCACAACGGAAGTTTTGTCGTAGTTAGAAAATGACAGAAATATCTTTTTATAAAAATAACGGCGAAAGTTTTATCGTTAAACTATTGAACTACTCAATAGTAAAAGTACAATAATATGTGTGGTTGCATAGTAGAACAAGGTATTAATTATTGATGCTTACGTGAAAAGTCACTCAGTTATACTTAATTATTGCTATAGTAATTACTGCATAATATCTCTCATATTATTGATTCAATTATTGTCACAGTATCATCTGCATAATATTTTATATTAGTAAATCAATATTTTGAGACGACAAAGTTATTCATATTATTATTTACAATATTAACGATGTCTAGAAAGTTCTGTCGATGAGAGGTTTGGTCACCTAATTGCGCGCCAATAGGGAGAAATCCTTATCGGAAAGCCCCCTCTTTCTTGGGAATGATCTGGTTGTTAAATATTATGAGTTATAATATTAATGATGAATAAGTTCGTGTTGATTAAAGATGAAATTGATATTTACATTATGTTGGGATTATTAGTGTTAGTGGAAATTGACATTTATTTCGATAAGGTTATATTAACCAATCGGATAAATGACTAATTATTTGCTATTAATTCACATGCTTATAACTATTTTTTCACATGTATGTACTATTAATTCACATGCATGTACTATTAGGGGAGGTGGTGCACGATTGATAATACTTGCATGACTAAATTAAAAATAGAGGTATAGATGAAGGTACTATACTGTAATTATTTTTTTCACATGTATAGAACTATTGAATCACATGACTGAACTATTAATTCACATGATGTACTATTAGGGGAGGTGGTGCAAGTTTGATAATATTTGTAGTACTAAATTAAAAATAGAGGAAAATATGAAGGTATTATACTGTAATATTTTAATCCCTAAAATGTGCAATTATCAAAATTATATTTTTCTATAAATAGAAGCTCATTCTTCTTTCATTCTCACCAATTCACTAAGACTCACAAGAGCAATTATAGAGAGAGAAGCTATATAGAAAGAATCTATAGTGAGAAAGAAGAAGAGAAGTCTGTTACTTCACTATTTTAGTATCCAGTCTTCTTCTGAGGTAAGGGATATTATTTATTTCTTATTCATAAGGGGTATTTTTTCTTACGTATTCGTAAGGGATATTATTTTTATTCAATATCCGTATGAAATAATATTTTCTTTCATACTTTGTAGTATGTAAGTAATATTATTCCGTTTTGTATTCCTTATTCTACACTCATTTTGTTAAAGTATTGCTTCTATACTCCGTAAAATTAGTAGAATGTCCTTGAAATTTGTGCTTCATTTAGTATCATTTCACAAGGATATTTTTTTGAACAATCTTGTTAAATTTTAAGCTTTTCACGCCGGAGTACTATTCTATTCATTTATACGACACTATTCATACGTACAGTACTATTCATAAAGTACTATTCATGGGCACTATTCATAAATATAGTACTAGTCATAAATACGGTACTATTCACAAAGTATTATTCAAAAAATACTATTCACGAAGTACTATTCATGGGGTAATATTCACAAAGTACTATTTACGGGGTACTATTCAAAGAGTATTATTCTTGAAGTACTATTCACGGGGTACTATTCACTCGAGTACTATTCACTCGTGGTACTATTCATGACAAAAATTAATTTCTTTTCGGTCCAAATCATTTTTGATACAATATTATTCTTGAATTTTACTCCACAAAATAGTATCATGTTGACAATTTGGATATTATTGAATTCTTGATAAATTAAATTATATATCTTTAAAATTTATCCTTGCTTTCATTTAATTGAATTCTTATATCATTGTCATCATTCTCATGCTTATATTGTGATGAAAGTCATCTTTGGCCGTAGTACATAGATGGACTGTTGATTGGTATGATTATGACCAGGGATTATTCGGTAAAATCATGACTCGTAATGTTATAAATGATGTAGAAAAATTCCTCATTGGCCCATAGTGCATTGATGGACAGTTATTGTTATGATCATAACCATGTGTTCTGTTCGGCTAAAGGTGCAAAGATGAATTGTTGTTTGGCATGTTCATGACCATTGGTGAAAACACGAATATCCTTGGCCCGTAGTGCATAGATAATTCGTGGTCATGATACTAATGAATATCCTTGGCCCGTAGTGCATGGATAATTCAGTGATGTAGATTATTTATTAAGCTGAGTCTCAGCGATAAAATTGATTATAAACTTTTAAATCATAGAAGATAGTAGATATCATGCTTTGTTTGACTCTTCTAATAGATTGCTTGTTCCGCTACAATTGTTGATCTAAAACTTGTTGTCTATTGTATTTTATCAGTTGTTATACTGTTGAAGGCTAAGAATAATTTATTATGCATTATCTTAGTCATAATATTTCTTACTGGGCTAGTTGAGCTCACCCTTTTCTTTCACTGTTCTCTTGAGGAAATGAGAATATAGCTGGGACTAGTCGGGGAATGGAGTGACGGTCCAGATGGTTGCTTTAGTAGTCCTCACTATTCTATGAAATAGTGTGATAATAATTGTAATGAGATTAAATTTGAGTTTGGATATTGTCTAGGAGACAATATTCGTGTTAAAATTCTCAGCTATGTTTTGTCGTCTTCTGCACGACAGTTGTATAATTAAGTTGTAGTTGTATTCTGTACCATATATTTGGAAACTCAGAATGGGTGATGTATACCTATTTTGGGGGCGTCACATTGCTTCTCTAATGTCCTTCATCTCAAAGTTAGAGAACAGTCACCCTTTTGTGGCGACAATCATCTCCTTATCTTTCCCAGCTACCAGAATGTCATCGATATACATAGATAAGATAAGGAATTTATCTTTGGACCGTTTGATATACACATAATGGTCTTCCTCGATCATCGTAAACCCATCACTAATGACGACTCGATGGAATCTCAAATACCATTGTCTGGACATCGGTTTCAAACCATAGATAGAACGTTTGAGCTTGAATACTTTTCGCTCTTGTCCTTCTACGATGAAACCTTTTGGTTAATCCATATATATTTCCTTAGCTAAATCTCTATTTAGAAAAGTTGTCATAACGTCTATTTGATATAACTCCATATCCAAATGCGTGACAATCACTAGGATGAAGCAAATTGAGGCAAACCTCACAACTGGTGAGAAGGTTTCCTCGTAATCAATTTCCTCTTGCTGGGTGTAGCCTTTGGATACAAGACAAGCTTTTTACCTTTCAATGGAACCATCCGCTTTGCGTTTGACTTTAAGAACCCATTTGTTCCAAATAGTCTTTCGCCCTGGTGGAAGGTCAACCAAGTCCCTGACTTGATTAGTCCTCATGAACTCCATCTCTTTGTGACGCCCCCAAAATAGGTATACATCACCCATCTTGCGTTGCCAAATACATGGTACAAAATACAAATAAAAACTTAATTATACAACTGTCGTGTAAAATACTACAAAACATAACTGAGAGTTTAAACAGGAATATTGCCTTCTAGACAATATCCACTCTCAAATAGAGTCCTCATTATATTTATTATCATACTATTTTATAGAATAGTGAGTACTACTAATACACCATCTCGGACCATCACTCTGTTCCCCGACTAGTCCCTGCTACGTTCTCATTTCCTGAAGAGAATAGTGAAAGAAAAGGTGAGCTCAACTAGCCCAGTAAGAAATATTATGACTAAGATAATGCAGGATAAATTATCATTAGTCTTCAACAATGTTAAACTGATAAAATATAATAGATAACAAGTTTAACTACAGCGGAACAAACAATCCATTAGAAGAGTCAAGTAGAGAATAAAATCTAATATCTTCTATGATTTAAAATATTTTCATCAATTTTTATCGTTGAGGCTCAACTCAATAAATAAACCACATCATCTAATCATCATTGTACCACGGCCAAGGATATTCATTAAATCATCAATGGTCATGATTATACCGTATAATCTCTGATCATAATCATACCAAAACTGTCCATCTATGCACGTAAGTCAAACATGACTTTCATCACAATATAAGCATAAGGATGATGACAATGATATAAGAATTTAATAAAACAAGTTCAAGAATTAGTTTATCCAGGAACCAATAACGTCCAAATTGTCAACATGATACTGCTTTGTGGGGTAAAACTCAAGAATGCCCAGAAGAATATTTTCATGAAAAGATACTGGATGAAGTGCAAATATCAAGGATATTCCACTAATTTCATGGAGTATAAAAGCCAAAACTTTAACCAACTGGGTATAATAAAGAATGGAATAACAAAAGAAATCACCAGGCATGCGATAGACTGCACAGACAGGTTATTTCAACAGAATAATAAATAACGAAACCAGGTTAGGCATAATCCGCACCGACAGGATATTCCAACAGAATAATAAATGATGGAACTAGGTCATGCGTAAACGCACAGACAGGATATTCTGACAGAATAATAAAGAATAAAATAACAACAGAATTCACCATGCATGCGATAGACCGCACAGACAGATTATTCCAACAGAATAATAAATAATGGAACTAGGTCATGCGTAAATGCACAGACATGATATTCCGACAGAATAATAAAGAATGGAATAACAGAAGAATTTCACCATGTATGCGGTACTTTGCATATACAGATTATTCCAACAGAATAATAAGAAATGACATAACAGAAGAATTTTACCAAGTATAGGGTAGTCCCCGTATACAAGTTATTCTAAAAAAATAATAAAGAATGGAATAACAGAATTTCTTTTCATGAATACGAAAGAAATAATACCCCTTACCTTATAAAGAAGAACTGGATATAAGAGTAGTAAAGTAGCAGAATACTTTTTTTCTTTCTCTCTATAGTTTCTCTCTCTATAGTTTAAGTAAATTCGTAAGAAATAATGAAGGAATCAACTTCTATTTGTATGAGAATGGATTGAATAGTAACTAATTCATGAACGATCCAGATTGATTCACTTTTAAACGGACGGTCCAGATTGATTTAATAAAATATTTTAATAAAACAAAATCTTTTTAAATAAAATATAATATATTCTATTTATAAGCTAATAAAACGAATAACTTTATAAAAGTATCATGTTTAATATAAAAAGATTTTACTATACAAATACTATGCAGGCACTATGCAAACACTATACAAAATAAAATATAATATATTATAATTATTGTCTAATAAAATAAATAACTTTATAAAAGTATTCTGTTTTATATAAAAAGATTTTATCATGCAAAATATTATGCATAATAAAATATAATATATTCTAATTATTATCTAATAAAACAAATAACTTTATAAAAGTATTATGTTTTATATAAAAAGCTTTTCTATTTTATTACATTAATAATACTAATAAAACAAACTTCATCATCATTATTATAATTCACACTATTAATCGACCAGGTCGTTCCCAAGAAAGAGGGGATTTTCCAATAAGAATTTCTCTCTATTGGTGTGTAATTAGGTGACCAAACCTCTCATTGGCAGAACTTCTAAACATCGTTAATATTTCAAATAATAATGTAAATAACTTCGTCATCTCAATTATTGATTTAATAATATATAAAATATTGATAATAATTGAATCAAATAACGTGAGATAATATGCAGCAATTAATGTAGAAATAATTGAACAAAACTGAGTGACTTCTCACGTAAGTATCAATAATCAATACCGTGTGCTACTATGCAACCACGCGTATTACTGTACTTTTATCACCGGGTGTTTCAACAGTTAACGGTAAAACTTCCGCCGTTATTTTCACAAAAATATTTTTTTCTTTTTCTCAATCCGACAATAATTCCGTTGTGGGTTCCACCAATGATTGTGTCGTCATATGAATATTCCCTGTTAAAAAGAATATTCCCCGACTAATAGAATATTATATAACAACTTGCATACTTTTCAAAATTTCTAAATATTACCCACAACTATAACATTATACTAAATTCACTCCATAATATTTAAAAATGATAGTTTTAGAAAATTCATCTTTATTCATAAAAGTTGGGGTCTTACACTCTTCTTCCATTACAATCATCCACTTATCGCTTGTAGCAGATGATAGAGCATCTCGATAAGATAGAGGTTCCTCATCATCTTGTGCATAAGCCATAAAGGTATTCCCCTCAATCTCAAAGAGACAGCGTGGAATGTTACCCTTTTGACTTTTACGCATTTGAGGAATAAATGACTCCTCATTCGATGGAAGAGAACTGCTCAAAGGCATGTCACTCCCATTATCTATAGGAGCCTGAAGAATAGTTTCTTTGGTAACTACTGTACGATTTGGGGTGTTAAAATCTTTCTCTATCTCATAAAGGTTCATCTCCTTGCTCACATCACCTATATGAAAGAAATCCATCTCAAGGAAATTTGCATCTTGCGACTCTATCCCGGATACAGTTTCATCAGGATGCTCTCCAACGAACACATAGCCTTTGGAGTGTTCAGAATATCTTATAAAGATACACTTCTTACCCCTCGAGCCCAACTTCTCATATATATAAGAAGTATTGTGCACATAAGCTGCTGATCTCTAAGGCCACATATCGCCTAATTTAGGCTTTTTGGCAGTCCACATTTCATATAAGGTGGACTGAACTGATTTTGAATGCACACGATTAAGTATATATGTCGTAGTTAATAATGAATCACCCTAATAGGAGATAGGCAAATTTACATGCGCTATCATAGATCTAACCATGTCTAATAATGTTTAGCTCCTCCTCTCTGCCATACCATTTTGTTAGGAGTTCTAGGGATTGTCAGTTGTCTGATTATCCCTTTTTCCCCATACAGCTCTTTAAACTGATCGGACAGATACTCACGACCTCGGTCAATTCGATGTGCTTTAACACTTTTTATCTAATTGTTTCTCGACCTCAATCAAATAACGTCTAAAGCAATCTAATGCTTCAAACTTATGAAATATCAAGAAAGTGTACCCGAAGCGTGCACAGACATCTATCATTGTGAGAAAATAGGAACGTCCATGCCTTTCTTTCATATTTATAGGGTCACAAATGTCTGAGTGAATGAGTTGCAAGGGTGTTTCTTCCCTAATGGCTTTACCGAATGGTTTTCAAGTTGATTTCCCTGCTAGACAATGTTCACAAGTGGGTAGATTGACCTAAGCAAGTGGGCCTAAAAGAACTGCTCGAGCTAACCTTATCATTATATATTTTCCAATATGACTTAATCTAGCATGTCATTTAATTGAACTATCATGATCATTTTCAACAAGGAATAAGAATCATTACTATTAACTCTAGAATTAATAGTATTTAAAATCATAAAACCATTAGAAATAAAACCATATCCCTAAATTTCAGTCCCACAAGAAATTGCAACAACATTATTCTCAAAATGAATAGAGCAGTCTAAACTAAGTACTGCAAGAACAGAAAATAAATTTTTTCTGACATCTAGTGCATAGAGTACATTGTGAAAAATTAATGCAGAGCATCCTCGCAATTCCAATTTGTAAGTGTCAATTCTTAGTACATCAACACTGGAGTCATTCCCCATTAGTACTTTTCTGCCAGCTGGAAGTCGACGACACTCCACGAACCCGATTTGATCACGTGCTATGTGGCTCGTTTCTCTTGAATCTACAATCCACACATGGAGAGAATGAGTGACGAAAACAATAGAAGACACTAAACATGTAACATAATAAAGACAAGTGAGTACATTCTTCGGCTAAGTGCAATCATGAATGAAGTGTCATGTTGTGCCACAGTTGTAACAAATCAACTTGGCATTGTCCTTCTCACTAGTTTCTGCAACCTTTTGAGGCGCATTAGCATTAACAATCTCTATTTATTGAGGTTTTATGCGTTCATCTTTTAGTGGTTTAATCCTTAAACGCTCAACCTCCAGCTGCTCAGCTTTTAAGCGCTTAAGGTGTTGAAAAATATCTTCCAAAGATTTAATATTTTCATTTTGAACTATGTTAACCTTGAGATTGTTCCAATTGTCAGGAAATGAGCGTATCACTGCCCGAATTTGATGTTCATCTGACAAAGAGTTGTGAGCAACTCCTAACAATTCAATCATATCTGACATGACCTGAAGATGTTCTCTAAAGGTGTGTTTAGATTTCTTTGTATAACTGTCAAATTTGGTAGTTAAGATATGCAACCTAGTCATGTCCATTTTCTTTTGGAAAAAAAAAAAGAAGAGAATCTTATTAGAGATATTCGATTAGTTCAGCGTAGTATATAATTCATCATTGCCACATGAACCAAATTAACATAAAAATAATTTGTCATAAATACAAAATGGAGGCTTCACAAGACTTTGGAATCACAATTCGTATGAATGCATAATTATTTAAATTTAATTTTTTCGCACATAAGACGTTTACTTTAGGGAATAACTTAATTAAACTACTACCACCTAAATTACTCCCACTTGGAACAATGGTACATATGTAATTATAATATTGTAATTTAATTCCAACAACCAATGATTAATATATCAAAATATAAACAAAGGAAATTAAATAATAGACAATATTACTTAATTAATACAACAAGTATGCTATAGACTCATTAACATGCTTCCAAAAAAATTCAACAGTAGCTTATAATCATAAAAGGATACTGTATTTTTCTGATAATTATGCTAATTATTACAATTAATTAATCATTTCATAATTAATTAGAAATTAAGCAAAATACCCAAATATATCAATTTCTTCCCAAAAAATTTACAAAAGTAGATTAACATCATAAGAAGATTATTGTAATTTCTTGTAATTTTCTTGACAAATTTGTTAATTATCACAATTAATTAAACATCGCATAAATAATTGGTAATTAACCAAAAAATAACCAAATATATTAATTTCTTTCTAAAACTTTACAACAGTGTCTTAACATCATAAAAAGAGTACTATAATTTTCCTAGAATTTTTCTGATAAGTTTGATAATTTTCACAATTAATAAACCATTGCTTAATATATTGGAATTAACCAAAAATTATTCAAATATATGAATATTTTAAAATTCCATTAGAAACATTAATTATATGCTAATAATTATTTTTTTTTAAAAATTTCAGAATTTAATAATCAATATAACTATTTTAAAATTAATTTTGATGCATTTATTAATTATTTTTTGAAAATAAAAATAAGAAATAATTAAAGTTACCGAACCGAGTCAAGATCGTAGGTAAAAATCGAGTAAATGGGTTGGGACGAGTCGAGTGGGTCGTACAAAGGGGTTTAACTGGGCGGGCGCATGTGCCACACAAGCGCTGCATAAGCAGCTACCACGTATGGCGCTAAGGCTGTAAAATGAACAAACAGTTTGGGCTCGATTCGTACTCACTCAACTAAAATTTTGATTCGAGCTTGACTCGAAATATAAATGATTCAAATATGAGCAAATTTTAAAGTTCAATAAATTACTTGTACATCCTCAAATTTTTATTTTCTATTGATATTCAGATCATATTCGTTTAAAAAATTTAAATTGCTCGAGCTCGATTCGAGATCATGCTCGATTTAGTAGCTAAACGAACCTCAATCAAACCTTATTTTATATTCGATAATTTTTGTGAACCAAATCTGAGCAACTCAATACTCGACCCGACTAGATTCATTTACACTTTTACATGGCGCGCGCGTGGGGGCTGTGCAGCGCTTCAACGCGCGTGAGCTTCACGCGCCGCCTTCCCGATAGTGTTTTTTGCACCAGTGTTTTATTTCATTCTGATCAACTTCATCCTTGATCATTATGGTATGCTCAAAACTCATTTTGGGAGCTTACATGATGGGGGTGAGATGAAACAAAATCCCACTGACAGTGAAAAAATACTTCATCTTCAACCTCAAGTCACCAGAATTTTAGGAATGTCCTTTTCGTGATTGAAACTTTGAGAAGCGATATCTCAGTCCATATAACTCCGATTTAAGCGTATAATATATCGCTGAAAATCTTACAACGCATACTACACATACATATCAAAATCATAAAAAACAGATAATCACATAAAATGTTATGGCTGATCAAAGTAGGCAATTTGATTATGTTTTCAAGCTTTTAAAATATTCATCAATGGATTTTTGTGTAAAACTTCATACATGTCATATATAAGATCGATAATAAACACTGCTCTAATGCCAATGAAGGAATAATATGATCCATGTTATGACATATTTACACAAAAACGAAAAATTAAATATGTTTCTCTAAAATGTGATATAAATTTTTGGTGAGCAAAGCTTTCTGCAATTGATTGTCCTCTACAAATCAACGGCTTCTACAAAGTATGATGCGAGAATGGAGCTCAAATCCATGATTCGTAACAGTTAGGATTTGATTTATATTGGAAAATGTTACTGATAAAAGTTTCTAAGGTTTTTAGGCCAACTAATTAATTGTGATCCAACTGAGGAGAGGAGACATGAGTCTTATAGGCAGAAATAGTTGAACCACTTCCCTACAAGCTCTCCAACTCTCCAATTCTCAATTACGTAAATATTTAGTCAATTTCATAAGATGATTAATAAACTCAATGGATCGAACCCTCCATGGGCGTCATATTTGGATACCCAAAATCTAGCAATTACTTAATATAATAACACAACTAAAGTTTTATTGTTGGAAATAATTGGGATGTTAATATTTTTAGTCATTAAACGCTAAAGTTTATATAGAGAATGTGAGATTCACAGTTTTGAGATAGAGAGAACATGTTGAGATAAAAAAATATTCTTTTTTACTTACTAGTTACCCTCATAGCAAAAATGGGAATATTTTGTCATAATATAAATATTTTTCATAATATAAATTGGTGCATACATGATTTTAAAAATGGATCAGACTGCCGATTCGACCGGTAAAAATTTGAATCGAGTGGCACTCCAATCCGATTAAAAAAACAATTTTGGTCAAAACCTAATTGACCCGGTTGATTTATCGGTCGGACCAATGGTTAAACCGATTATTGATTTAGTGCCCAATTTTTTTATTTTTTTTTACCAATTTTTTTTAATATTAAAAATAATCACTCTTAGTAATATTGTAGCTCAATTTTATTATATTTTAGTTCATAAAAAATAATACTTTTTAAATTTTATTAATTATTAAAAGTATTTTTTATATATAAATGACGTCACTTAACTGACTGCACAACTTGATTTGATTATCGGTCCAGTATGAGAACTGGGGTGCATATGATATATGGAGTACTTAGAGTGACGAACTTATAATTTGCTCATATTTGAAGGACCACAAGCAAAAGGAAAGGAAAAAACTTTTAACAGGAGAAAAATGTCATCTATAACGAATTTGCAAACCACTTTCAGTGAATTTAAAGGAGGGTTTGCAGCCGAAATCTTGCAATTGTTGCTTTTATTATTAAGACTTGCCATATCAAATTTAGTTTAAAACCCAGATGGCTATCTCTACCTCCTTCAGCGGCTCCGTTTTGTCTTTCAATGCCATCTCTTCACCATCTTTATGTTTCTTCAAACCTCACCCCCACCATAATTCCTTAATGATGGGGTATCAGAGCTCACATGGAGACTTTGCAATTAAATGCTCTTCTTCTGAAATGGGTTCCCCGTCGGACCCCTTGAATGGCAGGTATATAATTCATCACTCTTTATTTGCTTTTTGTTTGTTATCACTTTATGTGTGTATTTCTGTATAATTTTATATGGGTATGAGGAATTTTAAGCAATAGTTGGTGAGCTTTATGAATTCTAAGGAAAATTGTGGGGTTTTTGATGTTTTGTTAAGTTTAACTTTTGAAATTGTAATTTGCTGGTATTAGTGGTACTAGGTATAATGGTTATTTTTTCAGGAGTGTGTGAAGGGTGTTGGTTTTTGAGTGATTTTTGGAAAGGCTGTTAGGCCTCAAGGATTAAGACTTGGGATCTGACTATTTATCCTATTGCCTTATTTGTTTCAAAAATTGGATTTGAGACTATTAGTTCAGGTATGACTTGAAACGGGGAGTAGTTAATACCATGTCTAACTAGTTATTATAATCAATCATTTGTGATTAAAAATTTGTGGACATATTTAACCTTGGCCTTTTTGAAAAATGACCAGTGTATCCAATTCTATATCCATCTATACTCATGCCAATACAATCTCTTTGTTATTGGTAAGGGTATAAAAGTTCAAGCAACATATTTTTTTTTGTCCAATCCTTTAAATAATCCTAGACAAAACAAACATATCATGAGATAATTTTAAGCTATTTCATGAACAATCCCATTTTAAATAAACATGAGACTAGGACTAGTAGTTTTGGATTATAATCTATGGGAATATAGTCCTGGAATTATAATCATTGCAAACAAACATGGTCTTTGTTCATTAATTTTTCTAGTATGCCCAATCTTTTGATTTGGATTCATGGGAACTTGAGAGGGAAAATGGGATTATGCATGTAGGCTTTACTTTTCTGATAATAAATTTGGATAATGTGAATCGGATGTGCTTTCTTGATGGAAACTATCTGATGGTACCATAATACTATAATAGTGACTGTTGATAAGGTTTGGTGAACAAAGAGAAAATGTATAGTGTAACTTTAGAAGTTCATATTCAAGAGTTAATAGTTACTTGAATGGAAATACTTCAAACAAGGATATAAGTGTGCTATTGTCGTCGACTTGTCGTGATAACCAGGGAGTAGAAGACAATGTTTCCGAGGCACTCAAAGAAAAAGGCTTTTAAGACTTCTAGTCATTTCAAGTACATTGCTCTATAGAAAATATACAGTTCTTGTGCTAAAAGTACAACAATTGTAATGTCTGTGAACATCACTACTCTTGCGTTGTCAATATATTTTGCTCCTTATTTGGAGAACGGCACTCGACTCTGTTGTCTTTTATTATTGTGGTAAGTCATTGTTTGCTCTAAGTTTAATGACTTACTGTCAGGTGATTAGTTCTCATGTACCACCTTGTAGTGCCTCTAATTAGCATTAGTGGTTGGGGTATGATATTCTTATACCTTGGAAAATAATTCAAGTGGGGGAGCACTATTTTCACATGTGTTTTTGATATTTTCACATGGTTCCTTCTCACATGAAGGTGGGACCCACTGTATGCTCATGTGAGAGAGGACCGTGTGGAAATATCAAAAATACATGTGGAAATATCAGTTGCTTTGAAGTTTTCCATATTTAACAGTTTTTGGATCAGATAGTTTAACAATGGAGGCGTCAACAAGTTATATATCAAGAAAATTCTTAACACTTGATCTTTTGTGAAGGTGAACCATGATTGCTGGTCTGAAAGCTTTGCGCTTAGATTCACTTGCATATCAAAGAAAACTTCTTGGAAACCAAATTCCCCAAATGCCCCTCTTGCGTGTGCCACCAAAACCCGGTGTATCAAATAATCCATCCTCCCTCCAAAATACCTGTTCAAAGGAATTCTCAAAAGGCAAATTGAAGCTGAATACTCTTATCTAACCCCACCCCTCACCAAAAAAATAACAACCACCAAATAAATGCAATAAAAGTAAGCATGCTTCTTCCCATCTAACACTTATCTACAACATCTCAACTTGATCTCGGTAAGAATGATGCCTAATAGATTCATTCCTAAGCTTGCTTTGTTGCAGTAAGATGATCGGTCGGAGCGTGCATATTGGTCCAACCAAGTCTCGCGGGCTCATCCTGCATCAATATCTACGCTTCTTTTACACTATTTGGCTTCTCTGTATTTCTCTTGGATATTATCCTTATTCCTTTTAGCATTTTACATATGACTATTGTCATCATCTTATTATGTAATTGCATATTCATTTATCCAGCAAAAAAAAAGGAAAGAGAAAAGCAGCATATCTCTTTCTCTCGGGATTCGAGTGTTGCATGGTCACTCTCTTGAGATTTATTTTTTGCACCATTACAACTTTTGTGGCATTACCCATTTATAGATCAGTTTTTATAGTTAATCATTAGGTATTCTGTTATTCTTCCCACACCATTGACAATATTACATTGTGTGTGTGTGTGTGTGTCTGTAAATTATAATGATAGATTTTGGGTTCAATTCTGTAACTTATGTGATTTTATTTTCTTTTGCAAGGCAACCACAATTTTCTTCTAGGACTCCTTTTGGTGTTACAATGAATGAAGATGGCATGTCCAAACCGTCATTTAAATGGCGTAGAGTGCTACTAAAAGTAAGTGGAGAGGCACTTGCTGGAGACCAATTACAGAGTATTGACCCAAAGGTATAAAATGTTTTACTGCCTAGTATTTTATCGTAAACAACACTCTTGATGGGAACGATAATAATACTTTTTTATCTGCATAGGTTACAATGGCCATCGCAAGGGAGGTTGCTTCTGTAACTCGGCTTGGAATTGAGGTAGGTTCTTAATTACCTTTTTCTGGATGATATATATATATATATATATTTATCTTTACATTATTTGCATTATATTATTGTTGGCTTTACAATATCGATGATAAAATAATACTTTTATTTTCTGTGGAGTATCTTAATTCTGTTTGCATTAAATCTGCTTTTTGATCATATTCTATTTGATTTCCTTCTTGCTGAATGATTCTTATTTTCCTTGACATAATTTCCTTCTTTATTTCCATGTCTATAGTTTCACTTCTTATTTGTAACATAGATAAATGTAAAATACCATTAGTACATGACTATGAATGGGGTGCATGATAGTATGAATTTTGTGGATAAACTTAAATGATTTTTCATTTGTCTTTAGATGGAGTCCCAAATGAAATGTAAAATCATGTTTGGAGTAGAAGTGAAAGAAAAAGGAAAAAGAGATAGAAAAATGCTCATATTGTTATCCTTAAGTACAGGAAAAATGTCAGCAATTCTGGAATCATCTCGAGCGTGCAAAGTATAGTTTAGCTTATATATATATATATATATATATATATATATATATATATATATATATATATATATATATATTATTTTGCAGCTTGGAAAGTTCGTTAAAGGCCTTCAAACTCACTTACCAAAAGCATTATGATTATCTTTTTAAAGCTTGTTATCTGACCACTTATTGGAAAATGTCCAGGTTGCAATAGTAGTTGGTGGGGGAAATATCTTCCGTGGATCCTCTTGGGCAGGAAGTAGTGGTCTTGATAGATCTTCTGCTGATTATATTGGGTACATCTCTTTATTTGAACAAGTGATTTATGTGTGTTATGGATATTTTTTGGTTATTCAGGTTGTGGGTTTTGAGATTAAAGAAATCACTTCCTTTTTCTGAATTTCATCTATTTCGAGTTGATGCATACAATTTTTTTTCTGACAAGAACTTTTACAGTAGAAATTGGAACCTGGAATAGGGTTAGAGTTATTGCACATGTGAAGTGCTGCGCTCCTGGTTTAGAGATAACCATGGTTCTCTTGGATCTCAATTCAGTTGCTCCTATCAGATTTGATCCAATTTCACTGGCCTCTGTATTTCTTTACTTTATATATATAGTAATTTTTTCCTAGTTATATATTTTGAACTACCTCAAACTCGTTGTAGGCATAGAACTTTTGGGATTACGTATACACCCCTGTTGTAGTTACTGATCTCGTTAAGCGATATCTATATTTCTAATACTGTGCATGTGTGTGCATGCACACATGTTTTTATGTTTCCATCTTTGACTTTGACCCCTACCTTCTATGGGTGGCATGTTGCAGGTGACTTGGCGAGTTACATTTTTTTTACTACCCAATTAATAATATCCATATTTAATATTATTATAACTGCAGTTTATTGGTATTTACAGTAAGATTGCCACGCCAATGACGCCATCACTTAACAGTTGTACTACAACAACTGTTTTTTATGAATTGATTTGGACATTGATGCATTCAAAGATGAACTCGCAACCAAGTTGTAAAACTTTGTCTTGATTGAGTCCTGTTAAATAAGCTTGTTTTTCTTAGTTTCATGTTGAGAAGTGCTTCACGTTAAGTTTTTACTTGTTCTGATTAAATTATCTCATTGTTCAGGATGCTGGCAACTGTCATGAATGCTATATTTTTGCAAGCAACAATGGAGAGCATTGGTATCCCAACGAGAGTCCAGACAGCATTTCGTATGTCTGAAGTTGCTGAGCCATACATACGTAGAAGGGCTGTTAGGCATTTAGAGAAAGGAAGGGTAGTAATATTTGCAGCTGGAACTGGGAATCCCTTCTTCACTACAGACACTGCTGCAGCTCTTCGGTGTGCCGAGAGTATGTCACATATCCTGTATTTTAATTCTACATGGGAAAATTTTAATGTTGATCTGATCATTCATATGAATCATTTTGAAAGTTTTCTGAATGCCTTGGTGAACCTAAGTTTCCTTAATTTGTCAAACTATACCTGATGAGTTGTCTCCCTTTTAAAAAATAAATAAATTATTATTTCAGTAATCAAACTTTTGCTATATTTTTAATCCTATCTGGTAACAAATTATTTATAATAGGCACTAAGTAGATATTTCTTTGCTAGTACAAGCAGTTTCCTTATTTCCTCAACTTGTAAAGTAGCCATTGAGGCATTGATCAAGTATTAGAATTATTACTGGATTGCTGCCAAGTGCCTACAAAGCACACATTTAACCGTCAACAGTTTAAGCAGCAGTGCAGAAATATCAGTTTTTCCTCACTTAAGGTTGTTTATTCAATTTTATCGTATTTGGCCCTACCAAATAATTTCTGTTGGGCTAGTGGTGATATCTACTATGTACGTTCATCATGGACAAAATCACTTTCTAGTTGTGATCTTGCATTGATCCTTTAATTTTATCATGATCAAATTACTTTTTATATGTGATCTTGCAATAATATTTTATTTAAAATGGACAACTTATGTTGACATTCAACTGTTCAGTTAATGCAGAGGTAGTGCTGAAAGCTACAAATGTTGATGGTGTATATAATGATGACCCGAGGCGTAATCAGAATGCTTTCCTTCTTGATACTCTGACTTATCATGAAGTAACGTCAAAGGAACTTTCGGTGATGGATTTGACTGCAATTACTTTATGTCAAGAGAACAACATTCCAGGTATGGCTAAACAAAACTCTGTTTTTAATTGCATTCAATAATGGTCTCCTTTATCTATAGGTAAACATTTATCTTATGTACTTTGTTGCTTATAAAATATTCGGAGTCATCAGTTGTTCCAACAATGCTTTCTCTATAGTTGTCGTATTCAATCTCAACAAAACTGGTAACATCTCGAAAGCCATAAGGGGAGAGAGTGTTGGGACATTGATTGGCGGAACACAGAATGCAGTAATAGCAAAGTCTTGAAAGAATTGGGAGTGCTATTCTTCAATGAGCCTTTCAGTTTTAGGAGTTTTGGACAAAGCATTTTGGAGTTTTTTTGTAGGTCAAGTGCGAAAGGGAGCACTGATTTTGAGCTTTGAAGTTTTGGAATTGACATTTATAATGAAAATGTAAATAATCTAGGCTATTTAGCTGACTACCGGAGATTTCACTATATGAACCGATGGTCGGCCACTTCCTTATCATGTGTTCTTTCTCCTCTTTTGCTTATATTTGTGCTGGGATATGTTGGATTAACATTGACTTATGGATTAAATATAGTGAGGCTGTTCTTGGTCTGGGATTTTAAATGTGCCTTGTTTCTATATTTGGTGGCATTGAAGTCATTAAATATCAACTCTTTGATTGACTAGGCCTGTAGATCTTTCCTCCTTTCTTGTTTATCAGCACTTGGCAATACCGAAGGTGAACTTGTTGCTCAGAAAAAAACAAATCTTTGACCTTTTTATGAGTTTAGAAAGAATATCCCTTAGTTTGACAAGAAAAAATAATAATTTTAAGCGATAATATAAAATAATACATGCGTTAATTATTTTAATTAGATCTTGGGTTTATAGAGAATTAATTTAAGCTGCTATTAATTTGTGATATGATTGGTTTAGTAGTTGATACTTATATAATGTAATATGACCAAGAGTAAATTATTAAGAGTTGGAACTCCTCTATTATAATCTTTTACACTATGTTTTTGAGTTTAAAAAAAATTATTATAAAAATAAAATAAAATAAAAGAATAACTTGTATGTTTTATTTTGTGTTATTATTAAGTTTATACATAAAACGGAAAAAAATTAAAATTAAATTTATTTTACTAATTTATTTTTTTATTGTTTTTTATAATGTACAGGGTATATATAATAAAGATTATAAAATATTTGCTATATGTTATTTAATTTTCGGTCCGTATTCATTCATTCTTAAATGAAAAACTTTGGTTAAAAAGGGGATAAGTTTTTTGTATATTTCTTTTCTTTTATGTTCATTAAAAAAATTAGTAACAAAAGAATTAGAAATTTTTTTGTAAGTTTTCTGTTTCTCTCTCACTATATATATTAGTTGTGTCCCGGTCCCAATTTTTATGAAAAAAAAGAATTTTTCTATAAATATCATTTTTGAATATTAAATAAACTTAGGTATATCATACTAGCGAATAAAATTCTCGTTTCTCCCCTCTTAGTTCTTGTCTCACATCTCAGCCAGGGATCATATCCCTAAGCTTTGATATCAACTGTGACTCGCATTCAAGATTTGGATAACACCTCACAATGATACCTATCAACTTGCCACCGTTACTCACGGCGTCACCTACAGAAAGTCTGGCTTCGGTGCATTCCAAGACTTGAAAGTCACCAGATAAAGGCTCGGGACTTTTTTCTATGGCTTTGATACCAACTGTGATGCCCCCAAAATAGGTATACATCATCTATTCTGAGTCGTCAAATACATGGTACAAGATACAAATACAATCTTAAATATACAACATGAGCTGTGAGTTTTAATACAAATATTGTCTTCTAGACAGTATTCAAACTCAAAATAAGTCTTCATTATCTTTATTATCACACTATTTCATAGAATAGTGAGGGCTACTAATGCTATCATCTGGACCGTCACTTCGTTCACCGACTATTCCCTGCTACGTTCTCATTTTCTGAAGAGAACAATGAAAGCAAAAGGGTGAGTTCAACTAGCCCAGTAAGAAATATTATGACTAAGATAATGCAGAATAAATTATCGTTAGCCTTCAACAGTGTTAAACTCATACAATATAACAAACATCAAGTTTAACTGCAACGGAACAAGCATTCCATTAGAAGAGTTAAGTAAAGAATAAAATATACTATCTTCTATGATTTAAAAGGTTTTTCATCACTTTTATCACTGAGACTCAGCTCAATAAATAATTCACATCAGTCCTACACTACGACCAAGGATATTCATTAGTATCACAACCACAAATTATCCATGCATTACGGGCCAAGGATATTTGTGTTTTCATCAATGGTCATGATCATGCCATAAAATAATTCATCTTTGCACCCTTGGCCGAAAAGAATCCATAGCCATAATCATACCAAAAACTGTCCATCAATGCATTACGGGCCAATGACGACTTTTTCCACATCATTTGTAACATATAAGTCATGATTATACCGAATAATCTCTGGTCATAATCATACCAAGTCCATCTATACACTACAGGCCACAGATGACTTTCAACATAATATAAGCATGAGGATGATGACAATTCATTAAAACAAGTTCAAGAATAAATTTTAAAGATTTATAAATTAATTTATCTAGGAACCAATAACATCCAAATTGTCAACATGATACTGCTTTGTGGAGTAAAATTTAAGAATGCTCAGAAGAATATTTCCATGAAAAGATACTGGATGAAGCGTAAATATCCAGGATATTCTACTAATTTCATGAAGTATAGAAACCAAAACTTTAACCAACTGAGTATAATAGAATATATGAAACTGCAAATGGATTTTCGCCCGTTATGCGGTAATCCACGTAGATAGATCATTTCCACAAGTTAATAAGGAATGAATACAAAGGATCATTCACCATACATGCGGTAATCCACATAGACATGTTATTCTAACAGAGTAATAAAGAATGGAACCAGGTCATGCGAAATCCGCACAGACAAGATGTTCCAACATAATAATAAAAAATGGAACCAAGTTATGCGTAATCCGCACAGACAGGATGTTCCAATAGAATAATAAAGAATGAAACAACATAAGAATTTCACCATGTATGCGGTACTTCGCATAGACATGTTATTCCAACATAATATTAAAGAATGGAATAACACCCTTACGAGTATTGAAATAAAACAACTCTCTTCATGAATACGAAAGAATAATACCTCTTACCTTAAAAACAAGAGTATTCCGATGGGTAGGGCGGGAATATACTTGAAGAAAACTTGCACTATTCTCTACGCTCAAAACTTTTTTAAACTCTAAAGAAATACGTTCAAGATTATAGAAGAAGAATTCTCTGAATTTCTGGTATGTTTTTTAATTCTAACTAAACATCCTATTTATAGGAGAATAGAAAGGATACTATGCAATAAAATATAATATATTCTATTTATAATTATATAATAAAACAAAATTTATATAATATATATATATATATATATATATATATATTATTTAATATCTAATAAAACAAATAACTCTATAAAAGTATTCTGTTTTATATAAAAAGATTTTACTATGCAAACACTATGCCTATGCATAATAAAATATAATATATTCTATTTATAATCAAGTAAAACAAAACTTTATAAAAAGTTTTCTGTTTTATTACATTTATAATAATAATAAAATAAAATTTATATATATATAGGATAAGGATCAGGTCCGGACTCCCGGACGGGAGAAAATTCGGACCTGATTTTTTTTTTTTTTTTTTTGTAGAACAACTAAAAAAAAAAAAATTATGGAACTGAAATTTTTCAATAATACAGTGTTTTTGGTGTGTTTTTAATATCTACACCAACCAATGTATGTACAGTCTGCCCAGACTGTACAGACATGTTTTGTTATAGGCATCCAAATCACGCCCAAAACACTGTATAATGTAAAAATTCCAATTCCAATTTTTTTTTTTTTAGTTGTTTCAAAAAAAAAGCAAAAAAAAAAGGTTCGGATTTTAAACCTGTCCGGGAGTCCGGACAGGATCTGGATCCTATATATATATATATATATATATATATATATATATATATATATAAACTCCCGTGACTTCCCAGATCCCCCCCCCCCATTTTTCTTTCGTGGACCCCACACGTGGCCCCCATATGTTGGCCCACCTTTTAAGAAATTTTTACCGATTATTTTGAAAAATGGATAAATGGGGGTCCATAAAATAAGCAAAATTTCATAAAAATCACTTTTATTATAATTCATAATATTAATCGACCAGGTCGTTCCCAAGAAAGAGGGGGCTTTTCAATAAGAATTTCTCCCTATTGACGTGCAATTAGGTGACCAAACCTCTCCTTGACAGAATTTCTAGACATCGTTAATATTGAAAATAATAATATTAATAACTGTTTTAGAAATTAAAATATTTGGGAGGTGCTCAAGGAAATCTTCGTACATGGGAGGCCATGCGTCTAGGTTATGATAGATATCATATGTCCACAGAATTATACTTGATTGACTCAATTGATTTAAAAAAAAACGAGAAGATTACTATCATCTTCTTTCCAATGGTGAGTCTTCTCTTGACATATAATTATCTACGTTGTCTCCAAGTGAAAATTATATTTCAAATAAACTCCAAGATTATATAGGTAGTGCTCGTAGATATACTCAGTAAGTGGATGTGCCCAACCCTGTCTTATGATAACACGAGGTTGTATGTCATTAGACATCTTGTATGATAGTGGTAAAATACCATTCCAAAGTTGGGTTCACCTCACCCTATTCGGTTCACCAAAATTAAATATCAAATGACGTATACAATACGACACACTTATCTAAAGTTCTCAATAAAATTATTTTCATACTATTTAGAGAGAACCTCAACAGCTATAGACCACCGTTCTAATCTTCTTAATACTCTGCTCGACCTAGCTACACCTTTATTACCTGAAAGAAATTGTGAAGCAAAAGAGTGAGCACAACTAGCTCAGTAAAGAATATCATGACAAAAGATAATTAAATTATCAATAGCTTTCATCAATAATAAATCAGAGATTTAGAACATATGGTAGATGATAAAATTTTTCAACCATAGTTGCAGCGGAACGAGCAATCTATTAAAAGAGTCAAATAGACCATAAGGTCTATTATCTTCTCCATGTTAAAAGTCCACCAACAATGTTTTATCCCTGTAATATCAATCAACAGTTCATGTCCACAATCATATGAATAACTCATAATCATAATTGTGGTTCTAAATTCCTCTTCGCACCCAGGGCGAAGATAATTTTCATCGCCTATCTTCACCCGAAACATCAAAAATCATGGTTATACCAAATCACATTTCCTGCTCATAATCATACTAATAAATTCATCTTTACACTACGGCCAAGATATTCATTAACAATTCATCTTCGCACTACAGGCCAAAGACATACAACTGTATTTTAAAAGAGTCATGTAGAGCATGATATCTACTATCTTTTACGAATTAAAAGTGTATAATCAATATTTTATCGCTGAGACTCAGCTTAATAAATAATTCACATCATCGAATCATCCCTGCACTATGGCCAATGATATTCATGTAATCATCAATGGTCATGATTATACCGAATAATCCTTGGTTATAATCATACCAATAACTATCCATCAATATACTATGGGCCAATGATGATTTTTATCACATCATCTATAACATTACGGGTCATGATTATACTGAATGATCCCTGGTTATAATCATACCAATAAACAGTTCATCTATGCATATAAGCTAAAGATACTCATCAATCAATAGTTCATGTTTGCACGTAAGTCAAAGATATACAACTATAAAATCAATAATAAACAATCCATCCTTGCACGTAAGCCAAAGATATACAACTGTAAAATCAATAATCAACAGTCCATCCTTGCACGTAAGCCAAAGATATACAACTGTAAAACCAATAATCAACAGTCCATCTTTGCACGTAAGCTAAATATATACAATTGTAAAATCAACAATCCATCTTTGCACATAAGCCAAAGATGACTTTCATCACAATATAAGCATGAGGATGACGACAATGATATAAACATTAATCAAACGAAAACAAGGATAAATATTAAAGACTTTAGATTTATCCAAATATTATCAATCACTTAATAAACTCATAATCTAATATTATTAATATTATAACAATATTTTAATCACTTCTTAAACTTATGAATAATTTATTTCAATTGTTTACACTTTACCAAATAATGCATTTAATCATTCAAAAAATGTTATACTCATAAGATTTCATCACCAATGATCAAATTCCTCATAAAAAATCTGTATATACCCTATATAGGATTTCCAAACCATAAAATCCTATTTTTTAATTTTGTTACTTCACATAACATATTTAATTCATTTACTCATAACTGGTTTATTTTCATAAAAAATACCAAATTAGTTTTAAAAATATTTCTTTTCTGAGATTTAGCAGAATATAGTCCCATATTAAACATATATTTTTCTCGGAATTTTTAAAATTCATTTACTATTTTTCATATTGTTAAAACTGCCGAATATTTAGACATTTATCATAAATTATATTTTTGTCCAAAAATTCCAAAATTTACAGGGTATACTCCTGTTATATAAATGTACTCCCAATAAAAATTTCACTAATTTTGGAGTTAACCACAAGAAGTTATAAGTGTTTACTTTTAAAATAGTCTTTTCCTTTAAAATTCTTAACTCTTAATCTATACATCCAAAAATTGCCATCTTTGAACACAATATAGAAAACTCATCAAATTATCATTTCAATTTTTTTCAAAATTTTTGAGGGCCGGAAAAATTACGAAACTGCAAATGAATTTTTACCCGTCATGCGGTAATTCACGTAGACAGATCATTTTCACAATTTAATAAGGAATGAATACGAATGATCATTCACCATGCATGCGGTAGTCCACATAGACATGTTATTTTAACAGAATAATAAATAATGGAATGAAAGAAGAATTCATCATGCATGCGATAAAACCACATAGACAGGTTATTCCAACAGAATAATAAAGAATGGAACCAAGTCATGCGTAATCCGCACAGACATGATATTCCAACAGAATAATAAAGAATGGAATCAGGTCATGCGTAATCCGCACAGACAGGATATTCCAACAGAATAATAAATAATTAAATAACAGAAGAATTCACCAGGCATGCGATAGACCACGCAGACAAGTTATTCCAACAGAATAATAAAGAATGGAACCAGGTCAAGCGTAATTCGCACAGACAGGATATTCCAACAGAATAATAAAGAATGGAAACAGGTCATGTGTAATCCGCACAGACAGGATGTTCCAACAGAATAATAAAGAATGGAATAACAACAGAATTCACCATGCATGCGATAGACCGCACAGACATGTTATTCTAACAGAATAATAAAGAATGGAATAACAGAAGAATTTTGTCATGTATGCGGTACTTCGCATAGACAGGTTATTCCAACATAATAATAAAGAATGGAATAACAACTCTTACGAGTATTGAAAGAAAATAACTCTCTTCATGAATACGAAAGAATAATACCCCTTACCTTAGAAAAAATTGGATACTGAAATAGTGAGGTAGCAGACTTCTCTTCTTATTTCTCTCTATAATTTCTCTCTATAATAATTGCTCTATTGCTCTAGTGAATTGATGAGAAATGAAGGAAGAATGAGCTTCTATTTATAGGAAAATATAGTTTCGATAATTACATATTTTGGGGCTCGAAAATATTACATTACAATACCGTCAATTTTTCTTTCATTTTTAATTTAGTCCTGCAATTATTATCAAACTTGCACCACATCCCCTACTAGTAAATCATGTGCATTAATAGTTCATTCATGTGACTTAATAGTTATAATCATGTGAAAATACGAATTATAGTATAGTACCTCCATCTATACCTCTATTTTTATCTTAGTCATGCAAGTATTATCAATCTTGCACCAACTCCCCTAATAGTAAATGAATGTGAATTAATAGTACACACATGTGAACAAATAATTATAATCTTGTGACAATAACAATTAATTGCTAATTTATCCGGTTAATTACCCGATTGGTCAATATAACTTCTAAACATCAATTAATATCGATTTTCACTAACACTAATAATCCCAACACAAGGAACTATTTTTATCAAAAAATTATTTTTGAAATTTTGAAGTTTGACTTTTTCCGAAAAAGTCAACCCCGATAAATTTTGTGTTTATAGTTTATTTGTACTAATTTCATCATTCCAGACTCAAATATCACGTCCGCGTCTCCAAATTCAACTCTGAACTCATATTCAATTTTTAATAACATTTATTCATTATTATTATAATTCGTAATATTTAACAACCAGGTCGTTCTCAGAAAAGAAGGGGCTTTCCGATAAGGATTTTACCCTATTGGCGCGCAATTAGATTATCTAACCTCTCCTTGACAGAACTTCTAGACATTGTCAATATTGCAAATAATAATATGAATAACTTCGTCATCTCAATTATTGATTTAATAATATATCATAATATGCAGATGATACAGTGACAATAATTGAATCAATAATATGAGAGATATGATGCAGCAATTATTGTAGCAATAATTGAGTATAACTAAGTGACTTCTCACATAAGCATTAATAATCAATACCGTGTACTACTATGCAACCACGTGTATTACTGTACTTTTATCACCAATTATTTTATAACGTGTTTACTTTGAAAAAATTTTAAATATCACCCTTAACTTTAACCTTTTATCAATTTAACCATTTACTGAATAGAATAATTATAAGAAAATTGAAAACTTTCATTTCATAAAATTCGGGGTCTCACAATCAGGTAGCAGGTCAAGTCTGCTTCGGCGTGCTAGCATTTTCCTATAAATAGGTGCTTAGGTTAGAATTGAAAATCACACCAGAAACATAATCTTTCTCTCTCTATATTATCGAGCGTATTTTGTGAGTATTTAGATAATTTAAGAGTTGCTATTCAGTACAAGTTTCATTCAGCATCATATCCGATATTTCATTCCGAAGTACTGTTTCTTTGAGGTAAGGGATGTTATTTTCTTCTTAAATGATATTATTTTCTTCAATATCATTATGCTGAGATATTGTTATAAATTATATTGTAGAATTTTTATCTTTTTGTGTCGGGATTACTATTCACGTATAAAGCACTATTCACGAATACGACACTATTCACCGAAAAATTAAATTTTCTCTTTTTCGTCCCAGATGTCTTTTATGGTTACTATCTTTGATTGTATCTATGTTTTGATCTTTATTTTTGAATTCTACTACACACTTGGTTATTATGGAGTATTATTGAATTTGGATAAACCGAAATACGAATCCTTAATATTTGTCCTTCTGTCTTACTGGATTCGTTCTCTAAAATGTTTTTCATCATCCTCAGTCCTTAATGGTGATACTTGATGAATATCTTTGGCCTGTAGTGCAAAGATGAATAATTACCTGATGAATATCTTTAGCCTGTAGTGCAAAGATGAACATGTGTTGAGATGAACATGACCAACTGGTGATACAAATGAATATCTTTGGCCCGTAGTGCAAAGATGTATATTGATTAATATTACAGGGATAAAATATTGATGATGAACTTTTAAATTCATAGATGATAGTAGATTTCATTCTCTATTTAACTCTTCTAATGAATTGTTGTTTCCGCTGCAGTTATTGATCTAAAATTTGTTGTCTATTATATTCTATCAGATTTTTCCCTGTTTGAAGACTAAGGATAATTTGTTGTATATTATCTTAGTCATAATATTCTTTACTGGGCTAGTTGAGCTCACCCTTTTCCTTTTTGTTCCATTTTTCTTTTCAAAAAGCGAGAACATAGCAAGAACCAGTCGGAGTATAGAGTGATGGTCCTAGATAGTTGTTTTAGCAGTCCTCACTATTTTTATAAAATAGTACATCAATAATTGTAATGAGGACTTTATTTGGGTGTGGATATTGTCTAGAAGACAATATTGTATTTAAACTCACAGTATGTGTTGTCGTATTTTGTACGACAATTGTAATAATAAAGTTGTAGTTATATTCTGTACCATGTATTTGGCGACTCAGAATATGTGATGTATACCTATTTTGGGGGCGTCACAGTCCACATATTTACGTAACATCGATACGTGAAAAAAGTTATGAACATGCGACATACTTGGCGGTAAAGCGAGTCCATAGGCCATAGTTCCTACTCGATCGAGGATTTTAAATAGACCAATAAAATCGAGGGTTGATATTTTCTCTTTTCATCGATTCTTTCTTTTAGAATAACGCCTTTTTGAACCTTTTTCTTCACATTCATCAGCTCCGGGTGTGTAGCTTGAACGATTTTAACTTTATCGATTAAAGTCGATTCTACTCGTATATTCGTTATCTTCACGTGGGTCCCTAGAGTCTTTAACTCTATCTTTATCATTTGTAAGATATACGAAATGGGTTTTTGTGTTAACAATATCACACTCGTAAACGTATACGATCTTCTACTTAACGCGTCAGCTACCACGTTCGCTCTTACACGATGATATTGAATAGTATGATCGTAATCTTCAACAGCTCGAGCCAACGTCTTTAGCGCATTATACGTTCGTTTTGGTTGAAGAAATATTTAAGGGTTGAAGAAATGAGTTTTGTACTGGGGTCAATACAAAATTCGATTTCACGCTCTAGGGGTAGGCCAAAAAGTCTTCAAGAATACGTCAGAAAATTTATTAACGATAGAAATATCATTCAAAATTGACGTGTTTTTGTTTAGATTCGTGACATGAGCTAAGAAAGCTTGACATCCATTTTTTAATAAATGAATAACTTTATGGCTTGAGATGACAGTGATTGATTTTAATGGTTTGGTTGCTTGAATTCGCGTAATAGGTTGGTTAGGAATATGAAAACTAACAACTTTACAAAAAGCATGATGAGTAGTGAACCAGTCGATTCCTAAAATCACATCAAAGGCAAGTATTTTCAATGAAATAAGATCGACAAATAACGTAAAAGTGTCGATTTGAATCAAACAAGATTAATTAACAGTGGATGTAACGAAGGTTTCTCCCAACGGAGTTTCAACAGATAAGTCAAAGTATAATTTCTCCGGAGTCAAATTTAAACGTTGAGCGCAAGTAGGAGAAATAAAAGAATGGGTAGAACCGGTATCGAATAAGGTATAGATTTCACAAGAGTTTATGATTAACTTACCCGTGACAACTTCGTTCGAGTTTCTCGACAAACACTCTCACTTAAACTACCGGCTTTGACTTGTCTGAGACATCCTTTGGCGTCACTATCTCAGCAGGACTTGACTTCACTACATGGCGAAATCGAGCTAGGTAAACTTCTTTTCCGCAATTGAAACACGCTTTGGGTTGCTGCATATAGTTTGGACGGATGTGTCCCTCCTGTCCGCATTTGAAACATACGACCGGTGGTCGTTCTTCTTCCTTAGAAATAGGTGCTGGTGTTGCTGTCTTTTCATCATTATTGAACCTTCTCTTCTTGAAATTTCCACTTCTATTATCTTGGCCATGATTACCACCGAAGTGGTTACCATTCTTGGCATGATAATTTCCCCCACGATGGTTATCATTGTTCCGATGGCCGTTGCCACCGGTATGATTATTATCGTGTTGTTGGTCGTTACCTTTTGGTTGTGCTGACTCATTATCGCGCTCCACTAACTGAGCCCTATTCACGACATCTGAATATAAACAAAGTTTGTGAGAAATGAAGTATTGACATATTTCGGGTTCCAAACCTCGCAGAAATATTCGCATTATTCGCTCCTCATTATCGACCAAATGGAATGCAAACCGGGATAACTCCACAAACTTAGCCGCATACTGCAACACGGTCATATTATTTTGCTCCAGCTTGATGAATTCCACCTCCTTCATGTGACGAATACTTTCGGGAAAGTACTCGTCGTTGAACAATTCTTGGAACTTCTCCCAAGTCATCTTGAGTGCGTCAGACTGGGTACGTTTTACATATTCCCACCAATGATCTGCTTCTTCACACAACATAAAGGTGGCGAATGGAACCTTTTGCTCCTTTGAGCATGCCAAGACATCAAATATCTTGGTGATCTGCTTTATCCACATCTCTGCCTTAAGTGGTTCTGACTTTCCCAAAAACTCCGATGGTACCAGCTCTTTGAACTGCTTAGCGGTGACCAACCGTGGGTTGCCATTGCTTCCACCAGCATTATGAATAGGAGTCTCTCTCGTTTGGTGTTGCATGAATTCTAAAAAGCTCCTAAACGTACTGTCGTTCGTCATTTGATCAATGTTGTTGTTTACAGGAGGATTATTGTCTTCCTGATGCACATTATCCTGGCTATTGAACAATGGTGACTCAACGGTTTCATGTGCTCCATTGCTTACCTCAACATTTTCAGATGCCATTTTACTGCCATTTATTATCACACTATTTCATAGAATAGTGAGGACTACTAATGCTATCATTTGAACCGTCACTCCATTCCCCGACTAGTCCCTGCTACGTTCTCATTTCCTGAAGAGAACAATGAAAGCAAAAGGGTGAGCTCAACTAGCCCAGTAAAAATATTATGACTAAGATAATGCAGAATAAATTATCGTTAGCCTTTAACAGTGTTAAACTGATACAATATAACAAACATCAAGTTTAACTGCAGCGGAACAAGCAATCCATTAGAAGAGTCAAGTAGAGAATAAAATATACTATCTTCTATGATTTAAAAGGTTTTTCATCACTTTTATCGCTGAGACTCAGCTCAATAAATAATCAACATCATCCCTGCACTACGACCAAGGATATTCATTAGTATCACAACCACAAATTATCCATGCAATACGGGCCAAGGATATTATTGTGTTTTCATCAATGGTCATGATCATGCCATAAAATAATTCATCTTTGCACCTTTGACCGAAGAGAATCCATAGCCATAATCATACCAAAAACTGTCTATCAATGCACTATGGGCCAATGAGGACTTTGTCCACATCATTTGTAACATATAAGTCATGATTATACCGAATAATCCCTAGTCATAATCATACCAAGTCCATCTATGCACTACAGGCCACATATGACTTTCAACATAATATAAGCATGAGGATGATGACAATTCAATAAAACAAGTTCAAGAATAAATTTTAAAGATTTATAAATTAATTTATCTAGGAACCAATAACATCCAAATTGTCAACATGATACTGCTTTGTGGAGTAAAATTCAAGAATGCTCAGAAGAATATTTTCATGAAAAGATACTGGATGAAGCGCAAATATCCAAGATATTCTACTAATTTCATGGAGTATAGAAGCCAAAACTTTAACCAAGTGAGTATAATAGAATATATGAAACTGCAAATGGATTTTCGCCCACCATGCGGTAATTCACGTAGATAGATCATTTCCACAAGTCAATAAGGAATGAATACAAAGGATCATTCACCATGCATGCGGTAATCCACATAGACAGGTTATTCCAACATAGTAATAAAGAATGGAACCAGGTTATGCGTAATCCGCACAGACAGGATATTCCAACAAAATAATAAAAAAATGGAACCAGGTTATGCGTAATCCGCACAGACAAGATATTCCAACAGAATAATAAAAAATGGAACCAGGTCATGCGTAATCCGCACAGACAAGATGTTCAAACAGAATAATAAAGAATGAAACGACAGAAGAATTTCACCATGTATGCGGTACTTCGCATAGACAGGTTATTCCAACATAATACTAAAGAATGGAATAACACCCTTACGAGTATTGAAAGAAAATAACTATCTTCATGAATACGAAAGAATAATACCCCTTACCTTAAAAAGAAGAGTATTTCGACGGGTAGGGCGGAGATATACTTGAAGAAAACTTGCATTATTCTCTACGCTCAAAGCTTTCTTAAACTCTAAAGAAATACGCTCAAGATTATAGAAGAAGAATTCTCTGAATTTCTGGTGTGTTTTTCAATTCTAACTAAACATCCTATTTATAGGAGAATGGAAAGGATATTATGCAATAAAATAAAATATATTATATTTATAATTATATAATAAAATAAAATTTATAATATATATATATATATATATATATATATATTATTTAAAATCTAATAAAACAAATAACTTTATAAAAGTATTCTGTTTATATAAAAAGATTTTACTATGCAGACACTATACAGACACTATGCATAATAAAATATAATATATTCTATTTATAATCAAATAAAACAAAATTTTATAAAAAGTATTCTGTTTTATATAAAAAATTTTCTGTTTTATTACATTTATAATAATAATAAAATATATATATATATATATATATATATATATATATATATATATATATATATATATATATATATATATATATATATAAACTTCCGTGACTTCCCAGATTCCCCACATTTTTCTTTCGTGGGCCACATATGTGGCCCCCACATGTGCGCCCACCTTTTAAGAAATTTTTATCGATTATTTTAAAAAATGGGTAAATGGGGGTCCATAAAATAAGCAAAACTTCATAAAAATCACCTTTATTATAATTTACAATATTAATCGATCAGGTCATTCCCAGGAAAGAGTGGGCTTTCCAATAAGGATTTCTCTCTATTGGTGCGCAATTAGGTGACCAAACCTCTCATTGACAGAACTTCTAGACATCATTAATATTGCAAATAATAATATTAATAACTTCGTCGTCCCAATTATTGATTTAATAATATATAAAATATTGACAATAATTGAATCAAATAACGTGAGATACTATATATGCAGCAATTATTGTAGCAATAATTGAACAAAACTGAGTGACTTCTCACGTAAGCATCAATAATCAATATCGTGTGCTACTATGCAATCACGCGTATTATTGTACTTTTACTACTGAGTAGTTCAACAGTTTTAACGGTAAAACTTCCGCCGTTATTTTCATAAAAAAGATTTTTGTCGTTTTCTTAATCCGACAATAATTCCGTTGTGGGGTCCACCAATGATTGTACCGTCGTACGGATATTCCCCGATAAAAAGAATATTCACCGACCAATCGAATATTATACAACAACTTGCATACTTTTCAAAATTTATAAATATTACCCACAACTATAATATTATCTCAAATCCACACCATAATTTTGAAAAAAAATATTTCGAGAAAATTAAATCTTTATTCGTAAAATTTGGGATTTTACATCTGACGTGAAAATATTATTTCAAGCGAATATTGAACAAAAATAACATTTCTTACGAATATTGAACGAATATAATATTCCTTACGAATAATAAACGAATATAATATGAATATTAAACGAAGACAATATCTCTACAAATATTGAACGAAAATAATATTCATTTCGAATATTGAATGAAAATAATATTCATACGAATACGAAAAATAATATCTCTTCTAAATATGAAATAAATAATACCCCTTACCTTGAAAAGAAGAGTATTCCAACCAGTATAGCGGGGATATTCTTGAAGAAAATTTTCACTATTTTCTACACTCAAAGCTTTCTAAAACTCGAAAGAAATACGCTCAACATTATAGAAGAAGAATTCTCTGATTCTGGTGTGATTTTCAATTCTAACTAAGCATATTATTTATAGAAGAATGGAAAGAATACTATTTAGAAAATAATCACGGACGAAATAATTTGCAGATTCACGGACGGAAAAATAAATCCTCAATCGTCCAATTTTTTTAAAATATCAATATAATATTCAAGTAAAACAAATAACTTTATATATAATATAATATATTCTATTTTTCATAAAAAACAAAACTTGTTATAATATAATAATAATAATAAGTTTATTACTCCCTCTCGACATATATATAATAATAACAAGTTTATTACTCTCCCGACCAAGCTAAACCTCCCCCCATCCCCATCCTCATTCCCATCCCCATCCCCATCCCCATCTCCATTTTCATTCATTTAATCACACACACACACACACACACACACACACACACACACACACACACACACACACACACACACACATATATATATATATATATATATATATATATATATATATATATATATAACCCTCAATCATACGTAAACTCCATCCTCCCCCTTTTCAGATTTCTGATTTTCAACATATATGGGGCATGTGGGCCTCACCTTTATTATATTAAATAATTTTTTACCGATTATTTTGAAAAATGGGTAAATGGAGGTCCATAAAATAATCAATATTTACACAAATACTTCATAAAAATTCTCTCAATATTTTTAACAACATTTATTAATATTACTATAACTCGCAATATTAACAACTAGATCGTTCCCAGGAAAGAGGGGGTGGTTTTTTAATAAGGATTTCTCCCTATTGGCGCGCAATTAGGTGACCAAACCTTTCCTCGACAGAACTTTCTAGACATCGTCAATATTGCAAATAATAATATGAATAACTATATTGTCTCAATTATTGATTTAATAATATATAAAATATCGACAATAATTGAATCAAATAACGTGAGATACTATGTAGTAATTACTGTAGCAATAATTGAACAAAACTGAGTGACTTCTCACGTAAGCATCAATAATCAAAACCGTATGCTAGTATGCAATCACGCGTATTACTGTACTTTTAATACCAGATATTTCAACAGTTAACGGTAAAACTTCTGTCGTTATTTTTATAAAAATATATTTTTGTCGTTTTCTCAATACGATAATAATTCCGTTGTGGGGTCCACCAATGATTGTGCCTTTATACGAATATTCCCTGTTAAAATGAATATTCCCCGTCCAATCGAATATTTTATAACCACTTGCTTATTTTTCAAAATTTATAAATATTCCCCACAACTATAACATAATCTCAAATCCACACCATAATATTAAAAAAAAAAATTCGAGAAAATTAAATCCTTATAAAATTTGGGGTCTTACTGTGACGCCCCCAAAACAGGTATACACCACCTATCTTGAGTCGCCAGATATATAGTACAAAATATAACTATAAGCTTAATTATACAACTGTCGTGCAAAATACGACAAAGTATAGTTGAGAGTTTAAATAAGAATATTGCCTTCTAGACAATATTCACTCTCAATGGAGTCCTCATTACAATTATTATCACACTAAGTAGTGAGGTCTGCTAAAACAACCATCTCGGACAGTCACTCCATTCCCCAACTAGTCCGAACTATATTTTCATTTCCTGAAGAGAACATTGAAAGAAAAGGGTGAGCTCAACTAGCCCAGTAAAAATATTATGACTAAGATAATGCAGAATAAATTATCCTTAGCCTTCAACAGTATAACAACTGATAGAATATAATAGACAACAAGTTTTAGATCAACAACTGCAGCGGAATAAGCAATCCATTAGAAGAGTCAAGTAGAACATAATGTATACTATCTCTTCTAGATTAAAAGTCCATCGTTAATATTTCATTCCTGTAATACTCAACAACAGTTCTTTGTTATACCCAAGATAAAAAGAACTATCATCACCTGTCTTCACCTAAACCACCAAAGATTATAGTTAAATCTATAATTCATATTTATAATCATGTAAATCAATAGTGTCTCCTTGCCACAAAGGCTTAATAAAACGTTTACTCAATATCCTTACCCCAAAGGCTAAAGATATTCAAATGTAATAACAATGATCATACCAATCAGTTGTCTACCTTTGCACTACGGGCCAAAGATATTCAACTATAAAACCAATGGTCATGATCATACCAATCAATTGTCTGTCAGTGCACTACGGCCAAAGACATTCAACTGTTAACTAATGGTCATGATCCTGCCAATCACATCATCGAATTATCCATGCACTACGGGCCAAGGATATTCGTTATTATCACTAGTGGTTATGATCATGTCATACACCTGTCCATCTTTGCACGTAAGCCAAAGATATACAACTATAAAATCAATAATCAACAGTCCATCTATGCACGTAAGCCAAAGATATACAACTGTAAAATCAATAATCAATAATCCATCTATGCACGTAAGCCAAAGATGACTTTCATCACAATATAAGTATGATGATTATGACAATGATATAAACATTAATCAAACGAAATCAAGGATAAATATTAAAGACTTTAAATTTATCCAGAGTTTAAAAATATCCAAATTGTCAACATGATACTGCTTTGTGGAGTAAAATTCAAGAATAATATTCACGTACCAAAAATAACTTGGATAGAAAAGAAATATATTTTTTGGGTAAATAGTTCCCCGTGAATAGTAACTCGTGAATAGTAACTCATGAATAGTAACTCGTAAATAGTAACCCATGAATAGTAACTCGTAAATAGTACTCTGTATTCGTACATAGTACCGTATACATAAATAATGTCATATACGCAAATAGTGCCATATACATGAATAGTGTCGTATGCGTGAATAGTGTCGGATACGTGAATAGTAACCCCGACACAAAAAGATAAAGTTTCACAATAAAATCTATATCAGTATTTATAACACCTTAATCCAAATGTTATAAATCACTTAATAATCTCATAATCTAATATTATTAATATTACCACAATATTTTAATCATTTCTTAAACTTATAAATAATTTATTTTAATTGTTTACATTTTACTAATTAATGTATTTAATCATCCTAAAATTCCAAACTCATAAGATTTCATCACCAATAACCAAAACTCTCATAAAAAATCTGCATATACCTTATATAGGATTCTCAAGCCATAAAATTCTATTTTCCAATTTTCTTACTTCACATAATATATTTAATTCATTTACTCATAACTAGCCTATTTTTATGAAAAATGCCAAATCAGTACAAAAAAAATTTCTTTTCTGGGATTTAGCAGAATATAGTCCCATATTGAACATATATTTTTCTCAAAATTTTTAAAATTCATTTACTATTTTTCATATGGCTAAAACTGTCGAATATTTAGACATTTATCAAAAATTATAATTTTGTCCAAAAATTTCAAAATTTACAGGGTATACCGCTGTTATATAGATGTACTCCCAATAAAAAGTTCACCAATTTTAGAGTTAATCACAAGGAGTTATACGGGTTTACTTTTAAAATAGTCTTTTTCCATAAAATTCATAACTCGTAATCTATACATCCAAAAATCGCTATTTTTGGACACAATCTAGAAAACTCATCAAATTATCATTTCAAATTTTTCCAAAATTTTTGAGGGACGTAAAAATTACGAAACTGCCCTTGACAGAAATCCCTTACTTACAACGGTTGAACGAAAATAATATTCCTTACGAATATTAAATGAATATTGAACGATAATAATATTCATACGAATACGAAAAATAATATCTCTTCAGAATATAAAAAAAAATAACCCTTACCTCAGAAGAAGACTGTATACTGGAGTAATGAAGTAGCAGACTTCGCTTCTTCTTTCTCTCTATAGCTTCTATCTCTATAATTGCTCTTGTGAGACTTAGTGAATTGGTGAAAAATAATGAAGGAATGAGCTTCTATTTATAGGAAAATATAGTTTCGATAATTGCACGTTTTTGGGCTCAAAATATTACAGTATAATACCATTATCTTTTCCTTCATTTTTAATTTAGTCATGCAAGTATTATCAAACTTGCTCCACCTCCTCTAATAGTAAATCATGTGAATCAATAGTTCTAAACATGTGAAAAAAATAATTATAGTATATTACCTTCATCTATACCTTCATTTTTAATTTAGTCATGCAAATATTATCAATCTTGCATCAACTCCCCTAATAGTAAATCATGTGAATCAATAGTAAACACATGTGAGCACATAGTTATAAGCATGTGAATTAATAGCAATTAATTGCTCATTTATCCGGTGAATTACCCAATTGGTCAATATAACCTCCAGACATCAATTATCATCGAAATAAATATCGATTTCCACTAACACTAATAATTCCCACACAATAGAATTATCAATTTCATCTTTAATCAACACGAACTTATTCATCATTAATATTATAATTCATAATATTTAACAACCAGGTCGTTCCCAAGAAAGAGGGGGCTTTTCGATAAGGATTTCTCCTTATTGGCGCGCAATTAGGTGACCAAACCTCTCCTTGACAGAACTTCTAGACATTATCAATATTACAAATAATAATATGAATAACTTTGTCGACTCAATTATTGATTTAATAAAATAAAATATTGTGACAATAATTGAATAAAACTGAGTGACTTCTCACGTAAGCATCAATAATCAATACCGTGTGCTACTATGCAACCACACGTATTACTGTACTTTTATCACCGATTATTTTATGACAACTTGTTTACTTTGAAAAAAATTTCCAATATCACCCTTAACTTTAACCTTTTATCAATTTAACCATTTACTAAATAGAATAATTATAAGAAAATTGAATACTTTCATTTCATAAAATTCGGGGTCTCACACTTACAATCTCCTTTCCTTATGAAATTTCGCCCTCGAAATTTACGTACGTACCTGGTATGTCGAAGATGATACCTCGTCAGATTCTAACTTTTGAGGTATAACCTTTGAGCGTAGAATATGATCCTTCTTATCCATGATCTTAACAGGTATCTCCTTATACGTTAAATCTTCCGCTATCTCGTCTGGTTCTAAATCAATAATATGGTTCAGGTCGTCCACACATTTACGTAATATTGATACATGAAAACGTTTTGAACACGCGACATACTTGGCGGTAAAGCGAGTCTATAAACCACAGTTCTTACTCGATCGCGGATTTCAAATAGGTCAATCTGGATGTTGATTGGGTTGGTGCTTAGATCTTCTGTTATCTTGCATGTCATTCGTTGAGTGCTCTTTGGTTTCCTTCAAGTGGAATGTATCTTTGCAACTCAGACCAGAGGATTCATACTTTGGATATTCTGGGAGTGCTCATTTGTTGAGAATCGTGTTGACTCTAAGATTCTGCCTTGGCATTGTGAGCACTTTTGTTTAAGCCTTAATTTTGCAGAGTACGAATAAGCTTTGGTTCTGGAGACACTACGACTCTGAGATCAGATCTTGACAAACTACGATTTCTGTCTTTATGCTTGATGTCCTTATCTGATCTGGCTCGAATACGATCTCTGCCTCTTGTATGATCAGTAGACTCTACTATTTCAAGTGTGGCCTACGATTCTTGACTTGGCTTTGGCAGATGCTCGATCGATTCTTAGATAGGCTGTCTTTACGATTCTGAACATGACTTCTTCAGCCGACTACGACTCTGAGAAAGTACTTCTCGACACACTACAATCATTCCTCGTCTCTCCTGGCAGACTACGAACTCCGAGATCTACTATCTTGCAGACTACGATTCTGCCTTGATAGTTCTCGAGTTTTCCTTGACTCTCATAGCAAACTACGATGCTTATGCAGTGTTTCACGATCAAACATGCCTATCTATTACATTATAAGATCAACCTAACAAGCTTGATCAATTCATTCTAAGTCCTTGTACATTTATTCCTATTATCTATCAAAGAACTTTACAGCTTTCCTTAATGTAAGCATACTTTCATATTCATTCATTTATATCATAATCAAATCATATATGAATAGGAATAACATTCTTATGTATATTCCTAACAATCTCCCCCTATTTTATTATGACAAAATAATTAGTGCATATGCATGAGATGAATGAATCTTATATACAGTGAGCAGCTGTATTTTTAAAATAGATAATCATGAATGTCATTGATGATAATATAAAAGTACATAAACTATAACACTCTTCATCCTGGACCCAAAATATACCTAACTAGATAGAAATGTACCTTTTTGGTTCCATGTGTGTCTCTAGGATGTCTGCTGATCAGCTACTCAGCTACTTATCTTTCTTTTCTTCTTTTTCTTCTTTTCTTTTCTCCCCTTCAGATTCATACTCCATTGTTTCATCTTGCTTTAGGTTTGGTTCTGGTGCATTCTCTTCTTCTTTGTCTAACTCTCCTTCAGACTCTGTGTTCATGGGATCATCATCCCTTGGCTCCCCCTTAGATGATGACTCTGCTTCTGCTGTTGTCTTCTTCTTCTCCCCCTTTGCCTTTCTGTTCTTGGCCTTCTTTGCCATCTTTTCTTTCTTCATTCTTTCTCCTTACTCCCCCTTGAGTGCCTTTTTCTATGTCTCTTCTTCTCCCCTTTTTTGTCATTAATCATTTGTGAGAGCTGCTCCACGTTTGATATAAGCTCCTCCATCAGGTGAGATGAGTTACCAACCTCAATCTTGAGTTCTTGTTGGCTTACCTCAAGTTGTAGGGAAAAAGACTGATTCAGATTGTCAATCTTGTCAGAGAGAGATAAAATTTGTTCTTCATTGGCCTTCTGAGCTCGTACAACTTCTTCCTTCTGATTATTCATAGCTTTCAAACAAACTTGATCCCTTAGTTGAAGCTTGAGGGATATGTCTGAGAGTCTGGCTTGAAGCCTTTTGGATAGCTCATTGTCTTCTCTTGTTAACATATCCTTGATTTCTGCACCAATGAGAGAGATATCCTCAATTAATTCTTCAGAGTTCTTTAGCAAATCTTGCTCTTGAGAAGATCTGGCATCAGATTGTTCATTCTCCGTTTGATCATCTGTTTGGTCAGCCTCCTGCTGAACATCTGGTTGGACTCTACTATTCTCACTTTTGAACAGACTCTCAAAGGTAATGAAAATATGATAAATCATTGAATACCAATCGTAGTTGAAGGATGAGTAAGTGTCATCCAACATTATCGGATTAGCATAGAATTTCTCTAACTCAGCATGGTCATTTTCATTGGTAGAGTGAAGGAACTCTACAATAGTGGACTTGGATATAATCCGTTTGCCATCTGAACCTACTCGACAATCGTAGGGAATGTAATGATTTCTAGTATGTCAGTAGATTTTGAAGTGAGACTGGTCCTTGATCATCTGTTTTGCAAACTCCTTTACTCTTGGAAAGTTTTGTGCCACCAGCTCCAAGTTTGGAAAGTGTGAGTAACACCAGCTGAAGTAATTTTCATCTTTACCAGTATGTGCCTTTAGCCAGGGCATCCATGGGAAGAATCATCTCATCAAAAGATCGTCAGGATTGTACAATATTATAGTGCAATCTAAACTCATATTTTTCTAGTTGTTAAACACATCGTCTGTGGATGTGACACCCCCAAAATAGATATACATCACCTATTCTGAGTCGCCAAATACATGGTACAGAATACAAATACAATCTTAAATATACAACATGAGCTGTGAGTTTTAATACAAATATTATCTTCTAGACAATATTCAAACCCAAAATAAGTCCTCAATACATTTATTAACACACTATTTCATAGAATAGTGAGGACTACTAATACTTTAATCTGGACCGCACTCCGTTCCCCGACTAGTCCCTGTTACGTTCTCATTTTCTGAAGAGAACAATGAAAGTAAAAAGGTGAGCTCAACTAGCCCAGTAAGAAATATTATGACTAAGATAATGCAGAATAAATTATCGTTAGCCTTCAACAGTGTTAAACTGATACAATATCACAATGATCAAGTTTAACTGCAGTGGAACAAATAATCCATTAAAAGAGTCAAGTAGAGAATAAAATCTACTATCTTTTATGATTTAAAAAGGTTTTTTTTATCACTTTTATCACTGAGATTCAGCTTAATAAATAATCCACATCATCCCTGCACTACGACCAAGGATATTCATTAGTATCACGACCACAAATTATCCATGCACTATGGGCCAAGGATATTCGTGTATTCATCAATGGTCATGATCATGCCAACAACTGTCCATCAATGCACTACGGGCCAATGAGGACTTTTACCACATCATTTGTAAAATTACGGTCATGATTATACCGAATAATCCCTGGTCATAATCATACCAAGTCCATCTATGCACTACAGGCCATAGATGACTTTCAACAGAATATAAACATGAGGATGATGACAATGATATAAGAATTCAATAAAACAAGTTTAAGAATTAAATTAACCAGGAACCAATAACTTCCAAATTGTCAACATGATATTGCTTTGTGGGGTAAAACTCAAGAATGCTCAGAAGAATATTTTCATGAAAAGATACTGGATGAAGCGCAAATATCAAGGATATTCCACTAATTTTATGGAGTATAAAAGCCAAAACTTTAATCAACTGAGTATAATAAAGAATGGAATAACAAAAGAAATCACTAGGCATGCGATAGACCGCACTGACATGTTATTCCAACAGAATAATAAATAACGGAACCAGGTCATGCGTAAACGCATAGACATGATATTCCAACAAAATAATAAATAACGAAACTAGGTCATGCGTAAACACATAGACGAGATATTCCAACAGAATAATAAATAACAGAACCAGGTCTTGCGTAAACGCATAGACAGGATGTTCCAACAGAATAATAAAGAATGAAATAACAGAAGAATTTCACCATGTATGCGGTACTTCGCATAGACAGGTTATTCCAACATAATAATAAAGAATGGAATAACAGAAAAATTTCGCCAAGTATAGGGTAGTCCGCGTATACAGGTTATTCCAAAATAATAATAAAGAATGGAATAACGGAAGTATTTCACCATGTATGCGGTACTTCGCATAGATAGGTTATTCAAACATAATAATAAAGAATGGAATAACAGAAGTTCTCTTCATGAATACGAAAGAAATAATACCCCTTACCTTAGAAGAAACTGGATATTGTAAAAGTGAGTAGCAGAATACTTTTCTTCTTTCTCTCTATAGTTTCTCTCTCTAGAGTTTCAGTGAATTCGTAAGAAATAATGAATGAATGAGCTTCTATTTATAGGAGAAATGACTAAATAGTAACTAATTCATGAACGATCCAGATTGATTTACTTTTAAACGGATGGTCCATATTGATTTACTATGCAGTATAAATAAAATATTCTAATAAAATAAAATCTTTTTAATAAAATATAATATATTTTGTTTATAGTCTAATAAAACAAATAACTTTATAAAAGTATTCTGTTTTATATAAAAAGATTTTACTATACAAACACTATGCAGACACTATGCATAATAAAATATATTATATTCTAATTATTGTCTAATAAAACAAATAACTTTATAAAAGTATTCTGTTTTATATAAAAAGCTTTTCTGTTTTATTACAATAATAATACTAATAAAATAAAGTTTATATATATATATATATATATATATATATATATATATATATATATATATATATATATATATATATATAAACTTCCGTGACTTTATAAAAAGACATCTCAATATATTTAACAACATTTATCATCATTATTACAATTCACAATATTAATCGACCAGGTCGTTCCCAGGAAAGATGGGGCTTTCCAATAAGAATTTTTTTCTATTGGCGCGTAATTAGGTGACTAAACTTCTCCATGGCAGAACTTCTAGACATCGTTAATATTACAAATAATAATATTAATAACTCTGTCATCTCAATTATTGATTTAATAATATATAAAATATCGACAATAATTGAATCAAATAACGTGAGATACTATGCAACAATTACTGTAGCAATAATTGAACAAAATTGAGTGACTTCTCACGTAAGCATCAATAATCAATACCGTGTGCTACTATGCAACCACGCGTATTACTGTACTTTTACTACCGAGTAGTTCAACAGTTTTAACAATAAAACTTCCGCCGTTATTTTCTTAAAAATATTTTTGTCGTTTTCTCAATCTGACAATAATTTCGTTGTGGGATCCACCAATGATTGTGTTGTCGTACGGATATTCCCAGACAAAAAGAATATTCTCCAACCAAATAAATATTATACAACAACTTGCATACTTTTCAAAATTTATAAATATTACCCACAACTATAACATTATCTCAAATCCACACCATAATTTTAAAAAAAATATTTTTAGAAATTTAAATCTTTATTCATAAAATTTGGGGTCTCACAGTGGACATTCTTACAACTTTGAGTTGTTCGTTTCCATGACTTATCCATCTTTCTGGTGGTACATCTGGTGATTCATCAAAGACTTCTACCACCAATCTTTGGCGAACTCTTACTGGAGAGAGAGAACATGATAGTCTGCTGATTCCTCTGATTCCTGATCTGTAGAACAGGAATCTTTTTCCATTTCTTTACCTTCTGAACTTGAATTTGAGTTAGACCTGTGTAGAATTTCTTCAACGGACTCATCAGTTTGTTCCTCCAATTGATCATCACTCTTCTTATCAAGGCTAGTCTTTGCGGACTTACTAGCTTCTTCTAACTTTGTAGTCTTGAGCCTTTTACTGCTAGCCTTGGCAGATATTTTCTTCCTTTTTCCCTTAGCATCTTCTCCCTTAGATCCAGTCTCATCATCATTGATTTCAATTTTCTTTGGAAACAATTCTCCCCTATTTGAAACTTTTTGAGCAATCAGTCTGTTGCTTTTCCTTGTTTTTGGGGATTCAGCTTCAGGAGTTTCAGACTCTTTTTCTTTCTTCATAATTTGAAGCATCACTACTAAAAAAATGGTCATTTGTGATGGCCAAAATCTATCACAAAAAATAAAAAAACCATCACAAAATGTTTACGTGATGGCTTTAAGCATCACAATGGTCGTCTTGTATACGCCCATCATGAAAGGTTTTATGTGATGGTTTTGGCAATCATGCAAACACTTAGTGCTTTTGTGATGATCAATACAATCACATTAACACGTAATCTATTGTGATTGTCAAAGTCATCACAAAAAATAAGACTTTAGGGATCAAAGGTAAGAACGTGAATATCTATTTACGTATAATTTAGTTCACTATATTAATTATAAGACCCTAAATTTTATGAATAAAGATTTAATTTCTCGAAATATTTTTTTTAATATTAAGGTGTAAATTTGATATAATGTTATAGTTGTGGGTAGTATTTATAAATTTTATAAAGTATGCAAGTTGTCATAAAATATTCGATTAGTAGGGGAATATTCGTACGTCGACACAATCATTGGTGGACCTCACAAGGGAATTACCGTCGAAATGAGAAAACGACAAAAATATCTTTTTATGAAAATAACGACGAAAGTTTTACCGTTAACTGTTGAAATACCCGGTGGTAAAAGTACAGTAATACGCGTGGTTGAATAGTAGCACACAATATTTTATAGTATCTTTGATTATTGATGCTTACGTGAGAAGTCACTCAGTTATACTCAATTATTACTACAGTAATTGTTGTATAATATCTCTCATATTATTGATTCAATTATTGTCATAGTATAATATTTTATATTTTTAAATCAATAATTGAGACGACAAAGTTATTCATATTATTATTTGCATTATTGACGATGTCTAGAAAGTTCTGTCGAGGAAAGGGGTTTGGTCACCTAATTGCGCGCCAATAGGGAGAAATCCTTATTGAAAAACCCTCTCTTTCTTGGGAATGATCTGATTGTTAAATATTGTGAGTTATAATATTAATGATGAATAAGTTCGTGTTGATTAAAGATAAAATTAATATTTCTATTGTGTTGGGATTAATAGTATTAGTGGAAATCGATATTTATTTCGATAATAATTAATTTTTAGAGGTTAAATTGACCAGTCGGGTAATTAATAGGATAAATGAGCAATTATTTGCTATTATTTCACATGCATATAACTATTTGTTCACATGAATGGAACTATTGATTTACATGATGTACTATTAGGGGAGGTGGTGCAAGTTTGATAATACTTGTAGGACTAAATTAAAACTGGAGGAAAAGATGAAGGTACTATATTGTAATAATTTGAGCCCCAAAATGTGCAATTATTGAAACTATATTTTCTTATAAATAGATGCTCATTCTTCTTTCATTCTCACAAATTCACTAAGACTCATAATGGAAATTATAGATAGAGAAGCTATAGATAGAGAAACTATAGAGAGAAAGAAGAAGAGTATTCTGCTACTTCACTATTGCAGTATCCAGCCTTCTACTAAGGTAAGGGGTATTATTTCTTTCGTATTCGTAAGTGATATTATTTTTGTTCAATATCCGTATGAAATAATATTTTCTTCAATACTCTGTAGTATTTAAGTAATATTATTTTGTTTCGTATCATATTTTTCTAAACATTCTTATTAAATTTTAAGTTTTTCACGTCAGAGTACTATTCATGGGTACTATTCATTTATACGATACTATTCATATGTACGGTACTATTCACAAAGTACTATTAATGGGCACTATTCATAAATACTGTACTATTCATAAATACGGTACTATTTATAAAATACTATTCACGGGATACTATTCATAAAGTACTATTCATGGGGTACCATTCACGGGGTATTATTCACAAAGTACTATTCTCGAAGTACTATTCATAAAGTACTATTCACGGGGTATTATTCACTTGGGTATTATTCACCCGGGGTACTATTCATGACAAAAATTAATTTCTTTTCTGTCCAATTCATTTTTGATACAATATTATTCTTGAATTTTACTCCACAAAGCAGTATCATGTTGACAATTTGGATATTATTGAAGTCTAGATAAATTAAATTATATATCTTTAAAATTTATCCTTACTTTCATTTAATTGAATTCTTATATCATTGTCATCATCCTCATGCTTATATTGTGATACAAGTTGTGACACCCCCAAATCCAAGTACTTCATTCTCACAGGATTTGGTGCTCACTTATCAAAATTATTACATCTAACTACCCATCATAAAGGATAAAGACATAATTTAAATAAATTAAACCATAATCTCTCCCATTAAAGGGTTACATCATTATCTCAAAATAATCCCAGGTAATCTAACCTTCAAATTATTACATCAGTTTGCGGAATACATCTTAAAATAAAACAAGTCTTGAAACATAAAATGTTTAAATAATTTCTCATAAGTCTTCAACACTTGGACAATTTTCCCGTTCCTTTGCTAGTAGACGGCTCATCAACTTTTTCCACTTTAGCTACAGTGTTAATTGCAAGAGTGAGCAAACAAATGCTCACTGATATAGAATGTAACAATGATAATAACATGAGAGTGAACAACGAAAGCTGAACAATAAGGAACTTGTTCTACAAATCAAAATAGAAAACAAGTTTGAACTTTAATTATCTGAGGATCTTAAGACCACGAACTATGTCCCCTGTACTTAGGTATTATTACCCATCCTTAACAATCATTTAGACTATACGGACCCTTCTTAACGTACTTAGGGGGATCAACCCTTTGTACCATGTATTGTGCACAAACATCTAAACGTTACACGTACAAAATCCCCTATGTTAGGGTTGTTCATCTCAGTTTGGATTTAGAATTTCCTCACTAAAGAAAGTTTAGTTTGGAACTAGCTTATCAGTGTTTCTAGAATTTTAGAACACTATTCGAATATAGATTAATTCAATTAATAAAGGTTTGCTTACTACTTGAAGGTTTAATACATAGATAAAGCTTTGAACAAGGTTATCAAAGTCAAAGATTCAATAACAATAATATATAATTGAGTAAACATGATATACATGCAAAGCGCTATAGAAGAGTTAAAACAATCTCCCTTGAATCAATGTATTAGAACAATATATGCTTTGAATAATAATTAGGAAACTAAATCTCGCTCAATGTAACGAATTAGGTTACATAAGCTTGTATAAATGTACGCAAGATAGGTTAAGCTTGCTTAACTTCATAAAGAATGTTAGGAACTTGCACAATAATAATTTAGGAATGGGAACTTGCATTCAATACGAAAAGAATGAAGTTAGAAAGCTTTGCTCAATGTAAAGAGTTAAGATTTAAGAACTTGCTCAATAATAACAAGGTAGAGTTAGAAAACTCGCCTTGATTGTAAGATACACAAATGAAAAATAATCTCCAATTACCCTACACATATCATCGAAATCGCAACAACAATTAATTATATGAATATTAGCTTTAGGGTTTAAACCATCATTTAGGTCATAACCCTAACCTAGCACCTAACCACGTTGGTTAACTTCTTAACAATTCTGAAATCACACCATGAACCTTATCATTTACATTTAACTTTTGAAAACATCCCCTTTGGTTCATTACATAACTTATTCAAGTAATCACTTAAATTCTTTTACACTTAATATAACAACGCATGACACTCTGTTATTGTAGTTTATATTATGCCTCAACATCATTAACATGCATGCTAAACTAATATAAGTCCATTACACATGATCTGCAAATAAGCAGACTTCACTGTCTTAGACCTGGGTATGGCGCAGCTGCGCCATACTTAAGCCTGGGACAGGCGCAGCTGCGCCACTTTTGGCCTTGGCACCAGCGCAGCTGCGCCGATGTTCAGACAGACGCAGAGAAGGCTAATGAACAGTATCCGACTTTAGCCCAACAAACACAAATTTCACCCATCAAACGGTGATAACAACATGAAAAATAAATATTCAATTACCATAAACATGATTGCTAACACATTCAACCACTTATCACAATTTAACAACAACTAAAACTATTTTAATTTCTCAATTTTTATGTTTTTCATATAAAACTCCATTTTTGATAGTCTATCCCAAAAATCATCACTGGGAATTCATTATTGGCCAAATCATTCCATTCAAATTATGTTATGTTCGTATCTCAACAAACTAACATATATAATCGTCAATTTACAGTTTAACATAAGAATTGGCCATCAAAATTGATACTTTTTCATGAACCATATGAAAAATACATACAAACATACACTGTGATTTTCTTTTTTTCTTCCTACACCCAATTTCTCACGAATTTGATAACTAATATCAAGTATACATGATGACTAACAGAGTTATGCAGAACTATATGAACACACATACATATCACAATTCACGTGATTTCTAACCACATAGAATATATATATATATATATATATATATATATATATATATATATATATATATATACCGAAACTTAAAGTTAGAATGGAAATAGTTTATACCTTGATTTCCTACTAGCAAGATGATAGAATCCTTCCTCAACCCTCAACAATTTGCAGAGATTACACTCAAATTTTCTCTAACCCTCTGTGTTTTCTTCTCTCTCAACTCACCACTAACTTTAGGAAAAATAAGATGCGTAGGAGAATATACTGACTCCCACTAATGTCAGTTGAATAAGCCAAAAGGTTTGCGTCAGTTAAAAATAAGCCAAAGGTCACAAGGCCCTGTTTGGCTAACCAAAAACTCCCAAACTATATTATTATTATTTTATTTATATTATATAGTTACAAGTGTCACACATTACTTTAGTTAATTTTAAATAACTTTAGTTTAGCTAATTTAAATAACTTTTATTATAATTACATTTACGAATAATAAATAATTATATATCTAATTTAATTAATAAATTAGAAACATTACTTTATCTAATTCATTAATTTCCATTAAATTAAACAATTCATTTAATTTAATTATTTTCTTAAATATTAAGTAATTGATTTAATTTAATTAACTCCTTAAATTAAATCCAACAAATAAAATTATCATTACTCGATTCAATTAACATTAATCAATTTAGTTACTAAATTAATTCATCACAATTCATTAAATATTTATTTTCCTCAATAAATAAATTATTTTAAATATTTATTTAATTCCATAAATATTTAAATTAAATTACAATTTTTTCGATCATTACATCTTTCCTTCCTTAAAAGGATTCTGTCCCCAGAATCACAACTCAAAAAAATTATCCGTTACACAAGTCATCTGTGGCTTACGTGCATAGATGGACTGTTGATTGGTATGATTATGACCAGGGATTATTCGGTACAATCATGACCGTAATGTTATAAATGATGTGATAAAAGTCCTCAATGGCCCGTAATGTATTGATGGACATATGTTGGTATGATTATAACCATGTGTTCTCATCGGCCAAGGGTGCAAAGATGAATTTTTGTTTGGCATGATCATGACCACTGATGAAAACACGAATATCATTGGCCCGTAGCGCATGAATAATTTGTTGTCGTAATACTAATGAATATCCTTGACTGTAGTGCAGGGATGATTCGATGATGTGGATTATTTATTAAGCTGAGTCTCAGTGATAAAATTGATGATAAACTTTCTAAATCATAGTAGATAGTAGATATTATGCTCTACTTGACTCTTCTAATAGATTGCTTGTTCCGCTGCAGTTAAACCTGATGTTTATTGTATTTTATCAGTTTGACACTGTTGAAGGCTAACGATAATTTATTCTGCATTACATTAGTTGTGATGCCCCCAAAATATGTATACATCACCCATTCTGAGTCGTCAAATACATGGTACAAAATACAAATACAAACTTAAATATACAACATGAGCTGTGAGTTTTAATACAAATATTGTCTTTTAGACAATATCTACACTCAGATAAAGTCCTCATTACATTTATTATCACACTATTTCACAGAATAGTGAGGACTACTATTGCAAACATCTGGACCGTCACTCCGTTCCCCGACTAGTCCCAGCTATATTCTCATTTCCTGAAGAGAATAATGAAAGCAAATGGTGAGCTCAACTAGCCTAGTAAGAAATATTATGACTAAGATAATGCAGAATAAATTAACGTTAGCCTTCAACAGGATTAAACAGATAAAATACAATAGACATAAAGTTTAACTGCAGCAGAACAAGCAATTCATTAGAAGAGTCAAGTAGAGCATGATATCTACTATCTTCTATGATTTAAATTTATCACCAATTTTATAGCTGAGACTCAGCGTAATAAATAATTCCACATCACTGAATTATCCATGCACTACGGGCCAATGATATTCATCAATTGGTCATGTTCATCTCAACAACTGTCCATCAATGAACTACGGGCCAATGAGGACTTTTACCACATCATTTGTAATATTACAGGTCATGATTATACCAAATGATTCCTGGTCCTAATCATACCAATCAACAGTCCATCTATGCACGTAAGCAAAAGATGACTTTTATCATAATATAAGCATGAGGATGATGACAATGATATAAGAATTCAATTAAAAGAAAACAAAGGATAAATTTTAAAGATTTATAATTCAATTTATCCAGAATTCCATAATATCCAAATTGTCAACATGATACTGCTTTGTGGAGTAAGATTCAAGAATAATATTGTATCAAAAATAATTTGGACATAAAAGAAATCAGTTTTTATCATGAATAGTACCCCGGATGAATAATACTCAAGTGAATAGTACTTCATGAATAGTACCCCGTGAATAGTACTCCGACAAGAAAAGGATAAAACATATCAAGAATGCTCATAATAATATTTCCATGAAAAGATATTGAATGAAACGCAAATATCAAAGAATTTCTGATCATTTCAGGAATTATAGAAACAATACTTACCATAGTAAGTTTAGAGTTAAGAATCTGAAATGAATAATATACAAAACTGCAAATGGATTTTTAACTGTCATGCGGTAGTCTGCGTAGACAGATCATTTCCATAATTTAATAACAAATGAATACTAAGGGTTATTCACCAGGCATGCGGTAGTCCGCGTAGACAAGACAGATTATTCCCACAGAATAATAAAGAATAGAATAACAATATAATTTCACCATGCATGAGGTAGTCCGTGTAGACATGTTATTCTAACATAATGATAAAGAATGGAATAACAACATGATTTCACCATGCATGCGGTAGTCCGTGTAGACAGGTTATTCCAACAGAATGATAAAGAATGGAATAACAACCTTTATGAGTATTGAAAGAAATAACTCTCTTCATGAATACGAAAGAAATAATACCCCTTACGAGTATTGAAAGAAATAACTCTCTTCATGAATACGAAAGAAATAATACCTCTAACCTTAGTAGGAGATTTGATACTGCAATAGTGTAGTAACAGAATACTCTTCTTCTTTCTATCCGATTCTCTCTCTATAAAATTCTCCTGTGAGTCGTAGTGAATTGGTGAGAATGAAAGAAGAAATAAGCTTCTACTTATAGAAGATTTCTAGCTTGACGATTGGTGATGTGAAAAGAAAAATGGTTTGACGCCTTTAATGTGAAACAACAAGTGGTTTGACGCCTGTAATGTGAAACAACAATGGGTTCGACTCCTGTAATGTGAAATAACAAGTGATTTGACGCCTGTAATGTGAAACGACAATTGGTTCGACACCCGTAATGTGAAACGACAATTGGTTTGACACCTGTAATGTGAAATGACAATTAGTTCGACGCCTGTTGTAAGACCCCAAATTTTATGAAATAAAAGTATTCAATTTTCTTATAATTATTATTTTATTTCGTAAATGGTTAAATTGATAAAAGGTTAAGTTAAGGGTGATATGTGAATTTTTTTGCAAAGTAAGCATGTTGTTATAAAATATTCGTTTGGTCGGAAAATATTCTTTTTGTTAGGGAATATTCGTGCGACTACACAATCATTGGTGGACCCTACAATGAAAGTATTGTCGGGGTTAGAAAACGAAAGAATTATCTTTTTATAAAAATAACGGCGAGTGTTACTGTTAAAACTGTTGAACTACCCAGTAGTAAAAGTATAATAATACGCGTGGTTGCATAGTAGCACACGATATTGATTATTGATGCTTACGTAAGAAGTCACTCAGTTATACTCAATTATTGCTACAGTAATTGCTGCATCATATCTCTCATATTATTGATTCAATTATTGTCACAATATCATCTGCATAATATGTTATATTATTAAATCAATAATTGAGTCGGCAAAGTTATTCATATTATTATTTGCAATATTGACAATGTCTAGAAGTTCTGTCAAGGAGAGGTTTGGTCACCTTATTGCGCACCAATAATGAGAAATCCTTATCGGAAAGTCCCCTCTTTCTTGGGAACGACCTGTTTGTTAAATATTATGAATTAACATATTAATCATGAATATGTTCGTGTTGATTAAAGATGAAATTGATAGTTCTATTGTGTTGGAATTTTTAGTGTTAGTGAAAATCGACATTTATTATAGAGAGAAATTATAGAGAGAAAGAATAAGAGAAGTCTGTTACCTCATTATTCCAGTATCCAGTCTTCTTTTGAGGTAAGGGGTATTATTCTTTGGTATTCATGAAGAGAGTTATTTTCTTTTAATACTCGTAAGGGTTGTTATTCCATTCTTTATTATTTTGTTAGAATAACCTATTTTTACGAAGTACCGCATACATGGTAAAATTCTTCTGTTATTCCATTCTTTATTATTCTGTTGGAATAACCTGTCTGTGCGGTCTATCACATGCCTGGTGAATTCTTCTGTTATTCCATTCTTTATTATTCTGTTGGAATAACCTGTCTGTGCGGTCTATCGCATGCCTGGTGAATTCTATTGTTATTCCATTTTTTATTATTCTATTAGAATATCCTGTCTGTGCGGATTACGTATGACCTGGTTCCGTTCTTTATTATTCTGTTGGAATATCCTGTCTGTGTGGATTACGCATGACCTGGTTCCATTCTTTATTATTCTATTGGAATAACCCGTCTATGTGGATTACCGCATGCATGGTAAATGATCCTTCGTATTCATTCTTTATTAATTTGTGGAAATGATTTGTCTACGTGGATTACCGCATGACGGGTGAAAATCCATTTGCAGTTTCGTATATTCTATTATACTCGTCTGAGATATCATTTCTTTAGTACTCGTCATGGAATATCACTTTTTTTGTTATTTTTTATGATTTACTATTCACGGGTTACTATTCACTCGATTACTATTCACTCTGGTATTATTCACTCGGGTATTCGGGGTACTTTTTGTGTCGAAGTACTATTCACGAGTTACTATTCACGGGTTACTATTCACCCAATTACTATTCACTCTAGTATCATTCACTCGGGTAATCGGGACACTTTTCGTGTCAGGGGTACTATTTTCGGGGTACTTTTCCCGAAGTACTATTCACGGGGAATTATTTACCCGAAAAATATATTTCTTTTCTGTCCAAATTATTTTTGGTACATGAATATTATTCTTGAATTTTGCTCTACAAAGTAGTATCATGTTGACAATTTGGACGTTATTGATTTCTGGATAAATTAAATTATAAATCTTTAAAATTTATCCTTGAACTTATTTTATTGAATTATTATGTTATTGTCATCATCCTCATGCTTATACTGTGATTAAAGTCATCTTTGGCTTACGTGCATAGATGGACTTGGTATGATTATGACCAGGGATTATTCGGTATAATCATGACCATTTATGATTACATGAATATCGTTGGCGGTGATGTCGGGATGATTCAATTTTATTTATTAAGCTGAGTCTCAGCGATAAAGTTGATGAAAAACTTTTTAAATCATAGAAGATAGTAGATTTTATGCTCTACTTGACTCTTCTAATGGATTGCTTATTCCGCTGCAGTTAAACTTGTTGTCTATTATATTCTATCAATTTTTATACTGTTGAAGGCTAATGATAATTTATTCCGCATTATCTTAGTCATAATATTTCTTACTGGGCTAGTTGAGCTCGCCTTTTTTTTCATTGTTCTCTTCAGGAAATAAGAATATAGCTGGGACGAGTCGGGAAATGACGTGATGGTCCAGGATAAGTGGCTTTAGTAGTCCTCACTATTCTGTGAAATAGTGTGATAATAATTGTAATGATGACTCCATTGAGAGTGGATATTGTATAGAAGGCAATTTTCTTATTTAAACTCTCAGCTATGTTTTGTCGTCTTGTACACGACTGTTGTTTAATTAAGTTTGTATTTGATTTATGTACCATGTATTTGGCGACTCAAGATGGGTGATGTATACATGTTTTGGGGGCTTCATAGTTGGTATCAGAGCTTAGGGATATGATCCCTGGCTAAGATATGAGACAAGAACTAGGAGGGGAGAGGCGGGGAATTTGTTCGCCAGTATGACCTACCTAAGTTTATTTGGTATTTAATTGGTAGGTCAGAGTATAGGTGTAAGACCCCAACTTTTTTAAATAAAGAATAATTTTTCTAGAAATATATTTTTGAATAGTATGGTGTGGATATGATATAATGTTATATTTATGGGTAATATTTGGAAAATTTTGCAAAGTAATCAAGTTGATATAAAATATTCGTTGTGTCAGTGAATATTCGATTGGTCGGGGAATATTCGTTTTAACAGGGAATATCCGTACGACGACACAATCATTGGTGGGCCCCACAAACGGAAGTATTGTCGTAGTTAAAAAATGACAGAAATATCTTTTTATAAAAATAACGGTGAAAGTTTTACTGTTAAACTGTTGAACTACCCGGTGGTAAAAGTACAGTAATACGTGTGGTTCCATAGTAGCACAAAGTATTGATTATTGATGCTTACGTGAGAAGTCACTCAGTTATACTCAATTATTGCTACAATAATTATTGCATAGTATGTCACGTTATTTGATTCAATTATTGTCGATATTTTATATATTATTAAATCAATAATTGAGACGATAAAGTTATTCATATTATTATTTGCAGTATTGACAATGTCTAGAAGTTTTGTTAAGTAGAGGTTTAGTCACCTAATTGCGCGCCAATAAGGAGAAATCCTTATTGGAAGCCCCCTTTTTCCTGGGAACGACCTGGTTGTTAAATATTGTGAGTTATAATATTAATGATGAATAATTGTTGAAGTATTAAAAATGTGTTTATTAAATATAAGTGAATTACAAAAGTTAGAGGGGAATAATGCAAACTTGGAAAACTTTAAGGGTACTAAAGTGTAATAACTTAAATCAATCTGGACAATTGGTGGTGGTTTTAATAGTAAATCAATCTGAACCATTGATGGTGGTTTTAATATTAAATCAATCTGATCCATTGATGGTGGTTTTAATAGTAAATAAATCTGGACCGTCGGTGGTGGTTTTAAAAGTAATCAATCTGGACCGTCGATGGTGGTTTTAAAAGTAATCAATCCAGACCGTCGGTGGTGGTTTTAAAAGTAAATCAATCTGGACCGTCGGTTGTGATTTTAATAGTAATCAATCTGGACCGTTCGTGAATTAGTTACTATTAAGTCCATTCTCCTATAAATAGAAGCTTAATTATTCTTTCAATTTCACCAATTCACTGAGATTCACAAGAGACACTATAGAGAGAGAAACTATAGAGAGCAAGTAGAAGAGTATTCTGCTACTTCACTTTTGTAGTATCCAGCTTTATACTAAGGTAAGGAGAATTATTTCTTTCGTATTCATAAGGAATACTATTTTTCGTATTCATCCTTTAGTATGTCGAAATAACATGTCTACGCGGATTACGTACCGTATGACAGGTGAAAATCCATTTGCAGTTTTCATATGTTATTTCTTTTCATATTCATAAATCTAAACTTATTATGGTAAGTATTGCTTCTATTGTGACGCCCCCAAAATAGGTATATATCACCCATTCTGAGTCGCCAAACACATGATACAGAAATAACTACAACTTTATTAATACAATTGTCGTGCAAAATACGACAACACTTAAACTGAGAGTTTAAATACAAATATTGTCTTCTAGACAATATCCACACTCAAATAAGTCCTCCTTAAAACTATTGATACATTATTTTACAAAATAATGAGGACTACTGAAATAACTTCTAGAACCATCATTCTACTCCCCTACTAGTACTCGCTATATTCTCGTCTTCTGAGAAGAAAAATGGAACAAAAAGGAAAAGGATAAGCTCAACTTGCCCAGTAAAGAATATTATGACTAAGATAATATAGAACAAATTATCGTTAGTCTTCAACAAGGTAAAATCTGATAAAATACAATAGACAACAAGTTTTAAATCAATATTCGCAGCAGAAATAACAATTCATTAGAAGAGTTACGTAGAGAATGCAATCTACTATCTTCTATGATCTTAAAAATAAATCCATCATCAATATTTTATCCCTGTAACATCAATCAATATACATCTTAAATCAAATATTCATCTTTGCACTACAAGCCAAAGATATTCATCAGTTGGTCATGTTCATCTCAACAGTTACACATCTTTGCACTACGAGCCAAAGATATTCATAAGAAAATCAACCATCTTTGCACTACATGCCAAATATATTCAGTAATATCATCATTTAGGACTGAGGATGATGAAAAATATTTTAAAGAAAACGAATCCAGTGAAACAAAAGAACAAATAATAAGGATTCGTACTTTAAACAGTCCAAGTTCAAAAATACTTCATAAATAACCATAGTGAAGTAAAATTCAATAATGATCAAAACATGGATACAATCAAAGCTAGTATCCATAATAGATATTTTGGACAAAAAATAAAAATTTAATTTTTCTGTGAATAGTGCCGTATTCGTGAATAGTGCCATATACGCGAATAGTGTCGTATACGTGAATAGTAACCCGACACTAAAAGGCAAGAATTTCACAAGAAAAATCTTACCAATATTCTGGCATAATGATATTAGAAGAAATAATATCATTTAAAAAAAATAACATCCCTTACCTCGAAAAGATAGTACTTCTGACTAGAATACTGGATATAGTGCTGAAGGGAACTTGTACCGTATAGCAACACTCAAAGACTCAAAATACTCACAAGAATACGCTCGATAATATAGAGAGAGAAAGAGAGAGAAAACTTATTTCTAGTCTGATTTTCAATTCTAACCTAATCACCTTATTTATAGGAAAATGCTTAGAACACTAAAACAGAAAATTTAATAAAATAATAATATTTATTATAATTTTCTACGCCAACCTTTGAATTCAGATTTCAACATGTTTAACAACCCACCAATCATAACAAAAACGTTTTTCTTAAATAAAACAATTAAAACTTCCAAAAATCAATTATTCTGGAACTTTGAAACTTCAATAATTCATAATAAATAGCCCTTTTATCGGAAAAATTCAAATCTTATGTCTTTTCCATAGAAAATTTCATTCTCTACAACTTTGTAAGTTTAAGTTTTTTCAAATTCCAAGCAGAAATTGACCGAAATCCACAAACGAACGATTTTACAGGCTATAATCAAATTTCAGTAAAGAAATGGGCCCACAAACATGTTTAACACGTTTTAAACAATTTTTGAAACAAAAATACTCTTCCTCCTCATTTATTCATATATCATACATTCATTGTAAAATATCACTATTATTATATTATTAAAATATAATAATATATTTAAATAAATTATTTTATCAGAAAAGATAAAATATCAATTTTTCAACAATTGTTACTTTAAAATTTTCTCCATCTATATCCACATAAAATGAATATTTTCCTTATTATAATAATCAATAATTAATTATTCATAAATAATATTACAGAATCACAATACTGACAACCATGCCGTTCCCAGGAAAGAGGGGGCTTTCCAATAAAGATTTTTTCTTAGTGGCGCACAATTAGGTGACCAAACCTCTCCTTAGACAGAACTTTCTAGACATTACCAATAATGCTATCTAATAATATTATTCAAATAATATGAATTATTGATCTGATAATAAAAAATACTGTGTAGTGACAATTATTGAAACAACAATAATATAAAATATCGACGTAGTAATTATTGAATCAATATAATAAAATATTGAACAGTAATTACTGTAACAATTATTGAGTAGTGCATTTTTAAATAAGAATCAGTAATTGGTGCAATATTGTGTGCTACTGTATTTTAACCACCGAGTATTTCAACAGTATTAACGGTAACAACTACGCCGTCATTTATAAACAACTTATACTTGTCATTTTCTTCATCCAATTGCTTTCCGTTATGGGACCACACAAGGCTGCGTCGTCATACGAATATTCCCCAACAACAATGAATATTTTATAACCACTTGCTTATTTAAAATATTTACGCATTTTACCCATAACTAACCACATTAATCAAATCAATCCTTACTATTTCAAAATAATAAATAGAGGAAATTTAATTTCATTTATAATAAGTTGGGGTCTTACATCTTTAATCTTTGAAATTAGTGGAATATTCGTGAGTTTTGTGCTTCATCCAGTATCATTTTATTGGAATACTGATATGAACTTTCTTATTAAATATCAATATTTTTATCGAAGTACTATTCACGAGTTACTATTCATGAGTTACTATTCACCTAATTACTATTCACTATAATATTATTCACTCGGGTATTTGGGGCACTTTTTATGTCGGGATACTATTCATGAGTTACTATTTACGGTTTACTATTCACCTAATTTACTATTCACTCAAATATTGTTCACTCGAGTATTTAGGACACTTTTTATGTCGGGTTACTATTCACGGGATACTATTCACAGGGTACTATTCACGAGATACTATTCACCGAAGAATTTATTTCTTTTCTGTCCAAATTATTCTTGAATTTTACTCTACAAAGCAGTATCATGTTGAAAATTTGGACATTATTGAATTCTAGATAAATTAAATTATAAATCTTTAAAAATTTATCCTTTACTTTCTTTTAATTGAATTCTTATATCATTGTCATCATCCTCATACTTATATTGTGATGAAAGTCATCTTTGGCTTACGTGCATAGATAGACTATTGATTGGTATGATTATGACCAGGGATAATTCGGTATAGTCATGATCATTGATGATTACACGAATAATTCTTGGCCAGTAGTGCAAGAATAATTTGTGGACGTGATACTAATGAATATCCTTAGCCCATAGTGCAGGGATGATTCGATGATGTGATCTATTTATTAAGCTGAGTCCCAACAATAAAGTTAATGATAAACTTTTTAAATCATAGAAGATAGTAGATATTATGCTCTACTTGACTCTTCTAATAGATTGCTTATTCCGCTGCAGTTAAACTTGCTGTCTATTATATTTTTTCAGTTTAACATTGTTGAAGGCTAATGATAACTTATTTTGCATTATCTTAGTCATAATATTTCTTATTGGGCTAGTTGAGCTCACCCTTTTACTTTCATTGTTCTTTTCAGGAAATGAGAACGTAGCCGGAACTAGTCGGGGAACGGAGTGATTGCCCGAGATGGTGTTATAGTAGTCTTCAGTATTCTATAAAATAGTGTGCCAATAAATGTAATGAGGACTCATGTTGTATAATTATGTTTGTATTTGTATTCAGTACCATATATTTGGCGATCCAAGATGGGTGATGTATACCTATTTTGGGGGCGTCACATTAGGGATAATATGTAATATGTTAATTAACCCTTGTTTTGTGGCAGTATTTGAAAATGGCATCCGAAAATGTTGAGATAAGCAATGAAGCACATGAGACCGTTGAGTCACCAACGATCAATACCCAGGGTAATGTGCAACAGGAAGATAATAATCCTCATGTAAAAAATAACACCGATGAAATGATGAACGATGGGATGTTCAGAGGCTTTATGAAATTCATACAACATCAGGTAAGAGAGACTCCTGTTCAAAATATAGGTTGAAATAATGGCAACCCACGGTCGGTCACCGCTAAGCAGTTTAAGGAGCTGGGACCACTGGAGTTTTTGGGAAAGCCAGAACCACTTAAGGAGGAGACGTGATTAAAGTATATCACCAAGATATTTGATGTCTTGGGATGCTTCGAGGAGCAAAAGGTTCCCTTTGCCACCTTTATATTGCTTGAAGATGCAGATTACTGGTGAGAATTTGTAAAACGTACCCAGCCTGACGCACTCAAGATGTATTGGGAGAAGTTCCAAGAGCTGTTCAACGATAAGTAATTTCCCGAAAGTATTCGTCATATGAAGGAGATGGAATTTATCAAGTTGGAGCAAAACAATATGATCGTGTCACAATACGAGGCTAAATTTGTGGAGTTATCCCGGTTTGCATCCCGTTTGGTCGATAATGAAGAGCGAACGACGCGAATGTTTCTAAGAGGTTTAAAACCCGATATACGTCAATACTTCATTTCTCATAAACTTTGTTTATATTCAGATGTTGTAAATATGGCTCAGTTATTAGAGTGCGATAATGAGTCAGCACAACCAAAAGGCAACGACCAACAACACGATAATAATCATACCAATGACAACAACCATCGGAACAATGATAACCATCGTGGGGAAATTATCATGCCAAGAATGGTAACCACTTCGGTGGTAATCATGGCCAACATAATAGGAGTGGAAATTTCAAGAAGAGAGGGTTCAACAACGATGGAAATATAGCAGCACTAATACTCGTTTTCAAGAAGGAGAACGACCACCAATTGTATGCTTCAAATGCGGTGGGGAGGGACATATCAGTCCAAAATGCGTGATGGAGTCCAAAGAATGTTACAATTGTGGAAAAGAAGGTCACCTAGCCCGATTTTGTTGTACACCAAAGTCAAGTCCAGCTGGAACGGTGGCACCAAAGGCGGATACGGACAAAACAAAGTTGGTGATTTCAGGAAGAGCATTTTTTCGTGACTTCTCAAAAAGTGAGTAACCCGAACGAAGTTAGCACGGGTTAGTTAATTATAAATTCTTGCGAAGTCTATACCTTGTTAGATACCGGTTATACTCACTCTTTTATTTCACCTAGTTGTGTTCAATGTTTGAACTTAACTCCGAAGAAATTAGACTTTGACTTATCAGTTGAAACTCTGTTAGGAGAAACCTTCGTTACATCCACTATTTATAAATCTTGTTTAATTCAAATCGACACTTTCACGTTACCTGTCGATCTTATCTCTTTGAAAATACTTGCCTTTGATGTGATTTTAGGAATTGATTGGTTAACTACTCATCATGTTTTTGTAAGGTTGTTAGCTTTCATATTCTTAACCAATCTATCATGCGAATTCAATCAACCAAACCACTAAAGTTAATCACTGTTATATCAAGCCATAAGTAAAGAGCCCCGATCCTTTCGTTGTTGACTTCCTTGTGTGGAATGCACCGAAGCCAGACTTTCTATAGGCGACGTCGTGAATGACGATGACAAGTTGATAGGTATCAATGTTACGTACTATTCAAGTCTTGAATGAGAGTCACAATTTTGAATAATATTTCTATTGTCAATAAATTTCCTGACGTATTCTTGAAGACTTCTTAGCCTACCCCTAGAGCGTGAAATCGAATTTTGTATTGAACCCAAGTACAAAACCCATTTCTTAAACAATCAATTATTTCTTCACCTAAAATGATCGTATAATGTGCCAAAGACGTTGGCTCGAGCTGTTGAAGATTACGACAATACCATTCAATATCATCGTGGAAGAGCGAATGAGGTAGCTGACGCGTTGAGTAGAAGATCGAATACGTTTACGAGTGCGATGTTGTTAACATAAAAACCCATTTCATAGAACTTATAAATGATGAAGATAGAGTTAAAGACTCTAGAAAACCACGTGAAGATAACGAATATACGATTAGAATCGACTTTAATAGATAATGTTAAAGCCACTCAATCTTCAAACCCGGAGCTGATGAAAATGAAGAAGAAGGTTCAAGAAGGCGTTATTCTAGAAGCAAGAGTCGATGAAGGAGAAAATCTCAACCCTCGATTTAATTGGCCCATTTGAAATCCTCAATCGAGTAGGAACAGTGGCCTATAGACTCATTTTACCGCCAAGTATGTCACGTGTTCATAACATTTTTTTTAAGTATCGATGTTATGTAATTATGTGGACGACCCGAACCACATTATTGAATTGGAATTAGACGAGATAGCAGAAGATTTAACGTATGAGGAGATACGTATTAAAATTTTGGATAAGAATGATCATATTCGACACTCAAAGGTTATACCTCAAGAGTTAGAATCTGAAATGAAGTCAAGGTATCCTCACCTCTTTGGCATTCCAGGTACGTACGTAAATTTCAAGGGAAAAATTTCATAAGTAGGGGAGGTTGTAAAATCCCGAATTTTATGAAATGAAAGTATTCAATTTTCTTATAATTATTATTTTATTTCGTAAATGGTTAAATTGATAAAAGGTTAAAGTTAAGGGTGATATGTGAAATTTTTTGCAAAATAAGAAAGTTGTTATAAAATATTCGTTTGGTTGGGGAATATTCTTTTTGTCGGGGAATATTCTTGCAACGGCACAATCATTGGTGGACCCCCACAATGGAAGTATTGTCGTAGTTAGAAAACGACAAAATTATATTTTTATAAAAATAACGGCGAGTGTTTCCGTTAAAACTGATGAACTACCCGGTAGAAAAGTACAGTAATACGCGTGGTTGCATAGTAGCACACGATATTGATTATTGATGCTTACGTAAGAAGTCACTCAGTTATACTCAATTATTGATATAGTAATTGTTGCATCATATCTCTCATATTATTGATTCAATTATTGTCACAGTATCATCTGCATAATATATTATATTATTAAATTAATAATTGAGATGGCAAAGTTATTCATATTATTATTTGTAATTTTGACAATGTCTAGAAGTTCTGTCAAGGAGAGGTTTGGTCACCTAATTGCATGCCAATAAGGAGAATTCCTTATCAGAAAGCCCCCTATTTCTTGGGAGCGACCTGGTTGTTAAATATTGTGAATTATAATATTAATAATGAATAAGTTCGTGTTGATTAAAGATGAAATTGATAGTTCTATTGTGTTGGAATTTTTAGTGTTAGTGAAAATTGACATTTATTTCGATAATAATTGATGTCTTGAGGTTATATTGACCAATCGGGTAATTAACCGGATAAATGATCAATTAATTGCTATTGATTCACATGATTATAAACTATTTATTCACATTTGTGTACTATTGATTTACATTCATTTACTATTAGAGGAATTGGTGCAAGATTGATAATACTTGCATGACTAAGTTAAAAATAGAGGTATAGATGGAGGTACTATACTGTAATTCATATTTTCACATGTCTAGAACTATTGATTTACATGATTTACTATTGATTCACATGATTTACTATTAGGGAAGATGGTGCAAGTTTGATAATACTTGTAGGACTAAATTAAAAATGAAGGAAAAGAGGAAGGTATTATACTGCAATATTTTGAGCTCCAAAACGTGCAATTATCGAAACTATATTTTTCTATAAATAGAAGCTCATTCCTTCATTATTTTTTACCAATTCACTAAAGCTATAGAGCAATTATTATAGAGAAAAATTATAAAGAGAAAGAAGAAGAGAAGTCTGTTACCTCATTATTCCAGTATCCAGTCTTCTTTTGAGGTAAGGGGTATTATTCTTTCGTATTCATGAATAGATTTATTTTCTTTTAATACTCATAAGGGTTGTTATTTCATTCTTTATTATTATGTTGGAATAACCTGTCAGTGTGGTCTATCGCATGCCTGGTGAATTCTGTTGTTATTCTATTCTTTTATTATTCTGTTGGAATATCCTGTTTATACGGATTATGCATGACCTGGTTCCGTTCTTTATTATTCTGTTGGAATATCCTGTCTGTGCGGATTACACATGACCTGGTTCCAATCTTTATTATTCTGTTGGAATAAACCTGTCTATGTGGATTACCGCATGCATGGTGAATGATCCTTTATATTCATTCTTTATTAAATTGTGGAAATGATCTGTCTGCGTGGATTACCGCATGACGGGTGAAAATCCATTTGCAGTTTCGTATATTCTATTATACTCGTCTGAGATATCATTTCTTTTTTACTCGTCATGGAATATCATTTTCTTTGGTATTTTTTTTACGAGTTACTATTCAGGGGTTACTATTCACCCGGTTACTATTCACTCTGATATTATTCAATCGGGTATTCGGGGTACTTTTCATGCCAGAGTACTACTCACGGGTTACTATTCACCTGATTACTATTCACTCTAGTATCATTCACTCGGGTAATCGGGACACTTCTCGTATCGGGGTACTATTCACGAAGTACTATTCACCCAAAAATATATTTCTTTTATGTCCAAATTATTTTTGGTACATGAATATTATTCTTGAATTTTAATCTACAAAGCAATATCATGTTGACAATTTGGACGTTATTGATTTCTGGATAAATTAAATTATAAATCTTTAAAATTTATCCTTGAACTTGTTTTATTGAATTATTATGTCATTGTCATCATCCTCATGCTTATATTGTGATTAAAGTCATCTTTGGCTTACGTGCATAGATGGACTTGATATGATTATGACCAGGAATTATTCGGTATAATCATGACCGTATTGTGACAAATGATGTGGTGAAAGTCCTCATTGACCTATAGTTCATTGATGGACAGTTGTTGGTATGATCATAACCAGGGATTATTCGGTATAATCATGACCATTGATGATTACATGAATATCCTTGGTCGTGATGCAGGGATGATTCGATTTTATTTATTAAGTTGAGTCTCAGTGATAAAGTTGATGAAAAACTTTTTAAATCATAGAAGATAATAGATTTTATGCTCTACTTGACTCTTCTAATGGATTGCTTATTCTAGTGCAGTTGTTGATCTAAAACTTGTTTTCTATTATATTCTATCAGTTGTTATACTGTTGAAGGCTAAGGATAATTTATTCAACATTATCTTAGTCATAATATTTCTTACTGGGCTAGTTGAGCTCACCCTTTTCTTTTATTGTTCTCTTCAAGAAATAAGAATATAGCTGAGACGAGTCGGGAAATGGCGTGATGGTCCAGGATAAGTGGCTTTAGTAGTCCTCACTATTCTGTGAAATAGTGTGATAATAATTGTAATGAGGACTCCATTGAGAGTGGATATTGTCTAGAAGACAATTTTCTTATTTAAACTCTCAGCTATGTTTTGTCGTATTGTACACGACTAATAAGTAGGTTTTATACCTACTTATCCGGTATCTATTACTTGAATATATTGCTTAAACTCATGTTTCTTATTTACTTTTCATGCATTTTGTGTTCATTTTGTAGGTTATACGTTTGGGAGCGGTGTGAGCGACTATTGGTAAGGAAAAGCAAGGAAAATGCAAGGTAAAAGCAATCCAGACATTGTTTATTCTTTCATGTTCAATTCATATTCTTGGCTTGGAACTTGGAATATATTGTAGAGCATTTTCTTAGCTTTCCGGAACATCTTGAATCATTCCAATCGGAGTTCGGATGAAAGAGTTATGACATTTCTACCAACGGACGTTGAACTTCACCGTTTTGGGTGGTCATTTGCATAACAGTGACTTCCAGTCCAATTTAGACCATCATGCGTTTGTTATTTCGGAAATCTCAAAGAATAAAATTTGTAGATCTCGTCGATAGCTTCAATTTGATAGGTCGTGGGCCTCGTAACTCCTCTCGGTTTAAAAGTTATGGCAGTTTTAGCAGAGGAGGTTCCAGCAGAAAATTAATTCGCAGTTTACACCTTCGCCGGGGCTGGACGTTTTTAGCCTTAGGATCCAGCCGGGGCTGGGTGTCCTGGGCGTGAAATCAGTAGCCTAGCAAGCTGGGGCTGGGTTTTTACAAAGGAAATACCCAGCCGGGGCTGGGTATGCGCAAAAAAGAGTAGATTTTGTTCGAATTTGAGTCGGAAAAGGATTGTTTCGAGTTGTTTGATTCAAGGACTTCCAAGAGGATTTAAATACATGTACAAAGGCTTATAAAAGGAGGGGAATAACATAGATTAGAGGAGAATATTAGGAGATTAGAGAGCATTCTATTAGATTAGATTAGAGTAAATTAGATCAAAACACTAGTTTTTATGAGATTTGGAGATTGAAGCAACTTGGAGACCATTGAAGATTCAAAGTAGGAGCAAGGAGGGAGCGTCAAATCTATAGACAATAGATTCTATCTTCTTTACTTCTTCTATTTTTGTCTTTTAATGATTATTCAATTGTGGATTCTTAGTTTAAATTCAATAATCATGAACTAATTCTTTATTTGAGATTACAATGGATCTTATTGTGTAGTTTATTTTAATATGCTTCGTTATCAATTATTATGTTCTATTGAGAGGATTGTCTATTGTGATTTGGACTTAATTATTTAATTGCTTGGCCATCAATTACCATGATAATCTATATGAACTCGAGAGATGAAGTATAGATTTAGATCTAATCATGATAGCATGTGTTCAGGATTTTGTTAGTAGCTTAAACTTGATGTGTGTTAAGGTAGAGATATGCTTGACATCGCATGTAATCGGATAGAGAACTTATTCTTCAACCTTCTTCAATTGTAATTCACATAGAGATATAGTGGGTTAGTTGATTAAGGTGTTTAACGAATTTCTATCTTAATTGTGGATTGACGTTAATACGGTATTAGTGCATCGAGATGTGGTTAATACTACTTTAGTGTTCTTGATTAACAATTCGGGATAGAGAATAATTGATGAGAAGTGTGTTAACTTAAATGAAGCAATAAGTGAAGTAGTGATCTTAAATCTCCATAGTCTTGATTTAATTAGTGGAATAGTAGTTCATTTATATAGTTTGTAATTCATTCGTTTAAATAAGATTGAGTTGGTTACGGGTTAGTACTTGGTGATTTTTATTAAATAATTCTCTGTGGGAAAGATACTCAACTTATCACTTTATTACTTGTTGACCACGTATACTTGCGTGTTGTGCGTAAATAGATTTTACCCAACAACAACGGTTGTATAATTAAGTTTGTATTTGATTTATGTACCATGTATTTGGCGACTCAAGATGGGTGATGTATACCTGTTTTGGGGGCGTCACACCTGTAATATGAAACGGCAAGTGGTTTGACGTCTGGTAAAGGCAATTACTATTGGCGAAAGTGACTTTTAGATGATGACATATGGGCCCCCATAGAATACACCAAACTTACCACAAACGTCTCATAACAGACTTCTTATTTATATCAAAGATTGAATAAATATTACCACAAATCATTTTATCTTCAATCAACACATATTTAATCTTTCAACAATTATTCATCATTAATATTATAACTCACAATATTAAACAACCAGATCATTCCCAGAAAAGAGGGGGCTTTCCAATAAGAATTTTTCCCTATTGGCGCGCAATTAGGTGACCAAACCACTCCTCGACAGAACTTTCTAGACATCGTCAATATTGCAAATAATAATATGAATAATTGTATTTTCTCAATTATTGATTTAATAATATATAAAATATCGACAATAATTGAATCAAATAACGTGAGATACTATGCAGCAATTACTGTAGCAATAATTGAACAAAATTGACTGACTTTTCACGTAAGCATCAATAATCAATACCGTGTGCTACTATGCAACCACACGTATTACTGTACTTTTATCACTGGGCATTTCAACAGTTAACGGTAAACTTCCGCCGTTATTTCTATAAAAAGATAATTTTGTCATTTTCTAACTCCGACAATAATTCTGTTGTGGGGTCCCCCAATGATTGTGTCTTCGTACGAATATTCCCCGACAAAAAGAATATTCTCCGACCAAACGAATATTTTATAACAACTTACTTTACTTTGCAAAATTTTCACATATCACCCTTAACTTTAATCCTTTTATCAATTTAACCATTTACTAAATAAAATAATAATTATAAGAAAATTGAATACTTTCATTTCATAAAATTTGAGGTCTTACATTAGTCGTAATATTTCTTACTGGGCTAGTTGAGCTCACCCTTTTTTTTTACTGTTCTCTTCAAGAAATGAGAATATAGTTGGGATGAGTCGGGGAATGGATTGACGGTCTAGATGGTGGCTATAGTAGTCCTCACTATTCTGTGAAATAGTGTGATAATAATTGTAATAAGATTTAATTTGAGTTTGGATATTGTCAAGGAGATAATATTTGTATTAAAACTCACAGCTTATGTTTGTCGTACTTTACACGACAGTTGTATAATTAAGTTGTAGTTGTATTATGTACCATGTATCTGGCGACCCAAGATAGGTGATGTATACCTATTTTGGGGGGCGTCACAATAATCTTCTTAGCTTTTTTAGTGTCGATCTCATCAAGGCTTTTCAGACCTAGGTCAGGAAAACCTAAGCATTGATTGATGTCAGAAGATTTCAGCTTCAGAATCTTACCTTTGACCTTGGTGGAAAGGGTTCTAGAATTTATGGTTGTGTTGGAATGAAATTCTTTAACCAGGTCAACATATATTCGAGTGTTTGACTCAAGACATTCTGAGAATGCATCCTTCTTCACAAGTTCAAGAATATCTCTGAATTTTTTCTCAGATTTCTCAAACATCTTGGTTCCAAGTTGAATACAAGTGATTACTCTCCATTATTCCATTTTGAGAGTTTGATGTATGAGTATTTAATTTCAGAGTTCTTGTGAGGGATAGTTGAATGAAATTTGGGCGAAGCTCGAGACTTAATGATTTCAAGCTTTGAAGAGGATTTTAGGGTTTGAGAAAGAGAGGGAGAGAAAGTCGATAGCTTTTGATAACTGTTCAGAAATTTTAAATTTATCTTTAAGACAGTTCCTTCTGACTCTGCATAAGCTATGATGTGTCAATCAGCCATTGGTCGCACGATGCCTAGTAAGAAACTGTACCTCTCCATATTCTGATCAGTTTTTCAATTTTAATTTCTGTTAAGAAAATAAGCATTGTTGATGTAGGTTGACCGTTGACTTTTTTAGAACGTAAAGTAGCCTGATGAGATAACTATAGCCTCTACGTGTGAGACCCCAAATTTTATGAATAAAGATTTAAATTTCTCAAAATATTTTATTTCAAAATTATGATGTGGATTTGATATAATGTTATAGTTATGGGTAATATTTATAAATTTTGCAAAGTATGCAATTTGTTATATAATATTCGATTGGTCGGGGAATATTCGTTTTAACAGGGAATATTCGTACGACCGCATAATCATTGGTGGACCCCACAACGGAATTATTGTCGGATTGAGAAAACGACAAAAAATATTTTATGAAAATAACAGTGGAAGTTTTACCGTTAAAACGGTTGAACTACCCGGTAGTAAAAGTACAGTAATAGGCGTGGTTGCATAATAACACATGGTATTGATTATTGATGCTTACGTGAGAAGTCACTCAGTTTTGTTCAATTATTGCTACAGTAATTGCTGCATAGTATCTCACGTTATTTGATTCAATTATTGTCGATATTTTATATATTATTAAATCAATAATTGAGATGACAAAGTTATTAATATTATTATTTGCAATATTAACGATGTCTAGAAGTTCTGTCAATGAGAGGTTTGGTCACCTAATTGCACGCCAATAGGGAGAAATCCTTATTGAAAAGCCCAATCTTTTCTGGGAACGACCTGGTCGATTAATATTATGAATTATAATAATGATGATAAATATTATTAAACATATTGTTGTGTCTTTTTATGAAGTCACGGAAGTTTATATATATATATATATATATATATATATATATTTTGTTTTATTAATATTATTAATGTAATAAAACAGAAAAGCTTTTTATATAAAACAGAATACTTTTATAAAGTTATTTGTTTTATTGGACAATAATTAGAATATATTATATTTTATTATGCATAGTATTTTGCATAGTAAAATCTTTTTATATAAAATAGAATACTTTTATAAAGTTATTTATTTTATTAGACAATAATTAGAATATATTATATTTTATTATGCATAGTATTTGCATAGTGCATGTATAGTGTTTGCATAGTAAAATCTTTTTATATAAAAAAGAATATTTTTATAAAGTTATTTGTTTTATTATACTATAAATAGAATATATTATATTTTATTTAAAAGATTTTGTTTTATTAGAATATTTTATTTATACTGCATATTAAATCAATATGGATCGTCCGTTTAAAAGTAACTCAATCAAGACCGTTCATGAATTAGTTACTATTCAGTCCATTCTCCTATAAATAGAAGCTCATTCCTTCATTATTTCTTACAAATTCACTGAAACTTTAGAGAGAGAAACTATAGAGAGAAAGAAGAAAAGTATTCTGCTACTTCACTACTCATATATCCAGTTTCTTCTAAGGTAAGGTGTAACACCCCAGTCCCACATCGAAAGATAGGGGGAAAATTTGTCTGTATATGAGGAATTAAGTAACTACCAATAGTACATTCAAGTCATGACCTTTTGGGAGCCTGTGGTGGGCTAGATGACCCAAGAAGATACTATTGGGCCAGTAGTTTGAGGCCTTATTTGGATGGATTTGATTCTATTCGGACTTGGGATTTGACCCAAGATTTGTTCCGGACTCGGGATTTGACCCGGGTTGTTACAGAGTTGGTATCAGAGCCAGGTTCTTTCTTATAGAAAACCTATTTAGGTTTGACCTGTGAGTTATGGGTAGACTTCTAGGTTAAGTTTTTGTTCTGTTTGATTTTCTGTTCAGTTATTATATCAGCTATATTCGAATCTGTCTCTAATCTGCTTTGTTATCTATTCGTTGATCTCTTTGTTAGATGGCTCGTAGATCCGCTAGAGTTGCTGGGAGGCGAGGTAACAACAGGGGAAGAGGTGAAGGTCGGTCCAATGAGCAACCTAATGATCAGATTAATGCTCAGTTGGCTACCTTGGTGAATCAGGCTGTGAATCAGGCGTTACCTCAGTTGGTGGCGCAGGTTGTGCAGGCAATGCAGCAGCAGCCACCAGAAATTCCTGACCAGGGGCACTCGGGAAATAATGGTCCACAAACAAACGAAGAAGAAGGAAATGTGGATGGCCTTGATCAGCAGGTGGTTCCAATGTATGTGTGATTAGAGAGGTTCCAGAAACAGAAACCACAGTCATTTAGTTCAGCTCCAACTCCAATTGATGCAGAGAATTGGATTGCTCACCTAGAGAAAATATTTGATGTGTTGGGGTGCTCGGATAATCAGAGAGTATTACTTGCTGCCTACAAGCTGGAAGGGGATGCACAAAGGTGGTGGAAAGCACTGAAGACAACCAAGGGTGATGGGTACGTGGAGACACTTCATTGGGCAGAGTTTTGTGAGGTCTTTTATCAGCAGTACTTTCCAGCTGCTGATAAAGAGGCCTATGTTAGAGAGTATTTATCCATTCGGCAGAAGGATGATGAGTCCATTACCGATTTCATGACCAGGTTCACCAGGTTGGCAGGTTTTGCGGGAACGTCTGCAGGGACTGCAGCAGAACAGGCGGAAAAGTTTAAGTGGCGGATTCATTATAGGTATCGCCAACATCTCATTAACACCAAGTTTACGGATGTATCGGCGGTGGCTAATGCGGCCAAGAACATTGAGATGGAGCGGCAGGACTTTCGGACTTCCAAACCGGAAGGGAGTCGAAAGAGGGACAGAGATGACCAGCAGGGTCAAGCTTCGGGTCAGCATGGGAGAAATCAAGGTGGTCAGTGGAACAGAAATCGTGGTGTTCAGCAGGGCCAGTGGCGTGGCCAGAATCAGAACAGGGGCTATCAGCAGATGCCTCAACAGGGGCAAAATTATCAGCTTCAGCTACCTTGGTATGGACAGAATCGTCGGCAGGGGAATAATCGTCTGCAGGGTCAAAATCAGGGTCGTTATCCGGGACCAGCTGGTGGGGGTAACCCGAATCTTATTCCGATAGCTCCTTGTACTATTTGTGGGGCTATTCATCCGGGGAGGCAATGTCACAGACTCACCGGTGCATGCTTCTTGTGTGGACAGATGGGTCATATTGCTAGGGATTGTACCGGTCCACGCGGAAATGGTGGAGGTGGTAATAATGGTGGCAATGGAGGTCAGCGTCAGGGTGGCCGAGTGTTTCCTTTGACGTATAACCAGGCGGCAGGTGCACCAGGTACTGTTTCTGGTACTCTTTTAGTTGGCAATCGCGAGGCCTCTATTTTATTTGATACGGGTTCTACTCATTCTGTTGTTGCTCAGTCTTTTGTTCGGCACCTGGGTGTGCCATCTCAGTCTTTAGATTCTGTTATGTCTATTGCTACCCCGATGGGGACTTCTGTTGTTATTTCTAATTGGTATCGAGGGTGTTCGATTAGATTTGGGGATAAGATCCGTAGCGTAAATCTTCTCCCGATGTGTATGCACGATTTTGATGTCATTCTTGGGATGGACTGGTTGGATAAACACCAAGCCACTATCGATTGTCAGGCGAAGAAGGTTATATTCGGAGATATGAAATCTCCAGAATTCGTGTATCAGGGTTCTCAGCCGAGTAGAGTGGTGAAGTTAATTTCAGCTTTGAAGGCTGGAAAGTTGGTGGCAAAGGGTTGTGATGGGTATTTGGCGTTTGTGAAGGATACCTCTAAGAGTGAGTCTCTTATTGAGGATGTTCCAATTGTTCGTGATTTTTCCGATGTGTTTCCTGAGGAGTTGTCAGGGTTGCCACCGCAGCGAGAAGTGGAGTTTGCTATTGAGCTTGTTCCTGGTGCGGAGCCTATCTCTAAGGCGCCGTATCGGATGGCACCGCTGGAGTTGCAGGAGTTGAAGGAGCAGTTGCAGGAATTATTAGATCGTGGTGTGATGCGGCCAAGTGTTTCGCCGTGGGGTGCTCCAGTCTTGTTTGTGAAGAAGAAGGATGGGTCTATGAGACTGTGTATAGACTACAGGGAGTTGAACAAGATCACCATCAGGAATCGGTATCCATTGCCGAGGATTGATGACTTGTTTGACCAACTTCAGGGGGCAAAGTATTTTTCGAAGATAGACTTGAGGTCGGGATATCATCAGTTGAGGGTGAGGGATGAGGATATCCCTAAGACGGCTTTTCGTACTCGGTATGGGCATTACGAGTTTCTGGTGATGCCATTCGGTGTGACTAACGCTCCGGCGGTGTTTATGGATTTGATGAATCGGGTGTTCAGGGAGTACCTGGACCAATTTGTCATTGTCTTTATTGATGACATTTTGGTTTACTCTAAGTCTAAGGAAGAGCATGAGGAGCATCTTCGCACAGTGTTAGGAATTTTGCAGAAAGAGAAGTTGTATGCTAAATTCTCCAAATGCGAGTTTTGGTTGGAACAGGTTGCATTTTTGGGCCACGTTGTTTCTGCTGAGGGCATTAAGGTGGATCCTGCGAAGGTTGAGGCCATCACTAAATGGCCGAGACCTACTACAGTGACAGAGATTAGAAGTTTCTTGGGTTTGGCAGGGTATTATAGGCGGTTTATGGAAGGGTTTTCCTTGCTTGCCTTACCATTGACTCAGTTGATGAGGAAGGGCGTGAAGTTTATGTGGAATGAGGAGCGGGAGAAGAGTTTCGAGGAGTTGAAGAAACGACTTGTGTCAGCTCCTATACTTGCATTGCCGTCGGGGACAGGAGGCTATCAGATTTATAGTGATGCTTTTAAGAAGGGCTTGGGGTGTGTTTTGATGCAACACGGTAAGGTGATTTCTTATGCTTCTAGGCAGCTTAAACCTTACGAGGTGAATTACCCCACACATGATTTGGAGTTGGCAGCGGTGATCTTTGCCTTAAAGATTTGGAGGCATTATTTGTATGGAGAGACTTGTGATATCTTCACTGATCACAAAAGTCTTAAATACATTTTCACTCAGAAAGAGCTCAATATGAGGCAGAGGCGTTGGTTGGAACTACTAAAAGATTATGATGCGAGGATTCAGTATCACCCGGGGAAAGCAAATGTGGTTGCAGATGCTCTAAGCCGAAAGAGTTCAGGAAGTGTTGCAGCCCTTATTACGCAACCTCAGCTTATTTCAGATATGGAGCGGATTGGGTTGGAGTTGTATGAACGAGGTTCAGATGGACATTTGGCGGGTATGAGAGTGGAGCCCTCTCTTATCTCGCGGGTCAAAGAAGCTCAAAAGGAAGATGGATAATTGTGGAGTATGGCACAGAATCTAGAGGAGGGCAAGCAACCCGAGTTTCGTATTGATGACCATGGTGTGATTTGGTTGGGTGAGCGGTTGTGTGTACCGTCAGATCCAATCATTCGAGAGGCTGTGCTGGCTGAGGCTCATAGTTCGCCATTTTCTATTCATCCAGGTTCTACAAAGATGTATAGAGATTTGAAGAAGAATTTTTGGTGGAATAGGATGAAACGAGACGTGGCTGAATATGTTGGGAAGTGCCTCACTTGTCAACAAGTGAAGATAGAACATCAACGGGCTAGTGGTTTGTTGCAACAGTTAGACATTCCAGTGTGGAAGTGGGAGGATATCACGATGGACTTTGTGACTGGTTTGCCGAAGACTTTCAAGAAGAACGATGCCATTTGGTGACTGGTTTGCCGAAGACTTTCAAGAAGAACGATGCCATTTGGGTAATGGTGGATCGGTTGACTAAATCGGCACACTTTTTGGCTATCCATGAGGGTTACTCGGTGGATAGGTTGGCACATATCTTTCAGCAGGAGATTGTTAGACTTCATGGTACTCCGGTGTTTATTGTTTCAGATCGGGACCCACGGTTCTGGAAAGGGTTTCAACGAGCTTGGGGTACTCGGCTCAACTTCAGTACTTCTTTTCATCCGCAAACTGATGGGCAATCCGAGCGGACTATTCAGACGTTGGAGGACATGTTGAGGTCTTGTGCACTTGAGTGGTCGGGTAATTGGGATGATTACTTGAGCTTAGTTGAGTTTGCTTACAACAATAGTTGGCACGCAAGTATTGGGATGGCTCCTTTTGAGGCATTGTATGGTAGAAAGTGTCGGGCACCAACTTGTTGGGATCAGGTTGGCGAAAGAGCCATAGAAGGGCCTGAGTTGGTCCAGATCACTACGGAAAAGGTAGCGGTGGCTAAGGAAAAACTGAAGTCGGCTCGATCACGGCAGAAGAGTTATGCTGATAAGCATAGGAGGACTTTAGAGTTTGAACCTGGTGAGCATGTATTTCTAAGAGTTTCTCCTTGGAAGGGCATTCGGCGATTTGGGTTAAAAGGGAAGCTTAGTCCGCGTTATATTGGCCCATTTGAGATTTTAGAGAGAGTTGGTGAGGTTGCATATCGGTTAGCTTTGCCTCCACAGCTAGCTCACGTGCACAATGTGTTCCACGTGTCGGTGTTGAGGAGTTATCATTATCATCCATTGCACGTGGTGCAATATCCGTTCGATAAGATTCGGGAGGATCTTACCTGTGAGGAACAAGCTGAGGCGATTTTGGATCGTCAAGAAAGGATCATGAGGAGGAAGACTATTCCGTTTGTTAAGATTTTGTGGAGAAATCATTCGGAGCGGGAAGCTACCTGGGAGATGGAAGAGTCTATTCGAGCGGAGTATCCGCATCTCTTTGAAAATTAATTAGGTGCGTTCCATTCTTTTGATTCCGGGGACGGAATTCTTTTTAAGGGGTAGGTGATGTAATACCCAGTAAATAAATAAATAAATATTGAATAATTAATATTATTTTGTTTTAAAATATTTTAATTGGACTTTATCTTTTATTTGGGTCAAACTAGTCATTTATTTTGGGCTAATAAGTTAAAGTGTTGGTTAAATTAATTTAGTAAAAATTGGGCCTTAAAACTAATTGAATTTAATTTATATGTGGGTAATATTAATCCTATTCTAATTAGGAGAATTAATGAGACAAAATAATAAGTAAATATATATATAAAACCTAATCAAGTGCTACAATCAGAAAACAAAAGAAAGGAGGCGGCTGCGTGATAGAAAGAAAAGGGAATAGCAGCCACTGTTAAGCAATAGAGAGGAGAGAGGATAGAGGAGAGAAGAGACTTTTTGTGAGCATCATAGAAGCAACCATTTCTTTTAATTCGGGTATGTTCTTTTTAATATTCATGTGAATGGTATATAGAGGATAATAATTGCTATATTTCTTTTGGCTGTTATGGAATAATTGCTTAGTTTTGTAATGGTGTAAGTACCATGATCATCATCCATCATTATTAACCCAAATTGCTAAAAATATAGAATGCATGTGAATCCGTATGATTTTAATATATATTATACTTTAATTTGAACTATATTTATATATATATTGAATCTGTTAAAAAAAATAATAATAATAATAATAAAAAAAAACGCTGACGTGATGAAGCAGAAAAAAAAAAAACTAATGTACATTACTATGTAGGAGGATTATATATATAGATATTTGTATCATGTTTTTTTTTTCCATATCATGGGGTTACCTGCAGCATTGCAGGTGTTGATTTCCTTTATATTATATATATATATATATATATATTATATTTAAATACGTATTTCAGCCATGAATTTATAAATCAGTATTGGTAATCAAATTGAAATTATGTATATTAATTTAGATTAATTAATTTTGCCGACAAAGTTATAAAAGTTTTTAATAATAAAATTAATAGTATTATTTTATTAATGATTGAATTGTAATAAAATCTTATTAATTATTTAGATTGAACGAAGAGGGTTTTAACGAGTCAAATCTGGAATATACTTTGGGTATTACGTTGGTTAATCCAGGTACGGATTCCGTACTCTTTCAGCAAGACTCTTTTGTTTTTAATTCGTTCGTTTCGTTATTCGTTTCGAAATTTAGTATTGTCTCTCATAATTATTCCTTGTCAATTTATTGTGATAAATTTATTTTGGCGTTGTATTAGAACTCACATTGTACTCTTTAGACTAGTGTGTCATGCCTAAATTTTATTTTTATATTTATAGTGATGTACATGTTAGTATATTTTAGAGACTTGTGTTGACGATTCGTTCGATTTAACATGTACATGTTAGAACCCCTTTGTGTTGATATTTTGTCGCATGTGTTGCGACATTATATTTTGTTAGAATACCGTAGGGTATACCTGAGCTATAACCACCTGTGGGGGTACCACAGGCATGTCCTCTTGGCACCGAAGCATGACACCTTCCGTGGCGGTGTGATCAGTCCACGGCGTCTCCGTTTTGTGCTCCGGTGGGAGTTGGCCATTTGGTGTTTTGTTGTGGGAGGCGTATGGGTCGACCCTAGTTTTCTGTTCTGTTCTGTTCTGCGGATTGGTGATGTTTGTGCCAAACACACCTTCCGATTTACACGCATCTGGATTGCGCAGTCCGATGTGTGATTGCCTGTGTGGCATTATTTGACTTGCCTGTGTGGCATTATTTGACTTGTCTGTGTGGAAAGGTATATTACTATATTCTGAGCTCGGTATGAAATAACACCCAGCCATTTGATTCAGCCTATCATTTCATTGTGTTAGTTTTATTCGTTTCGTTTCAGTTCGCTTCATTTCATTTCATTTAATCGTGTTAGTTATTCCGTTACATTATTCTTGTATTCTATATCCGTACTGGGCATTTGGCTCATGCTGTGTTTTTCTTCCGGCAGGTAATCAGGGGAATCAAGGGCAAGTGTGATGAGAGCTCCATTCATTCCAATGATTTAGAAATATTCTGTTTAGACTTGATGAGTCAGTTACTTGGAATTGTAATAATTATTTAGACTGTAGTTTGAGCCAGTGTGGCATTTATTATGGTTTGTCTTATGATATTGAATTATTATGAGATTACTCTTTTGTGGTTTAGAACCTTGTGATCGTCTTTAGTTCTGTTGTGTTTTGAGTAACCTCTCTTTCTATTTTGGAAAGGGGGTGTTACAGAGTTGGTATCAGAGCCGACTCTCGAAAGCTCGGGTCGGGTCATCCGATCGGGTTGCCGGAGGTGGGGACACGAAGGCTGGTGGTATTATCCCACAATGGAGAGATGGAGGTCCGGAGGTGGGGACACGAAGTCAGCCGGTATTATCCCACAATGGCTAGAGAGGCAAAGATCTTTGGGCCGTGTGTGATCGGTTCTGACGGGGACGTCAGAAATTTAAGTGGGGGAGTTTGTAACACCCCAGTCCCACATCGAAAGATAGGGGGAAAATTTGTCTGTATATGAGGAATTAAGTAACTACCAATAGTACCTTCAAGTCATGACCTTTTGGGAGCCTGTGGTGGGCTAGATGACCCAAGAAGATACTATTGGGCCAGTAGTTTGAGGCCTTATTTGGATGGATTTGATTCGATTCGGACTTGGGATTTGACCCAAGATTTGTTCCGGACTCGGGATTTGACCCGGGTTGTTTCATAAGGGGTATTATTTCTTTTGTATTCATGAAGAGAACTTCTGTTATTCCATTCTTTATTATTCTGTTGGAATAACCTGTATACGCGGGCTATCCTATACTTGGTGAAATTCTTCTGTTATTCCATTTTTTATCATTATGTTAGAATAACCTGTCTATGCGAAGTACCGCATACATGGTGAAATTCTTCTGTTATTCTATTCTTTATTATTCTGTTGGAACATCCTATCTGTGCGTTTACGCATGACCTGGTTTCGTTATTTATTATTCTGTTGAAATGTCCTGTCGGTGCGTATTACGCCTGACCTGGTTCCAATAATTATTATTATGTTGGAATAATCTGTCTGTGCGGTCTATCGCATGCATGATTATTTATGTTGTTATTCCATTCTTTATTATTCTGTTGGAATATCCTGTCGGTGTGAATTTCGCCTGACCTGGTTCCGTTATTTATTATTCTGTTGGAATAACATGTCTGTGTGGTTTATCGCATGCCTAGTGATTTCTTTTGTTATTCCATTCTTTATTATACTTAGTTGGTTAAAGTTTTAACTTCTATACTCCATGAAATTAGTGGAATATCCTTGATATTTGCGCTTCATCCAGTATCTTTTCATGGAAATATTCTTCTGAGCATTCTTGAATTTTACTCTACAAAGAAGTATCATTTTGACAATTTGGACGTTATTAGTTCCTAGATAAATTAATTCTTGAACTTGTTTTATTGAATTCTTATATCATTGTCATCATCCTCATGTTTATTTTATGTTGAAAGTCATCTGTGGCCTGTAGTGCATATATGGACTTGGTATGATTATGACCAAGGATTAATCGGTATAATCATGACCGTAATGTTACAAATGATGTGGTAAAAGTCCTCATTGGCCCGTAGTGCATTGATGGACAATTGTTGACATGATCATGACCATTGATGAATACATGAATATCCTTGGCCCGTAGTGCATGGATAATTTGTGGTTGTGATACTAATGAATATCCTTGGCCGTAGTACAGGGATGATGTGGATTATTTATTAAGCTGAGTCCCAGCGATAAATGTGATGAAAAACCTTTTAAATCATAAAATATAGTAGATTTTATTCTCTACTTGACTCTTTTAATGAATTACTTATTCCGTTGTAGTTAAACTTGATGTTTGTTATAATGTATCAGTTTAACACTGTTGAAGGCTAACGATAATTTATTCTGCATTATCTTAGTCATAATATTTCTTACTGGGCTAGTTGAGCTCACACTTTCTTTCACTGTTCTCTTCAGGAAATGAGAACATAGCCGGGACTAGTCCTCACTATTCTGTTAAATAGTGTGACAATAAATGTAATGAGGACTCCATTGAGTGTGGATATTGTCTAGATGACAATATTCTTATTAAAACTCTTAGATTATGTTATGTCGTATTTTATACGACTGTTGTATAAGTTATATTTGTATTCAGTACCTTGTATCTGGCGACCCAAGATGGGTGATGTATACTTATTTTGGGGGCGTCACACTACGATTTTCTTTGTCAACTTAACGATCGATTTCTGAGAGATGCTTCAATGGCTCGACCATTTATAAACCCCACGAGAGTTTGGGCACTGATATTCTGATGTGAATTTCCAAAATGCCTTTTCAAACTTATTTGTAACGTTCCTCCACACAATCTAAAAAATGGACACGCGTCGAGTTCTGTTGAGATTCATGACTTTTATTGGTATAGAAAATATTGATCTGCCCTTAGCTTCCTCTGAGCTAATGTTTCCTTTGGGAAGACTATGATCGTCGAGGCTGCTCTACAATTATTGAGTTTACTGGCGATCATATTATGTGATCATTGTCTATCCTGGTTCTTGTGATGAGTTCTGACTAATCATTCCCTCTGAGTTATTAAGGTAGCTCAGGAAGGGCCAACCTCTCAGACTGAATTAAGGGTTAGGTTTGTCCCTGTGGCGCTTACCAGATGAAGAACCTTTGACATGATTAGTACTGATATCGCGTTTGACCTCTTTGCTGGAGAGTTCATCTATCAACTCTGTATATACATTGGTCTGCTCCCTCATAGTTGATACTGTCTTCTCAGAGAGGTATGAGTTTTTATTCTTCATACGCATCAGAAGGTAGCCTTGCATATCTTCTTTTGACTAAAATTATCACTATCGTTTAAACCTCCTTGGATCATAGAAATAGACATCTTCATGACTGATCACTCCACGATTGTTGACAAAACTACGAACGTAGTCTTCTTTATCATAATCATTGTGTGTTGTCATGCACAGGGTGGACTCAGTCTTGATTGTACAGAACACTGTGACTTTCCTTAAGCTCTTTGACAGATTGCACTCGTGGAGTTCTGTTTCTATGATAAGTTCTTCATGATCAATGCTCGATGATCCTCTGATGTGAACTTCCTCTAGGGTTCTTATTAGATGATATGTGTTGCATAAATAATCATAAAAGACCCTTTTCATCTTAGCATGGATGGTCTGCTCTCTTATGAAGATCAACAACCAGGTGAGCTTCATTCATGTTAGCTCAACAAGTCTTTAAGAACAGGCTTTGGTAAGTAATGATTTTGTCAAGAACATTTTTGAAATGTTTTAAGCCTTCAGTTGGTTGAATCTTCTTAACTGAAGTCATCTGCTTCAGCATTCCTTAACGAGTTCAAATAGACCAAGTACCTGCAGGTTTAGATAAATTTCTATTTTTGGTCCCCATGGTTGGGTCTTGCTAGGTTAGTTTCCTAAATCCTTATTCCTCATATATTTGAATTTTATTTATCACATTGATCATCAACAATCATATTCATGCATGTATCCAATTTAGATATGATATTTTAAAATGCATGATGATGAGTGTGTGTAAGATTAACCACTTTAATAAGACTTTTTTTTGTTTTTTTTGATGATTTCATCATTTGCTTGGTTATGTTCACAGATTCAAAGTTCACAGAGTGTGGATCAATTCTATCATATGTTTAGATCTGGTTGATTCATGGAGATGATCAGCTTCTACGAATCTTTAAGATACTCTTGTAGAATTGATCATACTCTATGTGTTATCAAAAACCTAGAACATAGGTTTGTACATACTAAAATTTAAGTAGGCACACTTAGAAGGGGGGTTGAATAAGTATGGGAACAAACAGTGTCAAACTTTTTGATTCAATAAAAATTCTTTTGGATATTCTATGCAGGAGGCTGGATTCTAAATCCTTATAGATTAAAAGGTTAAGACAAGATGATGAGTTGATGTAAGACTTTCTAAAATGCTTAATTTAGAGACTTAGCCTTTTTCAAATTGTGATTATGTGAAAGCAATTTGCTAAATTAATTTTGTAAATTTATAGATATAGAATGCAGCCTGCTGGATAGATAGGCGAATGATGAGATAATTTAGCACAATAAAGAATCACATGAACATAAGGAATTTTTACGTGGTTCAACCACTATCCTCTATTTTAGTGGCCTAATCCACGTCCAATACCAACTAGTATTGGAGACTTTCTTTATTAATTAACTTTGTTTACCATTATACCCCTTTACAAGATAAGTTTCATAACCTTTGAGTACTTATACTCCCCGAGCACCTTTGCTCCCCGTGCACCTATGCACCCTTAAACACCTATGCTTCCTTGAACTTGCTTGCAAAACCCCTAATCCAACCTGGATTAGAATCCTTAGACTAACAACTTAGTCTACCACATGTTTAGAGAATTGATCAAATATATGACAACAAAATAAACTATGATCAAAGCAATAATTATATCACCAATTTAAGGCTCAACTAATATGCAATGATCAATATGAAAGATAAAGATATCACCGATTTGTGCACAAGATAGAAAGTTGGAAAATTATCAGAAAACTTGAAGTGCAGCAGCCTTTGAATTATTCTTCACAGTTGAAAACTTTTAAGCCTCTAAAATATATATGTGAAGAGAATTTTATAATAGTTTTAACGCTATGTATATGTTTAATGTATTCTCTCTCTGTCAAAGCCACAACTGACCATTATTTTATATTCATAAAAAGTCTTGTAGCCGTTGCTAATTAAAATGGTATTGATTTCGTAAATCTCCATATATATGTCCGTTAAAATTAAGCACATGATATATTAGTTGGAGATTTAATCAATTAAAGAGCATGTGAGTCAATCAGCTTAATATTTGATTGAATAAAATAGTCGGATATTCATATAGCTTCAAACAATCTAATTTATATAACCCACTAATATCTCTCTTGATAGGATAATATCAAGCACTAAATGATTTGGTAAACCCACTGACTTTTAGCACGTGAGTGACTCAAAATTCCCGCCTCTTAAACATTATCCAATGCTCATGCCTTTTGATTCCCATAATATATGTCTGTCACCTAATTTCAAATCACCTGATTTTAAGTAGTGATTATTCCTTAATCTATATTTATTCCAACCAGACAATGATAGACATATAGCTAATTTCAAGGTAAGATCAATTTGAAACATCCATATTTATGAGAACATCCAATTAATATGGAATCAATTTAACAACTTTAATTATGAAATAAAGATATCAATTAGATTTACATTTACTAAATAGATGACAATTAAGATTTCATCATTTAAGAATATTTCCATATTAATTTTATATGCCCAATTGATTTGTTCCATGATAAATTAATTACTTTCATAATTATTTTCATTTAATGTATATCTTTCCATATTAATTTTGAAAGCTCAATTAATTTATATATTACTTTCATGATTATGGAAAACCTAATAATAGATAATCCATATCCTAATATTTATGGAAACAATCTTGGTTAGAGATATAAAAGATAATGATATTTTTAAAACTTATTTACTAACCATCCATCAATTATGGGAAGTATCAATATTTAAAAAATATTTCCATATTTATTTTTAAATCCCAATTTATTTAAATTTGCTCTCACTAATTAGCTTTCCAAAAATTACTCCAATTAATTGATCCATGCTAATTGATTCTAAAGATATGAATATTTATTTTCTTAATCAATTTTATGGAAAGTTCAATCAATTAATAAATTATGGAAAAAATAATGAATAACTAAATCTCAAGATATATGGTATAAATTTATATAAAGAATCAAAATCTATTTTAAATTAATTCCTTTAATTATGAGAATGTTTCGAAATTAATTTTTCAAAAATTACACCAATTATTGATCCATGATAATTGATTTGGAAGATATGAAAATTTGATTTGTTTAATAAATTTTAAGGAAAGTTCAATCAATTAATAAATCATGGAAAAACATAATGAGTAAATCAATCCCAAGATATGTGCTATAGATTTATTAAATCCTTTATGTAAGACCCTGAATTTTATTAAATAAAAGTATTCAATTTTTCTTATAATGGTTAAATTGATTTCAATATCATTATACCAGAATATTGTTAAGATTTTTCTTGTGAAATTCTTATTTTTTATGTCGGAGTTACTATTCATGAGTTACTATTCACGAGTATTATTCACGAAACATGATAATTTTTTTTACGTAAGAAGACACTACTCAATAATTGTTACAGTAATTACTGTTAATATTTTATTTTATTGATTCAATAATTGTTACATTGATATTTTATATTATTGTTGTTTAAATAATTATCACGGCACAGTATTTTCCATTATCAGATCAATAATTCATATTATTTGAATAATATTATTAGATAACATTATTGGCAATGTCTAGAAAGTTCTGTCAAGGAGAGATTTGGTCACTTAATTGCACGCTAGAAAGGAGAAATCCTTATCGGAAAGCCCCCTCTTTCCTGGGAACGGTCTGGTTGTCATTATTGTGATTCTGTAATATTATTTGTGAATAATTAATTATTGATTTATACGATAAGAAAAATATTTATTTTATGTGGATATAGATAGAGAAAACTTTTAATGTGACAATTGTTGAAAATTGATATTTAATCTTTTCTGATAAAAAAATTCATTTAAATATATTATTATATTATATTAATATAATAATGGTGATATTTTTATAATGAATGTGTGATATACGAATAAATGAGGAGGAAGAATATTTTTATTGCATTAAATGTTTAACACAAGTTTTGTGTGTTGGTGGACACAATTTTTGAATGAAATTTGATTATAGCTTGTAAAATCGTCTGTATGTAAATTTTGGTCAATTTCTGTTTAGAATTTGAAAAAACTTTTTTTTGCAAAGTTGTAGAGAATTAAATTTCCTATGGAACGAACATAAGATTTGAATATTTTTGATAAAAGGGTTATTTATTATGAATTATTGAAGTTCCGAAATATTGGGTCTGAATTGATTTTGTTGCATTAAATGATAAAAACATGTTTTTCATTTTGGTGGGCCCCATTGCATGGGTTAGTTGCTGAAATCAGATGGCAAGGAGTGCGTAGGAAAATAAAATAAATATTAATATTTTATTAAATTTTATGCTTTGGTGTTCTAAGCATTTTCCTATAAATAGGGTGCTTATGTTAGAATTAAAAATCACACCAGAAACTGAAGTTTTCTCTCTATATAATATCGAGTTTGTTTTTGTGAGTATTTTGATACTTTAAGTGTTGCTATACGGTGCAAGTTCGTTCAATGTTATATCCAACATTCCAATCAGAAGTACTGCTCTTTTGAGGTAAGGGATATTGTCGTTATCATGTAAGGGATTGTAAGGGTTATTATGTTTATTCAGTTTCGTAATTTTTCTGACCTTCAAAAATTCTGAAAAAATTTGAAATGATATTTTGATGAGTTTTCTTGATTGTGTCCAAAAATATCGATTTTTGGATGTATAGATTAGGAGTTATGAATTTTATGGGAAAAGACTATTTTAAAAGTAAACTCTTATAACTCCTTGTGGTTAACTCCAAAATTGATGAAATTTTTATTGGGAGTACATCTATATAATATCAGTATACCCTGTAAATTTTGGAATTTTTGGACAAAATTACAATTTATGATAAATATTTAAATATTCGGCAGTTTTGGCCATATGAAAAATAGTAAATGAATTTTAAAAATTCTGAGAAAAATATATGTTCAAAATGGGACTATGTTCTGTTAAATCCCAAAAAAAGAAAATTTGTTTGTACTGATTTGGTATTTTTTATGAAAATGGACTAGTTATGAGTAAATGAATTAAATATGTTATGTGAAGTAACAAAATTGACAAATAGGATTTTATGGCTTAAGAATCCTATATAAGGTATATGCAAATTTTTAATGAGGGTTTTGGTTATTGGTGATGAAATCTTATGAGTTTGGCATTTTAGGATGATTAAATGCATTAATTAGTAATGTGTAAACAATTAAAATAAATTATTTATAAGTTTAAAAAATAATTAAAATATTGTGGTAATATTAATAATATTAGATTATAAGATTATTAAGTGATTTATAACATTTGGATTAAGGTGTTATGAAATCGTTGATTTATGAATCTTACTCTTGGAATTAAATCCATGTTTTGATTATATTGTTTATATAACATTTTTATAATCATGGTGATGAAACTTCTCTTTGACTTGAGTGTAAAGATGGGTAGATTATTGGTGTGATCGTGACTATAGGTTCTCTTTGGCCAGTAGTGCAAAGATGAATTGTTGACTGGTAGGATCATGACCGTTGAATTTACAATTGAATATTTTTAGCTTAAGTGCAAAGGTGAATTGATCAACATGGTTATAATTATGGTTTATATAAATTCTGAAATGATTATGTATTTCTTTGAGATATTAATATCTTTGGCCCGTAGTGCAAAGATGACCAGTTGTTGAATATCTTTGGCTTGTAGTGCAAAGATGTGTCGTTATTGAATATCTTTGGCTTGTAGTACAAAGATATCTTGTTGATGAATATCTTAAGCTCGTAGTGCAAAGATGAATTTATTAGTATAATTATGAACAGGAACTGTGATTTGGTATAACCATGATTTTTAATGTTTCAAGTAAAGACAGGTGATGAAAATTATCTTCGTCTTGGATGAGAAAAGGAATTTGGAACCACAATTATGATTATAAGTTATTCATATGATTGTGGACAGGAACTGTTGATTGATATTACAGGGATAAACATTGTTGGTGGACTTTTAACATAGAGAAGATAATATACATTATGGTCTATTTGACTCTTCTAATGAATTTTTCGTTCCGCTGCAACTATGGTTGAAAACGTTTTATCATCTACCATATGTTATAAATCTCTGATTTATTACTGATGAAGACTATTGATAATTTAATTATCTTTAGTCATGATATTCTTTACTGAGCTAGTTGTGCTCACCCTTTTGCTTCACAATTCCTTTTAGGTAATAAGAGTGTAGCTAGGTCGAGCGGGGATAACAGGAGAATAGAACGGTGGTCTATAGCTGTTGAGGTCCCCCCTAAATAGTATGTAAATAATTTTATTGAGAACTTTAGATAAGTGTGTCGTATTGTATACGTCATTTGATATTTAATTTTGCTGAATCGAATAACATTGGAATGGTGTTTTGCCACTATCATACAAGATGTCTAATGACATACAACCTCGTGTTATCATAAGACAAGGTTGTGCACATCCACTTTCTATGTATATCTACGAGCACTACCTATATAACATTGGAGTTTGGTTGAAACATAATGCTCAACTGGAGACATTGGAGATAGTTATATGTCAAGAGAAGACTCATCATTGGAAAAAACATAATAGTAATCTTCTCGTTTTTCTTTGGGGTCTATTGAGTCAACCAAGGATAATTCTGTGGGCGTATTATATCTATCATAACCTAGACGCATGGCCTCCAATGTACGAAGGTTTTCTTGAGCACTTCCCAAATATTTTAATTTCTAAAACGGTTATTGACTGTACCTTTATGTAATGTATCAATGTGAGGTGCTGTCCATAGTTAGGACATGAGTCATAGTTGGTATTAAAACTCATAGTATATGTGTTGTTGTATTTTGCACGACAATTATAGTAATAAAATTGTAGTTGTTTTCTGTACCATGTATTTGGCGACTCAGAATAGGTTGGATGGATTGGACCTATTTTGGGGGAGTCACAGTTGGTATCAGAGCTTAGGGATATGGTCTCTGGCGGAGATCGGGGATTAGAACTAGAAAGCGAGAGATGAGTAATATCCTTCGCTAGTGTATGTCCTACCTAAGATGAATTTTTACTTAAGTTGACAAATTGTGATATGTCAATTAACCTTTGTTTTGAAGCTGTATTCTAGAATGATATTTGAAATACAGGAGATGAGCAATGGAGAAATCATGATGACCGGGGAGATAGAATCTGAAATGAAAGCAAGGTATTCTCAACTCTTCGAAATACCAGGTACGTAAATTTCGAGGATGAAATTTCATAAGGAAGGGAGATTGTAAGGCCCCGAATTTTATAAAATAAAAGTATTAAATTTTTCTTATAATGGTTAAATTGATTTCAATATCAATATACTGGAATATTAGTAAGATTTTTCTTGTAAAATTCTTTTTTTTTATGTCAGAGTTACTATTTATGAGTTACTATTCATAAGTTACTATTCATGAGTTACTATTTATGAGTTACTATTCACGAGTAATATTCACGAAGCATGATAATTTTTTTTACGTAAGAAGGCACTACTCAATAATTGTTACAGTAATTACTGTTAATATTTTATTTTATTGATTCAAAAATTGTTACGTTGATATTTTATATTATTGTTGTTTCAATAATTGTCACGGCACAGTATTTCTCATTATCAGATCAATAGTTCATATTATTTGAATAATATTATTAGATAACATTATTGGCAATGTCTAGAAAGTTATGTCAATGAGAAGTTTGGTCACTTAATTGCGCGCTAGTAAGGAGAAATCCTTAACGGAAAGCCCCCTCTTTCATGGGAACGGCCTGATTGTCATTATTGTGATTCTGTAATATTATTTGTGAATAGTTAATTATTGATTTATACGATAAGGAAAATATTTATTTTATGTGGATATAGATAGAGAAAAATTTTAATGTGACAATTGTTGAAAATTAATATTTTATCTTTTCTGATAAAATATTTTATTTAAATATATTATTATATTATAGTAATATAATAATGGTGATATTTTTACAATGAATGTGTGATATACGAATAAATGAGGAGGAAGAATATTTTTATTGCATTAAATATTTAACACACGTTTTGTGTGTTGGTAGACACAATTTTTGAATGAAATTTGATTATAGCCTGTAAAATCGTCCGTATGTGGTTTTCGGTCAATTTCTGTTTGAAATTTGGAAAAACTTTCTTCTGCAAAGTTGTAGAATTAAATTTCCTATGGAACGGACATAAGATTTGATTTTTTTTGATAAAAGGGCTATTTATTATGAATTATTGAAGTTCCGAAATATTGGGTCTGAATTGATTTTGTTGCATTAAATGATAAAAACATGTTTTTCATTTTGGTGGGCCCCATTGCATGTGTTAGTTGCTGAAATCAGATGGCAAGGTGTGAGTAGGAAAATAAAATAAATATTTTATTAAATTTTTTGCTTTGGTATTCTAAGCATTTTACTATAAATAGGGTGCTTAGGTTAGAATTAAAAATCACACCAGAAATTGAAGTTTTCTCTCTCTATAATATCGAGCGTATTTTTTTGAGTATTTTGATACTTTAAGTGTTGCTATACGGTGCAAGTTCGTTCAACGTTATATCCAACATTTCAGTCAGAAGTACTACTCTTTTGAGGTAACGGATATTGTCGTTATTATGTAAGGGATTGTAATGGTTATTATGTTTCTTCAGTTTCATAATTTTTCTGACCTTCAAAAATTCTGAAAAAATTTGAAATGATATTTTGATGAGTTTTCTTGATTGTGTCCAAAAATGGCGATTTTTGGATGTATAGATTAGGAGTTATGAATTTTATGGAGACTATTTTAAAAGTAAACCCTTATAAGTCCTTGTGGTTAACTCCAAAATTGATGAAATTTTTATTGGGAGTACATCTATAAAATATTAGTATACCCTGTAAATTTTGGAATTTTTGGACAAAATTACAATTTATGATAAATATTTAAATATTCGGCAGTTTTGGCCAGATGAAAAATTGTAAATGAATTTTAAAAATTCAGAGAAAAATATATGTTTAATATGGGACTATGTTCTGTTAAATCCCAAAAAAAGAAAATTGGTTTGTACTGATTTGGTATTTTTCATGAAAATTGACTAGTTATGAGTAAATGAATTAAATATGTTATGTGAAGTAACAAAATTGACAAATAGGATTTTATGGCTTGAGAATCCTATATAAGGTATATGCAAATTTTTAATGAGGGTTTTGGTTATTGGTGATGAAATCTTATGAGTTTGGCATTTTAGGATGATTAAATGCATTAATTAGTAATGTGTAAACAATTAAAATAAATTATTTATAAGTTTAAAAAATGATTAAAATATTGTGGTAATATTAATAATATTAGATTATAAGATTATTAAGTGATTTATAACATTTGGATTAAGGTGTTATGAAATCGTTGATTTATGAATCTTACTCTTGGAATTAAATCCATGTTTTGATTATATTGTTCATATAACATTTTTATAATCATGGTGATGAAACTTCTCTTTGACTTGAGTGTAAAGATGGGTAGATTATTGGTGTGATCGTGACTATAGGTTCTCTTTGGCCAGTAGTACAAAGATGAATTGTTGACTGGTAGGATTATGACCATTAAATTTACAATTGAATATTTTTAGCTTAAGTGCAAAGGTGAATTGATCAATATGTTTATAATTATGGTTTATATAAATTCTGAAATGATTATGTATTTCTTTGAGATATAAATATCTTTGGCCCGTAGTGCAAAGATGACCTGTTGTTGAATAACTTTGGCCTGTAGTGCAAAGATGTGCCGTTGTTGAATATCTTTGGCTTGTAGTACAAAGATATCCTGTTGATGAATATCTTTGGCCCGTAGTGCAAAGATGAATTTATTAGTATGATTATGAACAGGAACTGTGATTTGATATAACCATGATTTTTGATGTTTCAAGTAAAGACAGGTGATGAAAATTATCTTCGTCCTGGATGAGAAAAGGAATTTGGAACCACAATTATGATTATAAGTTATTCATATGATTGTGGACAAGAACTGTTGATTGATATTACAGGGATAAAACATTGTTGGTGGACTTTTAACATAGAGAAGATAATATACATTATGGTCTATTTGAATCTTCTAATGAATTTTTCGTTCTGCTGCAATTATGGTTGAAAAAGTTTTATCATCTACCATATGTTCTAAATCTCTGATTTATTACTGATGAAGGCTATTGATAATTTAATTATCTTTGGTCATGATATTCTTTACTTAGTTAGTTGTGCTCACCCTTTTGCTTCACAATTTCTTTTAGGTAATAATAGTGTAGCTGGGTCGAGCGGGGATAAAAGGAGAATAGAACGGTGGTTTATAGCTGTTGAGATTATCCCTAAATAGTATGTAAATAATTTTATTGAGAACTTTAGATAAGTGTGTCGTATTGTATATGTCATTTGATATTTAATTTTGGTGAACCGAATAGGGTGAGGTGAACCCAACTTTGGAAGGGTGTTTTGCCACTATCATACAAGATGTCTAATGACATACAAATTCTTGATATCATAAGACAGAGTTGTGCACATCCACTTGTTGAGTATATCTACGAGCACTACCTATATAACCTTGGAGTTTGGTTGAAACATAATGCTCAACTGGAGACAGTGGAGATAGTTATATGTCAAGAGAAGACTCATCATTGGAAATAACATGAAAATAATCTTCTCGTTTTTCTTTGGGGTCTATTGAGTCAACCAAGGATAATTCTGTGGGCATATTATATCTATTAAAACCTAGACGCATGGCCTCCAATGTACAAAGGTTTCCTTGAGCATTTCTCAAATATTTTAATTTTTAAAACAGTTATTGACTGTACCTTTATGTATTGTATCAATGTGAGGTGTTGTCCATAGTTGGGACATGAGTCACAGTTGGTATTAAAACTCATAGTATATTTATTATTGTATTTTTCACGATAATTGTAGTAATAAAGTTGTAGTTATTTTCTGTACCATGTATTTGGCGACTCAGAATAGGTTGGATAGATTGAACCTATTTTGGGGGCGTCACACTTTAATAATGGGAAGGCTTCAAAATTAGCTTTTCAAAAAGTACTCCAATTTAATTAATATTTGATCTTTATTAATTTTGAACGCTTAATTAAATATTTTCATAACTAATCTTTAATTAATTAATCATTTTAATTTATTCCACAATTAATTAATGATGCAATGCAATGCAAATCCTAGAGCCTTGATTAAGAAATAATTAAAGCTAGGATCTTACATTAATTTCATAATGACTCAAGTAATTCTTCAAGCCTTCATGTCTTCAACCCTTTAATAAATCAAAGTTTCAAGAATTCTTTTAATATCCTGTAAATGCGTGAGTAAACATTTTAGTACAATAAAAAAGTCATCATCAAAACCTAAGGTTGGAATATGACCAAGTCAACACATACATACTAACCTTTCAACAATGATTACTCCACTTAACATTAATTAAATTCTGATATACTTATGACCTTTTACAAACTTCTTTCAAGATGTTATCTTCAACCTAAAACTTGGATGGAGAGAAAGTTTGTTAGCAGTTAAGTTTCCAACCTAATTGTACTTTCTCTCTTCCCTTTTATAGAAAGAATATGGTCTCTTGATAGAATAATGTTATAATACAAAAGGTGATACAATATGATTTACACATTTATATTAATAAGGAATCGTACCTTTCCACTGCCAGTTTTGTGACAGTCATTTTACTTGATATAATGTGGTTAGGCATTGATGTGCATATTTTTACATTCATTTTTGACAGTTTTTTGCTCTAGTTGTCCTTGAACCTCAAGGTTCACATCCAGCTGCTGGTTAGCCAAATACATATATGGGAAATTCTTATTTCTCCTCTGGATAATAATTTCTTAGTATATATGGCCTCTCATCTTTCAGACTGGTGGATGCTTGGCTCTTTGCTATTGATGCCTCTTGACCTTTCATCTCTGGGTTTCAGATTACGAGATTCACTGTGAACAAGGATTGGTCTTGTAGCTGTTTCATTTAAGAACATGGACCAATCTGAGCAGCTTCAGGTGTATATACACATTTACCTGTACATATTATTTTCAACGGGTGAGCTCATCTGCATTTACAAGAAACTTACTGCTAAACTAAGTTTAGAATAATGTTTGTGCTTAGGATCAGACTCAAAGCAATTAGCTTGAATAACATGAGAACCTACTTTAATACCAATTGTTAGTTCCCAGTAGGCACACAATACGTGAGACCCCAAATTTTATGAATAAAGATTTAAATTTCACGAAATATTTTTTTTGAATATTATGGTGTGGATTTGATATAATATTATAGTTGTTGGTAATATTTATAAATTTTGCAAAAGTATGCAAGTTATTATATAATATTCGATTGGTCGGAGAATATTCTTTTTATCGGGGAATATACGTACGACGGCACAATCATTGGTGGACCCCACAACGGAAGTATTGTCGTAGTTAGAAAATGATAGAATTATCTTTTTATAAAAATAACGGCGGAAGTTTTACCGTTAAACTGTTGAACTACCCGGTAGTAAAAGTATAGTAATACACGTGGTTGCATAGTAGCACGCGGTATTGATTATTGATGCTTACGTAAGAAGTCACTCAGTTATACTCAATTATTGCTACAGTAATTGCTGCATCATATCTCTCATATTATTGATTCGATTATTGTCACAGTATCATCTGTATAATATGATATATTATTAAATCAATAATTGAGACGACAAAGTTATTCATATTATTAAATTGCAATATTTACAATGTCTAGAAGTTCTGTCAAGGAGAGATTTGGTCATCTAATTGCGCGCCAATAAGAAGAAATCCTTATCGGAAAGCCCCATCTTTCCTGGGAACGACCTGGTTGTTAAATATTGTGAGTTATAATATTAATGATGAATAAGTCCGTGTTGATTAAAGATAAAATTGATAGTTCCATTGTGTTAGAATTATTAGTGTTAGTTAAAATTGACATTTATTTCGATAATAATTGATGTCTGGAAATTATCGGGTAATTAATCGGATAAATAAGGAATTAATTGCTATTAATTCACATAATTATAACTATTTTTTCACATGTGTATACAATTGATTCACATTCATGTACTATAAAGGGAGTTGGTGCAAGATTGATAATACTTGCATGACTAAGTTAAAGATGAAGGTATAGATGGAGGTACTATACTGTTATTCGTATTTTCACATGATTATAACTATTGAATCACATGATTGAACTATTGATTCACATTATTTACTATTAGGAGAGGTGGTGCAAGTTTGATAATACTTGTAGTTCTAAATTAAAAATGAAAGAAAAGTTAGAGGTATTGTACATTAATTTTTCGAGCCCCAAAACGTGCAATTATCGAAACTATATTTTTCTATAAATAGAAGCTCATTCTTCTTTCATTTCTCACAAATTCACTAAAGCTATATTACAATTATTATAGAGAGAATTATAGAGAGAAAGAAGAAGAGAAGTCTGCTACCTCTCTATTCCAGTATCCAACTTTATTCTAAGGTAAAGGGTATTATTTCTTTCGTATTCATGAAGAGAGCTATTTTTATTCCATTCCTTATTATAATGTTGGAATAATCTGTCTATGCAAAGTACTGCATATATGGTAAAATTCTTCTATTATTCCATTCTTTATTATTTTGTTGGAATATCCTTTCTGTGCGGATTACGCATGACCTGGTTCCATTCTTTATTATTCTGTTGGAACATCCTGTCTGTGCGGATTATGCATGACCTGGTTCCATTATTTATTATTCTGTTGGAATAACCTGTCTCTGCGGTCTATCGCATGCCTGGTGAATTCTGTTGTTATTCTATTTTTTATTATTCTGTTAGAATATCCTATCTGTGCGAATTTTGCATGACCTGGTTCCATTCTTTATTATTCTGTTGGGAATAACCTGTCTGTGCGGTCTATCGCATGCATGGTGAATTCTTCTGTTATTCCATTCTTTATTATTCCGTTGGAATAACCTGTCTATGTAGATTACCACATGCATGGTGAATGATCCTTTGTATTCATTCCTTATTAAATTATGGAAATGAACTGTCTACGTGGATCGCCGCATGGCGAACAAAAATCTATTTGCAGTTTTATATATTCTATTATACTCAGTTGGTTAAAGTTTTGGCTTCTATACTCCATGAAATTAGTAGAATATCCTGGATATTTGCGCTTCATCCAGTATCTTTTCATGAAAATATTCTTCTGAACATTCTTGAATTTTACTCCACAAAGCAGTATCATGTTAACAATTTGGATGTTTTTGAGTTCAGGATAAATTAACTTATAAATCTTTAAAATTTAATTCTTGAACTTGTTTTATTGAATTATTATGTCATTGTCATCATCCTCATGTTTATATTATGTTGAAAGTGTAACATTCCAAAATTTTAATTGTTATATTAAATATTTATTGAATTATTTAAGTATTTAATGGATGTGTTTATGGTTGAATTTGTAATTGTTCAAATTTGATTCAATTTGGTTAACTATTTGTTAAATAAATAATTAAGAAAATTATTATATTTGCTAATTTAATTATTAAGTTATAGAGTTTTGATTAATTGGATTATTATTCTTTTTATTTGAATTTTGTAATTAAAAGGATGGGTTAGTTGGTTAAATAAAGTTATAATTATATAGAAAATTATAATTTTGTGGTATTGATATATGTGTTAAAGTAATTTAATATATTGTTATTATTTATTAAAAGTGTGACAAATAACCTTTTATAAAGTAGTTATTAAAATAACTTAAAGGAGTTTTAATTCAGTTTTGTCAAACAATGCTTAATGCCTATTAAGTCTTTATTCTAATTGTGTTTTACCAAACAAGGCATAAGGATTAATTGGTTATTTTTTTTAGTGAGTAACCAAACAAGCCTTATGACTTTTGGTTTTCAAAACATAGATAACTGATATCAGTTATATCTATATTTATATTATATAATTAATATAAATTATATCCTATATACGTTATATTGTTAGCACGTAGTTAGAGTTAGGAAGAAAAGAGAAAACTCAGAGGAAGAAGAAGAAGAAGAAGAAGAAGAGAAGAAGAAAAGTGAGAGAGAAAAGAAGAGAGGAAGAAAGGCTAGGGAATTGGTGACAAGAAAAGCTTGAGAATAAAAAAAAAGAGAATAGCCACCATCATCTTCTTCAATGTATTATCCTATTCTTTTTAGTTTTAAAGATTTAGTTTTTTTCTCTTCCCCAATTCTCTATAAAATCCTTGTGTAAGGATAAATTATTTGTTATGTATGTGATTTTATATGATAATCTAGTGTTGTTAAACTATTTTCTTAAGCTATAATGGAGAATAGTCCATGAATTTGAATTATGTATATGGTTGTGAAGAAAAGCTATTTTTATAGAGAGTTTTAGTGTATATATATATTGTTTAGTTTAAAGTAAAAATTAAGGGTAACTAGTTGTTTGATTGATAAATTGACTGTTGAGTTTGATAGAGTATGTATAAACATTGATAAAATGCTTTGAATTAACTGTTTTGGTTGAAAAACAAAATCACAGTGTTTATTTTCATCAAAAACATCAAAAAGTGAGTTTTTATAAAAAATAGTGAAATTGTATGTGTTAAATTTGTTGTTTATATTGTTTTATGAGTAGAAACATGTTTACAATCTTTGAATTATGTTTACATGAAGTCTTTGTATGAATTGTATGTGAATTAGGCTGTTAGAAAGGAACTTTTAGGCCAAAATTGGCTTTTTCTTATACTGTTGCCGAATCTGTCAGTCGAAACTGCAGTTTGGCGCCGCGGTGCGGCCCAGCAGTTCATCTTTCACCCCGCAGCGCTAGCTCCACGCCGCAGCGCGGCCTTGTAGCGTTATTCTCGCGCCGCATCGCCAGCTCCGCGCCGCAGCGCGAGTTAGCAGAATGGTCTGACAGTGTACTTTTTGTACTTGAAATTTTAAGGAATTGTTATGTGATAATAGTAGGACTGTAAAATGTTGATTTTAGTATTTCTATACTATGAATAAGTATGTTATTAACGATTAACTTGTGTTATAACTTGATTATGTGATTAAATAATCAAACCTACATGATGAATGTAGTTAGTTAAGTTTGTAAAGTGGTAGTGACTAACTATGTCATGATGACATATATATATATAGGGTATTGTGATCTGAATTGATTCGGTTTAGCCTACGAGCAAGGCAAGTTTTCTAATCCTTTATCTCGTTGAACTAATTATGATTTCCAATTCGATTACCTTATAAATGATGCAAGTTCTCTAATCTATTTTATTGTTGAATCAATTATTGTTCCCAATATAATAATGCAAGGTTTCTAAACTTTGATTTTTTATATTGAACAAGTTATTCTTGTATTTAACTTGTTGTTTAGCATGTCCAAATACATTTGAATAGTTTTATCGTTCATATTGTCATGCATGCTTAGTATTCAATTCTAAATAACCCTGGCTTAATATTGTTCAAGCAAGGTGTGTTATAGTTACTCAAGTTGTATGCTATTAGATTATTATTAAAGCATGACTTTAATTTACCATGTTTATTCAATTACGATTATTCTATAGTATGACGTTATTGGTTTTATTCAGTTAATCCTTAGTTGATGTTCGTTGAATTCCAAATTACCCTGAAATGTTTCCAAACCAAACTCACTTTGGTGCGGACTTGTACTCTAAATACTGAGATGAACAACCCTATTATTAGGGGTAACTTACGCGTAGCGTTAAATATTTGTGCACAATACATGATACGAAGGGCTGATCCCCCTAAGTACGAGGAGTCCTTATAATCTTATAACTATTAAAGTTGGAGTTGAAAGATTACTCGCAACTGTGGACATAGTTCATGGTCTTGTGACCCTCAGTTATGTTTATTCCATACTTTGGATTTCAGTTCCTAATTATCATTGTTATAGTATTATCTAGTTTTTATGCGCCTATTCATTGGCAGCTATTATTGTTATTCTTCTGTTGATTCATTATTTTATCCAGTAAGCAATTGTTTTACTCACTCTTGCATATTTATAAACTCATTGCAGCTAAAGTGGAGAAGGTAGATGAACCTTCAACTAGCAAAGGAAAGGAAAAATTGTACAAGTGATGCTGATTTGTACTTTTATTATTGTGATGATCTTAGACTTCTTAATAATGGTGCTATGTAATAATTTTAATTCCGTATTTGAATGATTGTATTTAAAGGTTAGACAACCTGGGAGATTTTTTTATTATGTAACCCTTTAATGGGGGAAGGTTTTATTTATCCAATTTTATTGTGATTGGGTAGTTAGATATGAATGTTTGAATAAGTGAACACCAAATCCTGTGAAAATGAAGTACCTGGGTTTGGGGGTGTCACAGAAAGTCATATGTGGCTTGTAGTGAAGAGATGGACTTGATATGATTATGACCAGAGATTATTCGGTATAGTCATGACCGTAATGTTACAAATGATGTGGTAAAAGTTTTCATTGGCCTGTGGTGCATTGATGGACAGTTGTTGGCATGATCATGACCATTGATGAAAACACGAATATCCTTGGCCCGTAGTGCATGGATAATTTGTGGTCGTGATTCTAATGAATATCCTTGGCCGTAGTGCATGGATGCCATGGTTTATTTAATAAGCTGAGTCTCAGCAATAAAAGTGATGAAAAACCTTTTATATCATAGAAGATACTAGATTTTATTCTCTACTTGACTCTTCTAATGGATTGTTTATTCTGCTGTAGTTAAACTTGTTGTCTATTATATTCTATCAGTTTAACATTGTTGAAGGCTAATGATAATTTATTCTGCATTATCTTAGTCATAATATTTTTTACTGGGCTAGTTGAGCTCACCCTTTCTTTCACTGCTCTCTTCAGGAAATGAGAACGTAGCCTGGACTAGTCAGGGAACGGAGTGACGGTCCAGATGATAGCATTAGTAGTCCTCACTATTCTGTTAAATAGTGTGACAATAAATGTAATGAGGACTCCATTGAGTGTGGATATTGTCTAGATGACAATATTCTTATTAAAACTCTTAGATTATGTTTTGTCATATTTTACACGACTGTGGTATAATTAAGTTATATTTGAATTTTGTACCATGTATTTGGTGACTCAAGATGGGTGATGTATACCTATTTTGGGGGCGTCACACAATAGATCTAGAAGGGGGGTTGAATAGATCCTTTTTCATTTTAAATATTTTTCCTGTTTATTTTGTATTGCTAATGAATTAACATATGACAAACATAAGAATCTTTTCAAACACAACGGAATAAGTAAAAGATCCCCTTCATTGATATATTCATAAATATTTATACATTGTTCGTGACGTTAGTTTAGTTGTAATTAGTTAATACATAAATAGCATTTATAGCAGTTAGGTACATAATGTAAATGACAGAAAGTAAATGATTGAATGTAAAAGACACAAGGGATTTTAAGTGGTTCAGAGACTCAAACTCGTAATCAACTCTTCTGCTTCAACAAGCAGGAATTCCACTAAGGAAGTGCAGCACCCTGAATCACTAAGATTCCTTCAAGGCTAGCAGCCTTGGAACTTCAGTTCGCTAAGAACTCTTCAAGCTCAGCAGGCTTGGAACTTCATTTAGTCCCTCTGGACAAGGACCACTCAGGCTCTGGCTACTTCTTGTTGTTGTAGTTGTTGTTGGTGTTTTGCTCCTTAGATGTCTTGAAGCTTGAACATCTTTTTTACTTAGCAGCTTGATGTGGTCCTCTTTGCATTCTGCGTAGAGTCTGGACCACCTCTTCTCTGGTGTAGCTAATCTTCATATTGTTCATCTCATCTTCATCTGAGGTCAGCTGTGCACCATCACCATTTAGGTTTGCTAAGTCTTTGAGCTTTTGGTAGACTTCATCTGGCACTTAACATTCCCTAAACCTTTCTTGAATGGTATGCAAACATAGTTCTGCATCTGTTCTGTTTTAGCTTTTGGTTCATGGTGATTCGTAAAGTGGCTCTCTGGATCTTCTTTATGATCTGCCACTTTTCTGAATGCTATCTTCTTGGCCTTCTCGGCTATCAGCTTAGCTGCTATCTTCAGTGGCATTCTCATCCATGTTAAGTGAAGCTTTAGTCTGTTTGAGTCCTTCTTCAAATCTGCTTCACTTCCACCTTCGTAGTCTCACTACCACTGAGACTTGTTCTGTTCAGCTCTGGTGGAACTCGTAGAGTCAACAATATAGCATTCAAACAACTTAACGAACTTCAACTCAATAACTTTTTGATCTTTGAAGCTCTAGCTGATATATACTCCTTCACAATCTTCCCGTTGGAATATAGTCATTGGAAACTATTTGAATTACTTCGCAGATCTTAAGTTATTTGGTGCAGACTGCTTAATATGATGAAACAGCTCTTTTATGACTTTACTGACACAGCAGTCTGCTACCTTACCTACCGCCTTAGAGATGTCAACTTTCTGTGTCAGACTGGTAGTCACTTTTATTTGTTCTTTCTGACTTCTCGATCAGAACATCAGAAATTGTCCTTCTGCATTGATGCTCTCAAATTAGCAACGTTCGAATATGTGTCTTCAGATTAAACCATTGTCAATGCTTCAATCTTCAGATAACTGAACTCTGCGGTTCTGATACAGATGTTCTTGGACCTGATCGTAGTGTGTCTTGTTGAATGTTGCTCATTGATTGGTTGAGACAACACTACGATTCTGAAGAGTGTTCATTGAATCTTCAATGTTGAACACATCTTCCTTTACTTGTGCAATGCTTCAATACTACTGTTTGCCTCGACTGATCTTAGTAACTAACAACTTGTCTGATTACTCTGGCCCTCCTTAACTTCAAGACTTATCAAATTTGTCATGCTCAGTCTCTTTCTCCTTATGATCTCCCGTTCACATATCATCAATGGTCTGACCCATGCTTCATCTTTTTTGTCTGTTCTATACAGGTTGGCCAGTATCTTTGTGTAAACTGCATCAGTTCCTACTTTGTTTGGCAAACACTACGATTTTGGTTAATCCCAAGATCGTTGTCTTCTGTTCTATTGACAGCTACTACACTTGCTGACTTTATTTAGTCAGTCACTTTTACTGAAGTCTTCTTCTGATAGACTTGTAGAGGACTTCATCTTGAATGGCTTCACAACTCAATCTGGATGTTGATTGGGTTGGTGCTTAGATCTTTTGTTAGCTTGCATGTCATTCGTTGAGTGCTTTCTAGTTTCCTTCAGGTGGAATGTATCTTTGCAACGCAGACCAGAGGCTTCATACTTTGGATATTCTGGGAGTGCTCATTTGTTGAGAATCGTGATGACTCTACGATTCTGCCTTGGCGTTGTGAGCACTTCTATTTAAGCCTTAGTTTTGTAGACTACGATTAAGCTTTGGTTCTGTAAACACTACGACTCCGAGATCAGATCTTAACAAATTACAATTTCTGTCTTTATGTTTGTTGTCCTTGTCTGATCTGGCTCGACTATGATCTATGCGTCTTATATGATCAGTAGACTCTACTATTTCAAGTGTGGCATACGATTCTTGACTTGGCACTGACAGATGCTCGGTCGGTTCTTAGACAGGTTGTCTCTACATTTCTGAACATGACTTTCTCAGCAGACTACGACTCTGAGAAAGTACTTCTCGACACACTACGATCCTTCCTCGTCTCTCCTGACAGACTACGAACTTTGAGATCTACTATCTTGCAGACTACGATTCTGTCTTGATAGTTCTCGAGTTTTCCTTGACTCTCCTAGCAAACTATGATGTTAGTGCAGTGTTCGACGATCAGACATGCATATCTATTACATTAGAAGATCAACCTAACAAGCTTGATCTTTCTACATTTATAGTCCTTGTACATTATTTCTTTTTAAGGACTTTACAAAGCTGTTTTGCTTATGTAGGATCAACCTAACATATTTGATCAATTCATTCTAAGTCCTTGTACATATATTCCTATTATCTATCAAAGGACTTTACAACTTTCCTTAATACAAGCATACTTGCATATTCATTCATTTATATCATAATCAAATCATATATAAATAGAAATAACATTCTTATGTATATTCCTAACACTAGTTTTTGTGGGTTAAGGAGAGTATTATTAAGTCATAATATTTTTTATTATATTTTTAATATATATTTATTTTGAAATAAAATTATTGTAGAATAATGAATTACCATTACGATTTTAAATTTCAAAATTAGTTAACTAAATTTATTCTCGAATATATAAGTTAACATTGATTTTAAAATATTAATTAACATAAAATTTCCTATATAAAATAGAATTTATAACTAAAGTATAATCGTTAATATATAGAATATATTAATTATTGTTTGCTCATAATATTTTTTTTAATAGTTTCAATGTATAGTTATTTAGAGTTAAAGTTGAGTAGAAATCTAAAATCTAAAATTTTGTTGTATGATTGAGGAACTAAATGACTCTTATAAAGAATTATTTTTTGTAAAAAAATAAGTTAATATTTAAGTTATTATATCCTCTGAATTAAAGTTTAGATCAGGCTTTACCAATAGATCAGACTTTACCTATAACTCTGATACCAAATCAAATCATCATCAATACAGGCCCACCAAGCATGTTAGATAACTTCTTTAACTAAAAAGTTAACATATTAGGTTGAAACTCTATTATACTTATTATTCACACACAGCCGCTCATATACATTCACATGTATATTTTGATGACCCACGTGACTTGCTCTGTACGTAAGTCATCAATATATATATATATATATATATATATATATATATATATATATAGAGAGAGAGAGAGAGAGAGAGAAAGCAAGGATCAAGTGCATACCCCTTATCTTACTCACCCACGCTCACCCCCCTTTAGGCGACGGTTTCGGTCATACAACCGTCGTCTATAATTTTAGCGACACTATATGTTGTCCGTCGCTAAAAGTATAGACGACGGTTGTATGATCGAAACCGTCGCCTAAAGGGGAGTGAGCACGGATGAGTAAGATAAGGGGTATACACTTGATCCGGACCGTATATATATATATATATATATATATATATATATATATATATATATATATATATATATATGAATATATATATATATGAATGTATATGATTGCTGAAGTCTTCATGCTAATCAGATCTTTAAAAATCTTTTACCTTGTGAATTTCAAGGTTGTTTTACTTATGAGTAATGCTACAGACATAAACTATTTTACAAACTGCTCATGTGACATACTCCATCTCAGCATATTGATTAACAAATTGTTTCAATGTAATCTTCGACCCCACACAATATGCTAAGGTGAAATATGCCACATTAGCCTTTTATAAAATATTTGTAGAATAGTTTGTCTCTAGCATTATTCTTTACTTGTATAGTAGATTCTTTACTTTCATCTTACTTGTGCGGTCTAACAACTTTTTAGTATTCAATGCAGAGACATGGTGTGTAGGTTTTATCTTATAAGTTAATATATTGTATAAATAAATTAAAAATTAAAATTTATGCTATTTAAAAAATAAATTTGTATTCGGCACTAGGACTTGGCTAGTTTTTTAAAAAAAATATCTAAATGAACTATTCGTTTTAAAATGTAAAATTAAAATTCCCACAAAAATTTATAAATCACTTGCATCCTTAAAATTATGTTATTAAACAATTAATTTGGCTTTTTATCAACTTAAGTTATCGATTAACACAATCTAGATTATTTGTCAAGAATAATACTAGGGATCTCAAATTTTTATTCCAACGGTTAATATTTTTATAATATTTTATAGCATATTCAATCACAAGAGATTTAACTAATCAATGTATTGATGACACATAATTTGAAATATTTTTTAGAATAAGAAATTTGACACTTCAAACATTATCCATTTATCAATGGCCAAGGAGTTTGTCCGATATTTGACAAATAATTTATTCTTAAAATTCAAAAAACTATAATCTACATTATACACAACTTTTTCTTGTTGAAATAATAATAAATGAAGAAATAAGGATGGCGATACACATGAGAATATATATATATATATAGAGCAAGGATCAAATGCATAACTCTTATCTTACTCATCCGTGTTTACCCTCCTTTAGGCGACGGTTTCGATTATACAACCGTCGTTTATACTTTTAGCGACGCTATATGTTGTCCATCGCTAAAAGTATAGACGACAGTTGTATGACCGAAACCGTCGCCTAAAAGAGGGTAAACACGAGTGAGTAAGATAAGTGGTATGCACTTGATCCGGATTGTGTATATATATATATATATATATATATATATATATATTGTTACAAAAATCATAAACACTTCGTTAAATGGGGTGGGGAAAGTAATTACACCATGACCCACCAAGTTATAAAATGCATTGCTACCACAAAACGGTAGTCTTGCCTTGTGATTTCTACGAGATATATCATGAAGTTATTTTTTTAATAAGATGGTCAATTGATCAATAGAATATTAAGATACATAAAATTTCGTCTGCGTGTTAGTTTTCTATTGGTCAATTGACCAACTTATCTCAAAATAAACTTCATATTAACCACTTCCGTCTTCAATTATTAGTTGTGGGTGAAAACTTTAAAAAAAAAAACTTTTACACCAAAAAAAACTTCTAAACAACCCAACTTTTATACCAAAATGGCCCAAAAAAAATCAATGTACCTCTCATTTTCACAAATAATTTAACAAATAGATGGACCTAAACTACACAATCTGACAAAAGTAAGCTACCCTCTGTCCATGGAAATTTGCAAGAATTTTTCCACATTCCCTTCCTAAACAGTTACTGATCACTATGATATGTAAAATTAAAAAAAATAATTAAAAAATATTAATTATAATATCAATTCTCTATAATACCCTTTATATCACCTATGTCGTGCTTTCTCTCCAATATTTCCCATCATTTACTCTTAAAAAACTCAATGGTCTAATCATTTACACTTTTTTTTCCTTTCTGTCTCCCCATAAAATACAAGCGATTGGAAACATCAATTCTCCTCAAATAATTAGGAATAAGACACAAAACAATCTAAATAAATGGAGGGAGTAGTTAGCTAAAAGTCAAAGAATTGACTCAGAATATCAAAGGATGAAGGAGATGGTGATACCATTGGAGCTGATAACAGAGATGAAGGACTGGGCGTAAACATGTTATTCAAGTAAGGGCTCATATCATTCAACAAAGAAAAATCATATCCCGGAGAAAACATTCCCTGCGGTACTGGCGGCAGACTCGCAGGCGCCGGTGACAAGATCCCGGGAAATTGACCCATTTCAAACCCTTCATCCATGCCCATAAATTCCCCAGCGTTTAGTCTCTCTCTCCCTCCCTCCGGCGGACTTATTTTTTCTATGGAAGCCAGTCTCGCTGCCGGCGAGATATCTCCGCGGGTTGTGAAGGCTGCGGCGGCGGAGGTGGAGGTGGAGGAGGAAGAAGAAGAGCCCGTCAGCCGTTGGACTAAGTTCATGAATTCGTTTTCCGTGGTGTGGATAACTTTTGGAGAGACATCGTAGATTATTACCGGCTGCCGGTACTCCGCCGCCGGATGCGGCGGATGAAGTGGGGGTTTAGCTGGTGGGGCGACCGGTGGCTTCTTAATTTTGTGGGAGTCTTTATGGACTTTAAGTGGGGCTGGCCGAGGACCCTGCAGTTGTCTTCTGATCGGAGATGGCTGTTCGCCGGAAAATGCATCCCACGGGTCCATGATTATGATGAGTGGTTGATAGAAATGAAAACGGGGAGTTGGACTTTTTAGAGAGAGAGAGATAAAAAAAATGTTATGTACTGTATGTAGTAATAGTGGATTAAAATAAGATCAATTTTAAGGGTGTGTGTTTTGTATGTATGTACTGTTACTACTGTATAGATAATAGATGTGTATTTATTATGGTTAACGACCTTGGTCATTGCTCACCTCGTAATTAGACACATAAAAATTAGATGCGAATATTTTATTAATTTTTTTGGATAGGTCTAATATTTGGATTTTTTTTGTTAGTCTTCTTACTCTTAAAAAATACTACATATAATATTTATTTTAATTAAAAATTTTATAGAATACAGTATTTTTAGATATAATTTAAATAGATATAAAAAATATTATATTATATAAAAATTTTAGTTGAAATAAATATTATATACTCCCTCCGTCCCAAATTAATTGCTCAGTTTTGACTTTTTAAAGTCAAATTGATCATTTTTAAAACTAATCTTTTTACTATTTTTGCTAAAATATAGGTGAAGAGATTATAACCAAAAGAAAGTATATACAATTTATTACTAATCCTATTTTTTATAATTTCAGAAATATATTTATATATGTTTAATTATTAATTCTAAAAATAGTCAATTTGACTAAAAAAGGTCAAAATTGAGCAGTTAATTTGGGACGGAGGGAGTATTTTTTAGGAGTCAAAACAAAAAAAATTGTACCGGTCATATTCCGGTTAGACAACCTGTCCACCAAGTCTTTTTGATAATTTCGCTCATTTGTATTTTAACACTTATAATGATAAAAATACAAATATATAAAAGTTAAAATATAAATAAATAAAATTATAAAATATTTATGTCTAATTTTCATGTCTGAAAAGCTCGTGAAAGAGGTGATGCCCCGAATCCAATCCAATGTGTATGGCATTTATGTGCAAAGTGACTGTTAGTTGTTGGGGTATTTTTTTGGAAAAGGAAAAGGAAAAGGTGCATGCATAGCGCGGCAAGTTGGACGGAACCAGCGTGGACTTTTTATAGGCCTCCTACAAGTTGATCGGGATTAGGTTGGACTTCATAGGCCTCATACGAGGTCATACCCTTTTTTTATTCAGTCTATTTTTCACCTTTTCCGTTCATCATTTTTTCAATAATCGGAGTTTGGAAATGTTTGATAAAAATTAAATGAATCTGAATCTGAATGAGTTGAATCTTAATTTAAATCTGAATGAACTGAATCTGAATAAAAAAATTTATTTAATAATTGACATGTCTGAAATATCTGAATAACAGTCTTTTACTATTTTACCCCTCCAAAATATAAGATCTTTATTAAATTTTTGAAAGTCAATTTTAGACATTTTAAATTTAAAAAATATATTTGTTTTTTAAATATAATAATAAAATTATACAAAGTACATTAGTATAAAATATAATAATACCCTCTCTCACAAAAACATAATATCATTATTAATTTTTTGAAAGTTACCGTTAGATATTTTAAAACTTAAAATTGGTATAAGTTCATTTAATTTTAGTAAATACAAAATACTAATAATCATTAAATTTAATAAATCAATTTGCAAATTAATTTTTAGAAATTTAATAATTATTATTTTATATTATAACAAAGAGAGTGCAAAAATTGATAACATAATATTAATATATATTATGACATATGATAAATACTGTTGGCCATAATACTTTAGACATGATGGGCATGGGTCTTTAAAGTATTGGGCCGAATCGTTGGGCCTACCCATTGGGTGAATAATATATTTAATTGGGCTTTGACCGGTGATCATTACAAAGATAGAACTTTGACTGTTATCCTGCATCACATTAATGAGGATTGGACAGTCGGCCAGCGGTGGACAAAGGTGATGGGATCAGCAGGTAAGCTACCTGCAGTGGGGTGGTGTCAGGGTGAGTCGGTGGCACGCAAAATCGGGGACTGAGTATATAAGGATCGAATACAAGACAAGAAGGAGGTAACTGATATTTTATCTCTCTCAACTCACTAGATATTATTATCCTTTATTGTTAACCTTGTGATCACTTGTACTGACTCTCACACCGGAGCTATCCCCCGACGGTCGAAGCCGTCAAGCTTTTGGTGTTGTCGTGTTTATTGTGCAGGATCGGACGCATTTTACGTGATTGGGACGTGTTGAAGGATCTTGGCGTTAACATTGGCGCTAGAAGGAGGGCTTTTTTCTAGTGTTTTTGAGTTTCAATCACAATCTGTTCAGTTATTCTACATCGAAGGTAATAGTGAGGAGTAGAACTGTTACGCCGGAGGGACAACCGATGGCTTTGAGTTCATCTTTGCAACGTATTTCTGTCAAGAATCGGTTAGGTCCTTTGAAAAGTGTTCATGACAGTTCTGCATCACGTGATTTTTCACAAGGTTCTTATGCAAAAGTCTATGGTGATGCCAAAAGAAAAAGGTAGTAAATGACCTGACCAGGATCGGAAAAGGGTAGAAGGCACACCGCCTAGAACCCTACACCGAGATGGTCAGACTGACAGAGCGTCCAAGTTAGCCAAGATGGCCGAAGAAGCTGACAAAGCTTTAGAAGTTCTTCTAAAATAGAGGAAAGAAGCCTATGCACTTTGAAGATATGTCTCGAGGCCGCCCTCATGACCAAAGAAGACCAAGGAGCCATACTCCTGAGCATCAGAAGAGGATACCTCACCCTAGGTGTAAAACCCCAAAATTTACGAATAAAGATTTAATTTTCTCCAAATATTTTTTTATTATGGTGTGGATTTGAGATAATGTTATAGTTGTGGGTAGTATTTATAAATTTTGTAAAGTATGCAAGTTGTTGTATTATATTTGATTGGTCGGGTAATATTCTTTTTGTCGGGGAATATCCGTACGACGGTACAATCATTGGTGGATCCCACAACGAAATTATTGTCGGATTAAGAAAACGACAAAAATATTTTATGAAAATAACAGCGGAAGTTTTACCATTAACTGTTGAAACACCAGGTGTTAAAAGTACAGTAATAGGTGTGGTTGCATAGTAGCACACGGTTTTGATTATTGATGCTTACGAGAGAAGTCACTTAGTTTTGTTCAATTATTGCTATAGTAATTGTTGCATAGTATCTCACGTTATTTGATTCAATTATTGTCGCTATTTTATATATTATTAAATCAATAATTGAGATAACAAAGTTATTAATATTATTATTTACAATATTAACGATGTTTAGAAGTTCTGCCAAGGAGAGGTTTGGTCACCTAATTGCGCGCCAATAGGGAGAAATCCTTATTGAAAAGCCCCCTCTTTCCTGGGAACGACCTGGTCTATTAATATTGTGAATTATAATAAAGGTGATAAGTTTTGTTTTATTATTATTATTATAAATGTAATAAAACAGAAAACTTTTTATATAAAACAGAATACTTTTATAAAGTTATTCATTTTCTTAGACTATAAATAGAATATATAATATTCTATTATGCATAGTATTTGCATAGTGCCTGTATAGTGTTTGCATAGTAAAATCTTTTTATATAAAATAGAATACTTTTATAAAGTTATTCGTTTTATTAGACTATAAATAGAATATATAATATTCTATTATGCATAGTGTTTGTATAGTAAAATCTTTTTATATAAAATAGAATACTTTTATAAAGTTATTTGTTTTATTAGATTATAAATAGAATATATTATATTTTATTTAAAAGATTTTGTTTTATTAGAATATTTTATTAATACTGCATAGTAAATTAATATGGTCCATCCGTTTAAAAGTAAATCAATCTGGACCGTTCATGAATTAGTTACTATTCAGTCCATTCTCCTATAAATAGAAGCTCATTCCTTCATTATTTCTTATGAATTCATTGAAACTCTAGAGAGAAAACTATAGAGAGAAAGAAGAAAAGTATTCTGCTACTTCACTACTCATATATCTAGTTTCTTCTAAGGTAATGGGCATTATTTCTTTCGTATTCATGAAGAGAGCTTCTGTTATTCCAATCTTTATTATTATGTTGGAATAACCTGTCTATGCGAAGTACAGCATACATGGTTAAATTCTTCTGTTATTCCATTCTTTATTATTATGTTGGAATAACCTGTCTATGCGAAGTACCGCATACATGGTGAAATTCTTATGTTATTCCATTCTTTATTATTCTGTTGGAATAACCTATATAAGCGGACTACCCTATACTTGGTAAACTTATTCTGTTATTCCATTCTTTATTATTATATTGGAATAACATGTCTATGCGAAGTACCGCATACATGATGAAATTCTTCTGTTATTCCATTCTTTATTATTCTGTTGGAACATCCTGTCTGTACGTTTACGCATGACCTGATTCCATTATTTATTATTCTGTTGGAATATTTTGTCTGTACGTTTACGCATGACCCAGTTCCGTTATTTATTATTCTGTTGGAATAACCTGTCTGCGCGGTCTATCGCATGCCTGGTGATTTCTTTTGTTATTCCATTCTTTATTATACTCAGTTGGTTAAAGTTTTGGCTTTTATACTCCATGAAATTAGTGGAATATCTTTGATATTTGCTCTTCATCCAGTATCTTTTCATGGAAATATTCTTCTGAGCATTCTTGAATTTTACTCCACAAAGCAGTATCATGTTGACAATTTGGACGTTATTGGTTCCTGGATAAATTAATTCTTGAACTTGTTTTATTGAATTCTTATATCATTATCATCATTCTCATGTTTATATTATGTTGAAAGTCATCTGTGGCCTATAGTGCATATATGGACTTGGTATGATTATGACCAGGGATTATTCGGTATAATCATGACCGTAATGTTACAAATGATGTGGTAAAAGTCCTCATTGGCCCGTAGTGCATTGATGGACAGTTGTTGGCATGATCATGACTATTGATGAATACACAAATATCTTTGGCCTGTAGTGCATGGATAATTTGTGGTTGTGATACTAACAAATATCATTGGCCCGTAGTGCATGGATAATTTGTGGTTGTGATACTAATGAATATCCTTGGCCATAGTGCAGGGATGATGTGGTTTATTTATTAAGCTGAGTCTCAGCAATAAAAGTGATGAAAAACCTTTTAAATCATAGAAGATAGTAGATTTTATTCTCTACTTGACTCTTTTAATGGATTGTTTATTCCGCTGCAGTTAAACTTGATGTTTGTTATATTGTATCAGTTTAACACTGTTGAAGGCTAATGATAATTTATTCTGCATTATCTTAGTCATAATATTTCTTACTGGGCTAGTTGAGCTCACCCTTTTACTTTCATTGTTCTCTTCAGGAAATGAGAACGTAGCAGGGACTAGTCGGGGAACGGAGTGACGGTCCAGATGATAGCATTAGTAGTTCTCACTATTTTATGAAATAATGCGTTAATAAATATATTGAGGACTTATTTTGAGTTTGAATACTGTCTAGAAGACAATATTTGTATTAAAATTCATAACTCATGTTGTATATTTAAGATTATATTTGTATTCTGTATCATGTATTTGGCGACTCAGAATATATGATGTATACCTGTTTTGGGGACGTCATTGTTGGTATCAAAGCTTAGGGATATGATCCCTGACTGAGATGTGAGACAAGAACTAGGAGGGGAGAGATGGGGAATTCCTTTGCTAGTATGATCTACCTAAATTTATTTGGTATTTAATTGGTCGGCAGAGTATAGGGATAATATGTGATATGTTAATTAACCCTTGTTTTGTGGCAGTATTTGAAAATGACATCCGAGAATGTTGAGAATAGCAATGGAGCACAGGAAACCGTTAAGTCTCCACAGATCAATAATCAGGATAATGTGCATCAGGAAGGCGACAATCCTCAGGTAAACAACGACACTGATCAAATGATGAACGAGGGGATGTTCAGAGGCTTTATGCAATTCATGCAACATCAAGTAAGAAAGAATCCTGTTCAAAATATAGGTGGAAATAATGGCAACCCACGGTTGGTCACCGCTAAGCAGTTCAAGGAGCTGGGACCGCCGAAGTTTTTAGGAAAGCCAGAACCACTTAAGGCGGAGACGTAGTTAAAGCAGATCACCAAGATATTTGATGTCTTGGAATGCTCAGAGGAGAAAAAGGTTTCTTTCGCCACCTTTATGTTGCGTGAAGAGGCAAATTACTGGTGGGAATCTGTAAAATGTACCCAGCCTGACGCACTCAAGATGTCTTGGGAGAAGTTCAAAGAGCTATTCAACGACAAGTACTTTCCCGAAAGTATTCGTCACATGAAGGAGGTGGAGTTTATCAAGTTGGAGCACAACAATATGACCGTGTCGCAATACAAGGCTTAATTTATGGAGTTATCCCGGTTTTTATCCTATTTTGTCGATAACGAGGAACGATGACGCTAATGTTTCTAAGAGGGTTGAAACCCGATATACGTCAATACCTCATTTCTCACAAACTTTGTTTATATTCAGATGTTGTGAATAGGGCTCAGTTATTGGAGCGCGATAATGAGTCAGCACAACCAAAAAGCAATGACCAACAAGACGATAATAATCGTACCGGTGGCAAAGGCCATCGGAACAATGATAACCATCATGGGGGAAATTATCATGCCAAGAATGGTAACCACTTCGGTGGTAATCATGGCCAAGATAATAAAAGTGGAAATTTCAAGAAGATGTGGTTCAATAATGATAGAAAGACAACAACATCAGCACCCATTTCAAAGGAAGAAGAACGACCACCGGTCGTATGTTTTAAATGCGGACAGGAGGGACACATCCGTCCAAACTGTATGCAGCAATCCAATGCGTGTTTCAATTGCGGAAGAGAAGGTCACCTAGCTTGATTCTGTCGTGTAGTGAAGTCAAGTCCAGCTAGGATAGTGATGCCAAAGGATGTCTCAGACAAGTCAAAGTCGGTAGTTTAAGTGAAAGCGTTTGTTGAGGAACCCGAACAAAATTATCACGGGTAAGTTAATTATAAACGCTTACAAAGTCTATACCTTATTTGATACCGAATCTACCCATTCTTTTATCTCTCTTGTTTGCGCTCAATGTTTAAATTTGACTCCTGAGAAATTAGACTTTGAAGTATCTGTTGAAACTCTGTTAGGAGAAACCTTCGTTACCTCCACTATTTATAAATTTTATTTGATTTAAATCGACACTTTCACGTTACTTGTCGATCTTATCTCTTTGAAAATACTTGCCTTTGATGTGATTTTAGGAATCGATTGGTTAACTACTCATCAAGCTTTTCGTAAGGTTATTAGCTTTTATATTCATAACCAACCTATTATGCGAATTCAAGCAACCAAACCACTAAAGTCAATCACTGTCATACCAAGCCATAAGTAAAGAGCCCTGAGCCTTTCGCTGGTGACTTCCTTGTGTGGAATGCACCGAAGCCAGACTTTCTGTAGGGGAAGCCGTGAATAACGGTGGCAAGTTGATATGTGACACCCCCAAAATAGGTATACAACACCCATTCTAAGTCGCCAAATACATGGTACAGAAAGCAAACTACAACTTCAATAATACAATTGTCGTGCAAAATACGATAACACATACTGGAGTTTAAATACAAATATTGTCTTCTAGACAATATCCACACTCAATTAAGTCCTCATTACAATTATTCAAACACTATTTTACAAAAATAGTGAGGAATGCTAAAACATCTTTCTAAAACCATCACTTCATACCCCGACTAGATCCTACTATGTTCTGTTGCCTCTTTTTCAGTTCTAATAAAAGAGCTCTAACTCATGCTAGCATACATGTGTCAACAAGTAATACAGAGTAAGTAGAGTATCGATCCCACAGAGAAAGTTGTCAAATTTAAACTACTATGCATCAATTAACTCACTATATTCATATGCTTAAACTAACGACTAAAAGTGGTGAATTAAACTAATTGTAAACAACAACTACAATAAGAATATTAATGGAATAAATCAAATCTGGAAATAATGGGATCCTAACTTCATTTAATATTTCATCCAATTGCCACTATCATGCAAGAAGTGTTCACATGTCACAGGAAAATAGTTAAGAGCACTAACAGAGTTATAGCCATTTTTCAATGCACTATAACCTACTTACACAGCATCCACAGATGATTGACTCCATGTAATCATCAATACAACCAAAATCACTATATGTCTATGTGAAATTACAATTATACTGAATTTAAGCACAAGTCCTTACTCTAACTCATACGGTAAAATAGTATATGTCTATCTGGTCCACAAAATACGCAAGCCATATAAAATAGCCCCATATTCGCATGCTATCATGATTACAATCCATACTCTTATGTTCATTGTCAATTCCATACAAGTACTGAAACGAATGGTGATCAAACATTCATACATGTAAAACAATCATAATAGAAATCCCATATGATATGTAAAACAACCCTAGCATTCAAAGATGCAACCAAACTACATATTAAAATCCGTTAGAATCCCATAATGGAGTTTAGTTCATAGCTGAACCAAAAGCCATTATGGGATCAATGCTAAACATGATTACAAAGCAAACAATTGAAAGATGACAAATAGAATGATCAAACCCAATTGCTAAATATAAACCAATGATAACATTCAAATCCTCATAATATTCTAGCAAAATAAAATACTAATCCACCGTGATAGAGAATCCCAAGAAGAATTGGAGAAGTAGACGTTTTGGCTTCGTTCTACGTTGGAATCTCCCTCACAATGTAAACCCTAGTTTATATGATGAAAATACGACAAAAAGTTATCACTTCCCTGTCTGACACCAGTCAGAATCGTTTTTAATCCAATTACAACTCATTTAATTAAAAATTAAAATAAAACAAATACACAACTTCAGCATCGCGCGCGGCTGCGCGCCCCTCCAGTATGTTCCTCGCGCGGACGCGAGACTTGCAGAATGTCATACTCTCCAGCCGAGTACTCGCGCGCGCGCGCGCTCTTAAGGCTATTCTGTCGCGCGGCCGCGCGGCTTACAATCTGTAGATTCTGATTCTGGTTCTGATTCTGTCATGCTGTTGCTGCTGCTACTTGTTCATTCATGCTTAATCCTCTTCCATGCTTGATCTCCTTGTTCCATTGTACCTTCATGCCATGCATATCCCCGCTTGTGCCTTACCTTCACGCATCCATTAGCCTCGTGCCCTCTAATACCACCAAATTAGGCCGATTCCTGCACTTATTCATAAAAAGGAGTTTTAGGTAAATGCAATGCAAATTATCATGAAATGCAACTAAATCACAATAAAATGTACTTGAGATGAGCATAGTTCGCGTGAATTGGTATTCAATAAGTAGGTATAAATACCACTTATCATGTTCTCACCTCCTGAGAAGAAAAATGGAACAAAAAGGAAAAGGGTGAGCTCAACTAGCCCAGTAAAGAATATTATGACTAAGATAATATACTACAAATTATTGTTAGTCCTCAATAGAGAAAAATCTAATAGAATATAATAGACAACAAGTTTTAGATCAATATTTTGCAGCGAAAATAACAATCCATTAGAAGAGTCAAATAGAGAATGAGTTCTACTATCTTCTAAGATTTAAAAGTCCATCATCAATATTTTATCCCTGTAACAACAATCAATATACATCTTTAATCAAATATTTATCTTTGCACTACAGGCCAAAGATATTCATTTATATCACCAGTTGGTCATGTTCATCTCAACTCAACACCTGTTCATCTTTGCACTACGGGCCAAAGATATTCATCAATTAATCATTTATCTTTGCACTACAAGCCAAAGAAATTCAATAATATCATCATTAAGGACTGAGGATGATGAAAAATATTTTAGAGAACGAATCCAATAAGACAAAAGGACAAATATTAGGGATTCGTGTTATAATTTATCCAAGATCAATAATACTGCATAATAACCAATTTTGAAGCAGAATCCAAAAATAAAGACCAAAACATGGATACAATCAAAGATAGTAACCATAATAGATATCTTGGACAAAAAGAAGAAAATTTTATTTTTCGGTAAATAGTATCATATTCGTGAATAGTGCCGTATATGTGAATAGTAACCCCGACACAAAAAGATCTAAATTTGATTTAAAGTTCAGATCAATACTTCGGTATAATGATATTGAAAGAAATAATATCATATATGAAGAAAATAACATCCCTTACCTCAAGAAAATAATACTTCGGAATTAAATATCGGATATGATGCTGAATGAAACTTGTACTGAACATCAACTCTCAAAGTATCTAAATACTCACAAAATACGCTCGATAATATAGAGAGAGAAAGAGAGAAAACTTGTTTCTAGTGTGATTTTCAATTCTAACTTAGCCCTCTATTTATAGGAAAATGTTAGCACGCCGAAGCAGACTTGACCTGCTACCTGATGGCTTTACCTGCTACTATTGCCACCCACCACATTTGAAATTTAATTGAGCACATTTCTCACCAACTAATTCTAGAATTTTTCAAAATGTTTTATCATTTAAATAATAATTAGAAATTTTAATAATTCATAGAAAATAGCCCGTTTATCAGAAAAATAAGAATTTTATGTCCATTCCATACTAAATCGAATTCTCTACAATTTTACAGGAGAAAGTTTTTCCAAATTCCAAACTGAAAACATCTGAAATCCACAAACGGATGATTTTTAATTCCTCCATTTCGACAAAATAATGATAAAATACCTCAGCATTAATTCCTTCATTTATAACCACATAAAATAAATAAATCCATCATTTATATCCACATCAAATAAATATTTCCTTATCATATAAATCAATAATTAATTATTCCCAAATAATATTACAGAATCACAATTATGACAACCAGACCGTTCCCAGGAAAGAGGGGGCTTTCTGATAAGGATTTCTCCTTACTGGCGCTCAATTAGATGACTAAATCTCTCCTTGACAAAAATTTCTAGACATTGTCAATAATGCTATCTAATAATATTATTCAAATAATATGAATTATTGATCTGATAATGGGAAATACTGTGCAGTGACAATTATTGAAACAACAATAATATAAATTATCAACGCAACAATTATTGAATCAATAAAATAAAATATTGAACAGTAACTACTGTAACAATTATTGAGTAGTGCCTTCTTACATAAGAATTAATAATTCAACTATACTGTGCAATATCGTGTGCTACTGTGCAACTACGCGTATTACTGTATTTTAACCACCAGGTATTCCAACAGTGTTAACGGTAACCATTATGCCGTTAATTATAAAAACTCATACTTTGTCATTTTCTTCATTCGACAATTATTCTGTTATGGGGTCCTCAATTGACTGCGCCGTCGTACGGATATTCCCGACAAAAAGAATATTCCATGACCAAACGAATATTCTCCGACAAAAGGAATATTTTATAACCACTTGGTTATTTTGTAAAATTTGCACATTTCACCCATAACCAAAGCATTATATCAAATTAACCCTTATTAATTTAGAATAATGAATAGAGGAAAATTTAATTTTATTTATAATAAGTTGGGGTCTTACAACCTCCCCTCCTTATAAAATTTCGTCCTTGAAATTGACGTACGTACTTGGTGTTTCGAACAGGTGAGGGTACCTCGCTTTCATTTCTGATTCCAACTCCCAGGTCATTTCCTCAATAGCATAGTTTCTCCACAAAACCTTAACTTATAGTATAACCTTGGTGCATAGGACATGCTCTTTCCTATCCAAGATCTTAACAGGTACCTCCCCGTACGTTAAATCTTCAGCTATTTCGTCTGGTTCTAACTCAATAATGTAGTTCGGGTCTTTCACATATTTATGAAGCATAGATATATGAAAAACATTATGAACACGAGACATGTTTGGAGGTAATGCGAGTCTATAGGCCAAATTTCCTATTCGGTCAAGAATCTCAAATGGACCAACAAATCTTGGATTAAGCTTTCCTCTCTTTCCAAATCTTGTAACTCCGTTCCATGGAGAAACACGTAACAGTACATGATCTCCAATATTAAACTCCACGTCCTTTCTATGAAGATCAGCATAACTCTTTTGTCGATCTTGTGAGGTTTGAATATGTTGTCGAATCATTTGAATCTTTTCTGTAGTCATGCGTACTAATTCTGGTCCCAACAACGTTGGTTCTCCCACCTCGCCCTAGCATACTGGAGAACGACACTTTCGTCCATACAACGCCTCAAGGAGCCATGCTTATACTTGTTTGATAACTGTTGTTATAGGAGAATTCCACCAATGGTAAATACTTATCCGAACTCCCTTTAAAGTCTAGGACACATAGTCTTAATAGATCTTTAAGAGTTTGTATAGTCCTCTCTGATTGTCCGTCCGTTTGAGGATGGTATGCCGAACTGGATCGTAAATTCGTGCCCATAGCTTTCTGCAAGCTAACCCAAAATATCGAATTGAATCTTAGGTCATGATCCAAAACTATGGATACTGGCATGCCATGCAATCTCATAATCTCATTCATGTACATACGAGCAAGACGTTCAAGGGAATAAGTCTCACGTATTAATAAGAAATGAGCAGACTTGGTTAATCTATCAACAATAACCAAAATTGCATCTATGCCTTGAGAAACTTTGGGAAGACCTATAACAAAATCCATGGTAATGTGTTCCCACTTCCATTCCGGAATCTCAAATGGTTGCAATGGACCTTTTGGCACTTGATGCTCTGCCATTACACGTTGACAAGTTAAACACCCTGAGATAAACTCTGCGATCTCTCTCTTCATATTATTCCACCAAAATGTATGTCGAATATCATGACACATTTTGGTACTCCCAGGATGCATTGCAAACAAGGTGTTGTGTGCCTCCATCATGATTCTATGCTTCAAGTCAAAATCATTAGGAACGCAAAGTCTAGAGTTAACTCGAAGTATTCCTTCATCATCAATTCTTTCTTCTGGAATAGCTCCTTCTTGCACTTTATTCTTCATACGCATCAGCCCTAGGTCAGTTGCTTGAGCAACTTTAACTTTATCGATTAAAGTCGGTTCTACTCGTATATTCGCCATCATCATGTGGGTCCCTGGAGTCTTTAATTCTATCTCCATCCTTTGCAAGTCATACAAAATGGGCCTTTGTGTTGACAATATCGCACTCGTACTCGCATATGATCTTCTACTCAATGCATCAGCTACTACGTTCGCTTTTCCAGGATGATATTGAATAGTGTGATCGTAATCTTTCAACAGCTCAAGCCAACGTCGTTGTCGCATGTTGAGTTCTTTTTGGGTAAAGAAATATTTGAGGCTTTTATGGTCCGTATAAATCTCCACTTTCTCCTTATACAAGTAGTGTCTCCAAATTTTCAACGCGAATACGACTGCTGCCAACTCCAGATCATGAGTAGGATAATTCCTCTCTTATTCTTTGAGTTGTCGCGAGGCATAGGCTATGACTTTTCCATGTTGCATGAGAACACATCCTAACCCTTTGCCTAAAGCATCGTTGTAGATAACAAATCCATCTGACCCAGATGGTATTGCCAGAATAGGTGCCAAAATGAGTCTCATCTTGAGCTCTTGGAAACTCTTCTCGCATTCCTCGCTCTATACGAATTTTGTATCTTTTCGAGTCAGCTGAGTTAACGGAGTAGCGATTCGAGAAAATCCTTCCACGAATCTCCGATAATAACCAGCTAAGCCCAGAAAGCTGCGTAGTTTGGTCACCGACTTTGGTTGCTCCAAACTTTGTATTGCTTCAATCTTCACCGTGTCAACAGATACTCCATGTTTTGACACCATGTGCCCAAGGAATGCTACTTCCTCAAGCCAGAACTCACATTTTTTCAGCTTGGCATAAAGCTTGTTTTCACGAAGCCTTTCAAGTATCAGCTTCAAATGGTGCTCATGATCTTCATGGCTTTTGGAATAGATGAGGATGTCATCAATGAAGACAACAATGAAATGATCAAAATATTCCTTGAATACATGGTTCATCATATCCATGAAAGCAGCAGGAGCATTAGTCAATCCAAAAGACATGACTAAGAATTCATAATGCTCGTACCGAGTTCTAAAGGCAGTCTTTGGAATATCCTCAGTTTTAATCTTCAGCTGATGATATCCAGAACGAAGATCGATCTTTGAAAAGAATTGTGCTCCTTGCAACTGGTCGATCAGGTCATCAATGCGAGGTAACAGATACCTATTCTTGATGGTGACATGGTTTAATTCTCGGTAGTCAATACAAAGTCGCATACTCCTGTCTTTCTTCTTTACAAATAAAACAGGAGCACCCCAAGGAGATGTACTAGGACGAATGAAACCGATGTCTAACAATTCCTGTAGTTAGACTTTTAACTCGTGAAGTTCAATAGGAGCCATTCGATATGGGGTTTTAGAAATGGATTTTGTACCCGGTTCAAAGTCAATAAAGAATTTAACATCACGTTCTGGGGGTAGACCAGGAAGTTCTTCAGGAAATACATCAGGAAATTCTCTAACAACAGAAATATTATCCAAATCTTACTTGTCTTTATTCAAATCCATAACTTGGGATAAGAAAGCTTGACATCCATTTTTCAATAAACGAATAGCTTTATGGCTTGATATGATAGTGACTGATTTTAGTGGTTTAGTTGTTTGAATTCGCATGATAGGTTGGTTAGGAATATGAAAACTAACAACCATATGAAAATAATCAATTTTGGCATGATGAGTGGTTAACCAATCAATTCCTAAAATCACATCAAAAGCAAGTATCTTTAAAGAGATAAGATCAACAGGTAATGTGATAGTTCCAACTTGGATCATGCAAGATTTATAAACTGTAGATGTAATGAAGGTTTCACCCAACGGAGTTTTAACAGATAAGTCAAAGTCTAATTTCTCCGGAGTCAAGTTTAAACGTTGAGCACAAGCAGGAGAGATAAAATAATGGGTAGAACCGGTATCTAGTAAGGTGTAAACTTCGCAAGAGTTCAATATTAGCTTACCCATAATCACCTCGTTCGGGTTCCTCACATTTTGGCCAGTCACAACAAACGTTCTTCCAGGAACCGCTAATTTTGACTTATCTGGGACAGACCTTGGAGTTACCATCCCCGATGAACTTGGTTTCGCTATAGTACAATCTCGAGCGATATGTTCTTCCTTTCCACAATTATAACATACCTTGGATTGTTGTGGGCAGTTTAGGCTAATATGTCCCTCTTTCCCGCATTTGTAACATCTAACTGGCGGTCGTTCTCCTCCCCTAGAATTTGTTGTTGGTGTTGGTGCTGCTGCTGATGTCTTCCCGTCATTGTTGAATCTCATCTTTCTGAAATTTCCACTTGACTCACCTCTCCTATTATCATGGCCACGATTACCCCCCGAGTGGTTACCGCCTTTGTCTGTATTTTTCCCTCTTCGCTGGTTATCATCGCTCTGATGACTGCTGTCATCGGTATGACCCTGGTTGTGGTCCCTCGGTTGAGTATACTCATTATCTCGCTCTAATAATTGAGCCCTATTGACAACATCTGAATACAGAGAAAATTTATGAGAGATAAGGTATTGACGAATCTCGGGTTTTAGACCTCTCAGAAACATCCGCGTCATACGTTCCTCATTTTCTACCAAATGAGGTGCAAACCTGGATAACTCCGTGAACTTCACCTCGTACTGAGACACCTTCTTGCTGTTCTGTTCCAGTCTAATAAACTCTACCTCCTTCATATGACGAATACTTTCTAGAAAGTATTTGTCATTGAACAGTTTCTGAAATCTTTCCCAAGACATGTTAAGTGCGGCTGGCAGGGTACGCTTCACAGATTCCCACCAGTAATCTGCCTCACCACGGAACATAAAGGTGGCGAATGGAACCTTCTGTTCTTCCGTGCATCCCAAGACATCGAATATCTTGGTAATTTACTTGACCTATGTTTCCGTCTTAATCGGATCTTGCTTTCCCCAGAAATCTGGTGGTCCAGACTCCTTGAACTGCTTGGCTGTGACAAACCGCGCGTTGGCATTACTTCCACCAGTATTTTGTACACGAGTCTCCCTCGTCTGATTTTGCATGAACTGCAAAAAGCTCCTTAACATTCCATCATTCATCGTTTGCTCGATAGTGTTGTTTATAGGAGGAATATTGCCTTCCTGTTGCACATTCTCCTAGTTTATGACTAAAGGTTGTTCCACAGTCTCATACACTCCATTGTTAACGTTCTCAGCAGCCATTCTTAAATACTGCCATAAAATAAGGGTTAATTAAACAAATTAACATATCACATAATATCCATATATTATGATCGACCAACAAATAAGCTTAGATATGACACCCTAGCGAAATATTTACTCATATCTCCCCTCCTAGTTCTATTCCCCGATCTCCGCCAGAGACCATATTCCTAAGCTTTGATACCAACTGTGACGCTCCCAAAATAGGTATACAACACCCATTCTGAGTTGCCAAATACATGGTACATAAAGCAAACTGCAACTTCAATAATACAATTGTCGTTCAAAATACGACAACACATACTGTGAGTTTAAATACAAATATTATCTTCTAGATAATATCCACACTAAAATAAATCCTCATTACAATTATTCAAACACTATTTTACAGAAATAGTGAGGACTGCTAAAACATCTTTCTAGAACCATCACTCCATACCCCAACTAGATCCTGCTATGTTCTCACCTCTTAAGAAGAAAAATGGAACAAAAAGGAAAAGGGTGAGCTCAACTAGCCCAGTAAAGAATATTATGACTAAGATAATATACAACAAATTATCTTTAGTCCTCAACAAGGAAAAATATGATAGAATATAATAGACAACAAATTTTCGATCAATATTCTGCAGCAGAAACAACAATCCATTAGAAGAGTCAAGTAGAGAATGAGTTCTACTATCTTCTAAGATTTAAAAGTCCATCATCAATATTTTATCCCTGTAAAAACAATCAATATACATCTTTAATCAAATATTCATCTTTGCACTACAGGCCAAAGATATTCATTTATATCACCAGTTGGTCATGTTCATCTCAACACCTGTTCATCTTTGCACTACGGGCCAAAGATATTCTTCAATTAATCATTCATCTTTGCACTACTGGCCAAAGATATTCAATAATATCATTATTAAGGACTGAGGATGATGAAAAACATTTTAGAGAACAAATCCAGTGAGACAGAAGGACAAATATTAGGGATTCGTGTTACAGTTTATCCAAGATCAATAATACTTTATAATAATAAATTTTGAAGCAGAATTTAAAAATAAAGACCAAAACATGGATACAATCAAAGATAGTAACCATAATAGACATCTTGGACAAAAAGAAGAAAATTTCATTTTTCGGTGAATAGTGTCGTATTCGTGAATAATGCTATATACGTGAATAGCGTCGTATACATGAATAGTAACCCTGACACAAAAAGTTCCAAATTTGATTAAAATTTCAGATTAATACTTTGACATAATGATATTTAAAGAAATAATATCATATATGAAGAAAATAACATCCATTACCTCAAAGAAACAGTACTTCAGAATGAAATATCGGATATGATGTTAAATGAAACTTGTACTGAATATTAACTCTCAAAGTATCTAAATAATCACAAAATACGCTCGATAATATAGAGAGAGAAAGAGAGAAAACTTGTTTATGGTGTGATTTTCAATTCTAACTTAGCCCATTATTTATAGGAAAATATTAGCACACCGAAGCAGACTTGACCTGCTACCTGATGGCTTTACCTGCTACTATTACCACCCACCACATTTGAAATTCAATTGAGCACATTTCTCACCAACCAATTCTAGAATTTTCCAAAATATTTTATCATTTAAACAATAATCAGAAACTTTAATAATTCATAGAAAATAGCCTGTTTATAAAAAAAATACGAATTTTATGTCCATTCCACACGAAATCGAATTCTCTACTACTTTGCAGAAGAAAGTTTTTCCAAATTTCAAATAGAAAATATCCGAAATCCACAAACGGATGATTTTTAATTCCTCCATTCCGACAAAATACTGATAAAATACCTCAGCATTAATTTCTTCATTTATAACCACATAAAATAAATAAATCCATCATTTATATCCACATCAAATAAATATTTCCTTATCATACAAATCAATAATTAATTATTCCCAAATAATATTACAGAATCACAATTATGACAACCAGGTCGTTCCCAGGAAAGAGGGGGCTTTCCGATAAGGATTTCTCCTTACTGGCACGCACTTAGATGACCAAATCTTTTATTGACAGAAATTTCTAGACATTGCCAATAATACTATCTAATAATATTATTCAAATAATATGAATTATTGATTTGATAATGGGAAATACTGTGTAGTGACAATTATTGAAACAACAATAATATAAACTATCAACGCAACAATTATTAAATCAATAAAATAAAATATTAAACAGTAACTACTGTAACAATTATTGAGTAGTGCCTTCTTACGTAAGAATCAATAATTCAACTATACTGTGCAATACCGTGTGCTACTGTGCAACTACGCATATTACTATATTTTAACCACCAGGTATTCCAACAGTGTTAACGGTAACCATTACGCCATTAATTATAAAAATTCATACTTTGTCATTTTCTTCATCCGACAATTATTCTGTTATGGGGCCCTCAATTGACTGCGTCGTCGTACGGATATTCCCGACAAAAAGAATATTTCATGACCAAACGAATATTCCCCGACAAAAAGAATATTTTATAACCACTTGCTTATTTTGTAAAATTTGCACATTTCACCCATAATCAAAGCATTATATCAAATTAACCCTTATTAATTTAGAATAATGAATAGAGGAAAATTTAATTTTATTTATAATAAGTTGGGGTCTTACATGATAGGTATGAATGTGATATACTATCCAAGTCTTGGGATGAGAGTCACAGTTTTGAATGATATTTCTATTGTTAATAAATTTCTTGACGTATTCTTGAAGACTCCCTGCCCTACTCCCAGAGCGTGAAATCGAATTTTGTATTGACCCCAGTACAAAACCCATTTCTAAAACCCTTAAATATTTCTTCAACCAAAACGAACGTATCATACGCCAAAGACGTTGACTCGAGCTGTTGAAGATTACGATCGTACCATTCAATATCAGTATGGAAGAGCAAACGTAGTAACTAATGCGTTGAGTAGAAGATCGTATGCGTTTACGAGTGTGATGTTGTTAACACAAAAACCCATTTCGTATACCTTACAAATGATGAGTTAAAGACTTTAGAGACCCACGTGAAGATAGCGAATATACGGGTAGAACCGACTTTAATCGATAAAGTTAAAGTCGCTCAAGCTACAGACTCAGAGCTTATAAATGTGAAGAAGAAGGTTCTAGAGGGATTTATTCTAGAAGCAAGAATCGACGAAGAGAGGAAATCTCAACCCTTGATTTTATTGGCCCATTTGAAATCCTCGATTAAGTAGGAACTGTGGCCTATAGACTCGTTTTACCGCCAAGTATATTGTGTGTTCATAACGTTTTCACATATCGATGTTACGTAATTATGTGGACGACCCGAACCACATTATTGAATTAGAACTAGACGAGATAGCAGAAGATTTAACTATGATGATATACTTGTTAAAATCTTGGATAAGAATGATCATATTTGATACTCAAAGGTTATACCTCAAGAGTTGGAATATGAAATAAAGTCAAGGTATCCTCACCTCTTCGGCATACCAGGTACGTACATAAATTTCAAGGGCGAAATTCCATAAGGAGGGGAGATTGTAAAATATTTTCTCCAAATATTTTTTTATTATGGTGTGGATTTGAGATAATGTTATAGTTGTGAGTAGTATTTATAAATTTTGCAAAGTATGCAAGATGTTGTATTATATTCGATTGGTCGGGGAATATTATTTTTATCGGGGAATATCCGTACGACGGTGCAATCATTGGTGGAACTCATAACGAAATTATTGTCGGATTGAGAAAACGACAAAAATATTTTATGAAAATAACGGCGGAAGTTTTACCGTTAACTGTTGAAACACCCGGTGTTAAAAGTACAGTAATACGCGTGGTTGCATAGTAGCACACGGTTTTGATTATTGATGTTTACGTGAGAAGTCACTCAGTTTTGTTCAATTATTGCTATAGTAATTGTTGCATAGTATCTCACGTTATTTGATTCAATTATTGTCGATATTTTATATATTATTAAATCAATAATTGAGATAACAAAGTTATTAATATTATTATTTGTAATATTAACGATGTCTAGAAGTTCTTCCAAGGAGAGGTTTGGTCACCTAATTGCGCGCCAATAGGGAGAAATCCTTATTGAAAAGCCCCCTCTTTCCTGAGAACAACCTAGTCGATTAATATTGTGAATTATAATAAAGGTAATAAGTTTTGTTTTAATATTATTATAAATATAATAAAACAGAAAACTTTTTATATAAAACAGAATACTTTTATAAAGTTATTCGTTTTATTAGACTATAAATAGAATATATAATATTCTATTATGCATAGTGTTTGTATAGTGCATGCATAGTGTTTGCATATTAAAGTCTTTTTATATAAAACAGAATACTTTTATAAAGTTATTCGTTTTATTAGACTATAAATAGAATACATAATATTCTATTATGCATAGTGTTTGCATAGTGTCTGCATAGTATTTACATAGTAAAATCTTTTTATATAAAACAGAATACTTTTATAAAGTTATTTGTTTTATTAGATTATAAATAGAATATATTATATTTTATTTAAAAGATTTTGTTTTATTAGAATATTTTATTAATACTGCATAGTAAATTAATATGGACCATTTGTTTAAAAGTAAATTAATCTGGACCGTTCATGAATTAGTTACTATTCAGTCCATTCTCCTATAAATAGAAGCTCATTCCTTAATTATTTCTTACGAATTCACTAAAACTCTAGAGAGAGAAACTATAGAGAGAAAGAAGAAAAGTATTCTGCTACTTCACTACTCCTATATTCAGTTTCTTCTAAGGTAAGGGGTATTATTTCTTTCGTATTTATGAAGAGAGCTTCTGTTATTCCATTCTTTATTATTATGTTAGAATAACCTGTCTATGCGAAGTACCGCATACATGGTGAAATTCTTCTATTATTCCATTCTTTATTATTATGTTGGAATAACCTGTCTATTCGAAGTACCGCATACATGGTGAAATTCTTCTGTTATTCTGTGACGCTCCCAAAATAGGTATACATCACCTATTCTGAGTCGCCAAATACATGCATGCGGTACTTCGCATAGACAGGTTATTCCAATAGAATAATAAAGACTTTTGGCATAAAGCTTATATTCACGAAGCTTTTGGAGTATCAGCCTCAAGTGTTGCTCATGATCTTCACGGCTTTTGGAATAAATAAAGATGTCATCAATAAAGACGACCACAAAGTGATCCAAATATTCTTTGAATACTCGGTTCATCATATCCATGAAGGCAGCAGGAGCATTAGTTAATCCAAAAGACATAACTAGGAGTTCATAATGCCCGTACCGAGTTCTGAAAGCCGTCTTTGGAATGTCATCGGTTCTAATCTTCGATTGGTGATATCCGGAACGAAGATCAATCTTTAAAAAGAATTTGGCTCCATTCAACTGGTCAAACATGTCATCGATACGTGGCAATGGGTACCTATTTTTTATGGTGACATGATTCAACTCCCGATAATCAATACAAAGTCGCATACTCCCATCTTTCTTCTTCACGAATAGAACAGGAGCACCCCAAGGAGAAGTACTAGTGAAACCGATGTCTAACAATTCCTGTAGTTGGGTCTTTAACTCCCGAAGTTCAATAGGAGCCATTCAATATGGGGCTTTGGAAATGGGTTTTGAACCAGGTTCAAGGTCGATACAAAATTCAATTTCACGCTCTGGGGGTAGGCCAGGAAGTTCTTCAGGGAATTCGTTAGGAAATTCATTAACAATAGAAATATCATTCAAAACTGACGTATTTTTGTTTAGATCCGTGACATGAGCTAAGAAAGCTTGACATCCGTTTTTCAATAAACGAATAGCTTTATGGCTTGAGATGACAATGATTGATTTTAATGGTTTGGTTGCTTGAATTCACATAATAGGTTGGTTAGGAATATGAAAGCTAACAACCTTACGAAAATAATCAATTTTTGCATGATGAGTAGTTAGCCAATCAATCCCTAGAATTACGTCAAATACAAGTATTTTCAATGAAATAAGATCGATAGGTAATGTGAGGGTACCGATTTGAACCAAACAAGACTTATAAACAGTGGATATAATGAAGGTTTCTCCCAACGGAGTTTCAACAGATAAGTCAAAGTCCAATTTCTCCGGAGTCAAATTTAAACGTTGAGCGCAAGTAGGAGAAATAAAAGAATGGATAGAACCGATATCATATAAGGTATATACTTTGCTAGAATTTATGATACGCTTTCCTGTGATGACCTCGTTCAGGTTCCTTGCTTTTTGAGAGGTCATGACAAACGCTCTCCCTTGCACTACTGGCTTTGACTTTTCTGGGACGTCCTCTGGTTCCTCTATCCTAGCTGAACTTGTATTTGATAAACGACAAAATCGGGCTAGGAGACCTTCTCTTCCACAATTATAACATGCTTTAGACGGCATCGCACAGTTTGGACTGATGTGTCCTTCCCCTCCGCATTTGAAGTATATGATAGGTGGTCGTTCTCCTTCCTTAATCACGGGCGCTGGTGTTGACGTCTTTCCATCATTGTTGAATCTCTTCTTCTTGAAATGTCCATTCTTATTGTTTTGGCCATGATTACCACCGAAGTGGTTACCATTTTTGGCATGTTGATTCCCTTCACGCTTATTGTCACCGCTTCGATGATTGTTATCACTGGTATTATCATTTTGTCGGCTGCTCTCTTTTGGTTGGGTTGACTCATTATCGCGATCCAATATTAACAACATCCGAATACAAACACAATTTATGAGAGATAAGATATTGACTTATCTTGGGTTTCAAACCTCTCAGAAATATTCGCGTCATTCTCTCCTCATTATCAACCAAATGAGACGCAAACAGGGATAACTCGGCAAACTTGGCTTCGTACTGTGACACGGTCATGTTGTTTTCCTTCATCTTGATAAAATCTACCTCTTTCATGTGACGAATACTTTCGGGAAAGTACTTATCGTTAAAAAGTTCTTGGAACTTCTCCCAAGACATCTTCAGTGCTGCAGGTTGAGTACGCTTTACAGATTCCCACCAGTAATCTGCCTCTGCCCGCAACATGAAGGTGGCAAAGGGAACCTTTTGCTCCTCGGAGCATCCTAAGACATCAAATATCTTGTTGATCTACTTTATCCACATCTCCTCCTTAAGTGGTTTTGGCTCTCCAAAAAACTCCGGTGGTCTTAGCTCCTTGAACTGTTTGGCGGTGACCGTCCGAGAGTTGCCAGTGTTTTCACCTGCATTTTGGACAGGAGCCGCTCTCGCCTGATGTTGTATGAATTGCATGAAGCCTCGAAACATTCAATCATTCATCATTTGGTCAGTGTTGTTGTTTGCATTAAGATTGTCGCCTTCCTGATACACATTGTCCTGGTTATTGATCTGTGGAGACTCAACGGTCTCCTGTGCTCCATTGATGTTCTCAACATTCTCGGATGCCATTTTCAAATACTGCCACAAAATAAGGTTTAATTAATATATCACATTTTATCCCTATACTCTAACTGACCAATTAAATACCAAATAAACTTAGGTGGGTCATACTAGTGAAGGAATTCCCCGTCTCTCCCTTCCTAGTTCTTGTCTCACATCTTAGCCAGGGATCATATCCCTAAGCTTTGATACCAACTGTGACGCCCCCAAAATAGGTATACATCACCTATTCTGAATCGCCAAATACATGGTACAGAATAAAAATACAATCTTTAATATACAACAAGAGAGCTGTGAGTTTTAATACAAATATTGTCTTCTAGACAATATCTATCCTCAGAATAAGTCCTCATTACATTTATTATCACACTATTTATAGAATAGTGAGGAAAACTAAGACACCATCTCGGACCGTCACTTCGTTCCCCGACTAGTCACGGTTACGTTCTCATTTCCTGAAGAGAACAATGAAAGAAAGGGTGAGCTCAACTAGCCCAGTAAAAAATATTATGACTAAGATAATGCAGAATAAATTATCATTAGTCTTCAACAATGTTAAACTGATAAAATATAATAGACATCAAGTTTAACTATAGCAGAACAAGCAATCCATTAAAAGAATCAAGTAGAGAATAAAATCTATTATCTTTTATGATTTAAAAGGTTTTTCATCACTTTTATCGCTGGGACTCATCCCTGCACCACGGCCAAGGATATTCATTAGTATCACGACCATAAATTATCCATGCACTACGGGCCAAGGATATTCGTGTATTCATCAATGGTCATGATTATGCCAACAACTGTCCATCAATGCACTACGGGCCAATGAGGACTTTTACCACATCACTACGGGCCAAGGATATTCGTGTATTCATCTACTATCTTTTATGATTTAAAAGTTTTTTCATCACTTTTAACGCTGGGACTCAGCTTAATAAATAATCCACATCATCCCTGCACCACGACCAATGATATTCATTAGTATCATGACCATAAATTATTCATGCACTACGGGTCAATGAGGACTTTTACCACATCATTTGTAACATTACGGTCATGATTACACCGAATAATCACTGGTCATAATCATACCAAGTCCATCTATGCACTACAGGCCACAGATGACTTTCAAAAAAATATATACATGAGGATGATGACAATGATATAAGAATTCAATAAAACAAGTTCTAGAATTAATTTATCAAGGAACCAATAACGTCCAAATTGTCAACATGATACTTCTTTGTAGAGTAAAATTTAAGAATGCTAAGAAGAATATTTTCATGAAAAGATACTGGATGAAGCGCAAATATAAAGGATATTCCACTAATTTCATGGAGTATAGAAATCAAAACTTTAACCAACTGAGTATAATAAAGAATGTAATAACAAAAGAAATTACTATGCATGCGATACTTCGCATAGGCAGGTTATTCCAGCAGAATAATAAATAACGGAACTAGGTCCAGCGTAAAACGCACGGACAGGATATTCCAACAGAATAATAAAGACGGAACCAGGTCTGGCGTAAACGCACAGACATGATGTTCTAACAGAAAAATAAAGACGGAACCAGGTCTGACATAAACACACAGATAGGATGTTCCAACAGAATAATAAAGACCGAACCAGGTCTGGCGTAAAACGCACAGACAGGATATTCCAACAGAATAATAAAGAATGAAATAACAGAAGAATTTCACCAAGTATAGGGTAGCCCGCGTATACAGGTCATTCCAACAGAATAACAAAGAATGGAATAACAGACATTCTCTTCATGAATACAAAAGAAATAATACCCCTTACCGTAAAAGAAATTGGATATAGGAAAGGAAAGGTAGCAGACTTCTCTTCTTCTTTCTCTCTATAATTTTCTCTCTCTAGAGTTTCAGTGAATTCGTAAGAAATAATGAATGAATGAGATTCTATTTATAAAAGAATGAAAAGGATACTATGCAATAAAATATTCTAATAAAACAAAAATTTAAATAAAATATATATATATATATATATATATATATATATATATATATTATATATATATAAAATCCGTGACCATCCTCCGTGATTCAACAGGATTCAATTGAATCCTTTAATTGAATATGTAATCTCTATATATATAATAGTTATATATATATATATAATACTTATATATATATATATATATATATATATATATATATATATATATATATATATATATATATATATATATATAAAACAAACATTTTATATAATATATATATAGATAATATCCACCAGCCACCATTCGTGAACATCATTTGGAACAAAACTCCCAGCAATTCAATTTTTAACATATGGTCCCCACATGTGGCCCCCATATGTGGGCCCACCTTTATTATATAAAATAACTTTCTACCGATTATTTTAAAAAATGAGTAAGTGGGAGTCCCAATAATACGCTAATATTTACAACAAATACTATAGCAATAATTGAACAAAACTGAGTGACTTCTCACGTAAGCATCAATAATCAATATCGTGTGCTACTATGCAACTACACGTATTACTGTACTTTTACTACCGAGTAGTTCAACAGTTAACGATAAAACTTCCGCCGTTATTTTCATAAAATATTTTTGTCGTTTTCTTAATCCGACAATAATTCCGTTGTGGAGTCTACCAATGATTGTGTCGTCGTACGAATATTCCCTGTTAAAACGAATATTCCCAGACCAATCGAATATTATATAACAACTTGCGTACTTTGAAAAATTTATGAATATTACCCACAACTATAACATTATATCAAATTCATTCCATAGTATTCAAAAAAGATAATTATACAAAATTCATCTTTATTCATAAAAGTTGGGGTCTTACATATTCCATTCTTTATTATTTTGTTCGAATATCATGTCTGTGTAGATTACGCTAGACCTGGTTCCATTCTTTATTATTCTGTTGGAATAACCTGTATACGCGGACTACCCTATACTTGGTGAAATTCTTCTGTTATTCCATTGTTTATTATTATGTTAGAATAATCTGTCTATGCGAATTACCGCATACATGGTAAAATTCTTCTATTATTCCATTCTTTATTATTCTGTTGGAACATCCTGTCTGTGCGTTTATTCATGACCTGGTTCCATTATTTATTATTCTGTTGGAATATCATGTCTATGCGTTTACGCATGACCTGGTTCCATTATTTATTATTCTGTTAGAATATTTGTCTGTGCGTTTACGTATGACCTGGTTCCGTTATTTATTATTCTGTTGGAATAACCTGTCTGTGTGGTCTATCGCATGCCTGGTGATTTCTTTTGTTATTCCATTCTTTATTATACTCAGTTGGTTAAAGTTTTAGCTTTTATACTCCATGAAATTAGTGGAATATCTTTGATATTTGCGCTTCATCCAATATCTTTTCATGGAAATATTCTTCTGAGCATTCTTGAATTTTACTCCACAAAGCAGTATCATGTTGACAATTTAGACGTTATTGGTTCCTTGATAAATTAATTCTTGAACTTGTTTTATTGAATTCTTATATCATTATCATCATTCTCATGTTTATATTATGTTGAAAGTCATCTGTGGCCTGTAGTGCATAGATGGACTTGGTATGATTATGACCAGGGATTATTCGGTATAATCATGACCGTAATATTATAAATGATGTGGTAAAAGTCCTCATTGGCCCGTAGTGCATTGATGGACAGTTGTTGGCATGATCATGACTATTGATGAATACACAAATATCTTTGGCCTGTAGTGCATGAATAATTTGTGGTTGTGATACTAACAAATATCCTTGGCCCGTAGTGCATGGATAATTTTTGGTTGTGATACTGATGAATATCCTTGGTCGTAGTGCAGGGATGATGTGGTTTATTTATTAAGCTAAGTTTCAGCAATAAAAGTGATGAAAAACCTTTTAAATCATAGAAGATAGCAGATTTTATTCTCTACTTGACTCTTTTAATGGATTGTTTATTCCGCTGCAGTTAAACTTGATGTTTGTTATATTGTATCAGTTTAACACTGTTGAAGGCTAACGATAATTTATTCAGCATTATCTTAGTTATAATATTTATTACTGGCTAGTTGAGCTCACCCTTTTACTTTCATTGTTCTCTTCAGGAAATGAGAACGTAGCAGGGACTAGTCGAGGAACGGAGTGACGGTCAAGATGATAGCATTAGTAGTTCTCATATTCTATGAAATAGTGTGTTAATAAATGTATTGAGGACTTATTTTGAGTTTAAATACTGTCTAGAAGACAATATTTGTATTAAAACTCACAACTCATGTTGTATATTTAAGATTGTATTTGTATTCTGTACCATGTATTTGATGACTCAGAATAGATGATGAATACCTGTTTTAGAGACGTCACAGTTGGTATCCCTGGTTGAGATGTGAGACAATAACTAGGAGGGGAGAGACAGGGAATTCCTTCGCTAGTATGATCTACCTAAGTTTATTTGGTATTTTAGATAGGAGCCGCTTTCGCTTGATGTTGCATGAATTACATAAAGCCTCTGAACATCCCATCGTTCACCATTTCATCGGTGTTATTATTTACATGAGGATTATTGTCTTCCTATTGTACATTATCCTGGGCATTAATCTGTGGTGACTCAACGGTCTCATGTGCTTCATTGCTTATCTCAACATTTTCGGATGCCATTTTCAAATACTGACACAAAACAAGGGTTAGTTATCATATCACATATTATCCCTATACTCTGACCGACCAATTAAATACCAAATAAACTTAGATAGGTCATACTAGCGAAGGAATTCCCCGTCTCTCCCCTCCTAGTTCTTGTCTCACATCTCAGCTAGGGATCATATCCCTAAGCTTTGATACCAACTGTGACACCCCCAAAACAGGTATACATCACCTATCTTGAGTCGCCAAATACATGGTACAGAATACAAATACAAACTTGAATATACAACATGAGTTGTGAGTTTTAATACAAATATTATCTTCTAGACAGTATTCAAACTCAAAATAAGTCCTCAATACATTTATTAACACACTATTTCATAGAAAATATTCAAAAATGATAATTATAGAAAAATCATCTTTATTCATAAAAGTTGGGGTCTTACACATCACCCATCTTGAGTCGCCAAATACATGGTACAGAATACAAATACAAACTTAATTATACAAACGTCGTGTAATATACGACAAAACATATGATATGAGTTTAAATACAAATATTGTCATCTATACAATATCCACACTCAATGGAGTCCTCATTACATTTATTATCACACTATTTAATAGAATAGTAAGGACTACTAATGCTATCATCTGGACCTTCACTCCGTTCCCCGACTTGTCCCAGCTATATTCTCATTTTCTGAAGAGAACAGTGAAAGAAAGGGTGAGCTCAACTAGCCCTGTAAGAAATATTATGACTAAGATAATGCAGAATAAATTATCATTAGTTTTCAACAATGTTAAACTGATAAAATACAATAGACATCAAGTTTAACTGCAGTAGAATAAGCAATCCATTAGAAGAGTCAAGTAGAGCATGATATCTACTATCTTCTATGATTTAAAATGTTTTCATTAATTTTTATCGCTAAGACTCAGCTTAATAAATAAACCACATCATCGAGTCATCCCTGCACTACGGGCCAAGGATATTCATTAAATCATCAATGGTCATGACTATACCGAATAATCCTTGGTCATAATCATGACAAAAACTGTCCATCAATGCACTACAGGCCACTGAGGACTTTTACCACATCATTTATAATATTAGAAGTCATGATTATACCGAATGATCCCTAGTCATAATAATACCAAGTCCATTTATGCACGTAAGCCAAAGATGACTTTCACCACAATTTAAGCATGAGGATGATGACAATGACATAATAATTCAATAAAACAAGTTCAAGAATAAATTTTAAAGATTTATAAGTTAATTTATCCTGAAATCAATTATGTCTAAATTGTCAACATGATACTGCTTTGTAGAGTAAAATTCAAGAATGCTTAGAAGAATATTAACATGAAAAGATACTGGATGAAGAGCAAATATCCAGGATATTCTACTAATTTCATAGAGTATGGAAGCTAAAACTTTAACCAACTGAGTATAATAGAATATATGAAACTCCAAATGGAGTTTCCCCTGCCATGCGGTAATCCACATAGACAGATCATTTCCATAATTTAATAAGGAATGAATACAAAAGATCATTCACCATACATGTGGTAATCCACATAAACAGGTTATTCCAACAGAATAATAAAGAACGGAATAACAGAAGGATTCACCATGCATGCGATAGATCGCACAGACAGGTTACTCCCAACAAAATAATAAAGAGTGGAACAGGGTCATGCGTAATCCACACAGATAGGATATTCCAATAGAATAATAAAGAATGGAACCAGGTCATGCGTAATCCGCAAATACAAGATATTCCAACAGAATATTAAAGAATGGAATAACAACAAAATTCACCAGGCATGCGATAGACCGCATAGACAGGTTATTCCAACAGAATAATAAAGAATGGAATATTAGAAGAATTTCACCATGTATGCGGTACTTCGCATAGACAGGTTATTCCAACATAATAATAAAGAATGGAATAACAACTCTTACGAGTATTGAAAGAAAATAACTCTTTTCATGAATACGAAAGAGTAATATCCCTTACCTTAGAAGAAACTGGATATTAGAATAGTGAGGTAGCAGACTTCTCTTTTTCTTTCTCTCTATAATTTTTCTCTATAATAATTGCTCTAAAGCTTTAGTGAATTGGTAAGAAATGAAGGAAGAATGAGCTTCTATTTATAAAAAAATATAGTTTCAATAATTGCACGTTTTGGGGCTCGAAATATTATAGTACAATACCTTCAACTTTTTTTTCATTTTTAATTTAGTCCTTCAAGTATTATCAAACTTGAACCAATTCATGAATTTTTAATTTTTAATTTTCAATAATTTCATTTTTAATTTTTATTCTTGACTTGTTTTATTAAATTATTATGTCATTGTCATCATCCTCATGCTTATATTGTGATGAAAGTTATCTTTGCCCTACGTGCAAAGATGGACTTGGTATGATTATGTCCAGAGATTATTTGGTATAATCATGACCGTAATGTAACGAATGATGTGGTAAAAGTCCTCATTGGCCGGTAGTGCATTGATGGACAGTTTTTGGTATGATTATGATCAGGGATTATTCGGTATAGTCATGACCATTGATGAAAACGCGAATATCCTTGGCACGTAGTGCATGGATAATTCGTGGTTGTAATACTAATGAATACCCTTGGCCATAGTGTAGGGATGATTTGATGATGTAGATTAATTATTAAGCTGAGTCTCAGCGATAATATATTGATAATACACTTTAAATTCGTAGAAGATAGTAGATATCATGCTCTACTTGACTTTTTTATATACAGTTGTATGTCTTTGACTTGTAGAACAAAGATGAATTGTTGATGAATATCTTTGGCCCATAGTGCAAAGATAAATTTATTAGTATGATTATGAACAAGAATTGTGATTTGGTATAACCATGATTTTTGATGTTTCAGGTGAAGATAGGCGATGAAAATTATCTTCGTCCTGGGTGCGAAGAGGAATTTAGAATCACAATTATGATTATGAGTTATTCATATGATTGTGGACAGGAATTGTTGATTAATGTTATAGGGATAAAACATTATTGGTGGACTTTTAACATGGAGAAGATAATAGACTGGATGGTCTATTTGACTCTTTTAATGGATTGCTCGTTCCGCTGCAACTATGGTTGAAAAGTTTTATCATCTACCATATGTTCTAAATCTTTGATTTATTACTAATAAAGGCTATTGATGATGTAAATGATATTCTTTACTGGGCTAGTTGTGCTCACCCTTTTTGCTTCACAATTCCTTTCAGGTAATAAGAGTGTTTCCGAGTCGAGCGGGGATAACAGGGGAATAGAACGGTGGTCTATAGCTGTTGAGGTTCTCCCTAAATAGTATGAAAATAATTTTATTGAGAACTTTAGATAAATGTGTCGTATTGTATACGTCATTTGATATTTAATTTTGGTGAACTGAATAGGGTGAGTGGAACCCAACTTTGAAAGGGTGTTTTGTCACTATCATACAAGATGTCTAATGACATATAACCTCGTGTTATCATAAGACAGGGTTGTGCACATCCACTTGCTGAGTATATCTACGAGCACTACCTATATGATCTTGGAGTTTATTTGAAATATAATTTTCACTTGGAGACAATGGAGATAGTTATATGTCAAGAGAAGACTCACCATTGGAAAGAACATGATAGTAATCTTCTTGTTTTTCTTTGCAGTCTATTGGGTCAACCAAGGATAATTCTGTGGACATATGATATCTATTATAACCCAGACGTATGGCCTCCCATGTACGAAGGTTTCCTTGAGCACTTCCCAAAGAATTTAACTTCTAAAACAGTTTTTGACTGTACTTTAATGTAAAGTACCATTGTAAGGTTGTGGTCGAGGCACCATAAGAGTTATATACATTTGTATTAAAACTCACTGTTTAACTGTGGTCGTATTCTGCACGACAGTTCAACAGTTGTATAAATGAAGTTTGTATTTGATTTTTATAGTATGATATCTGGCGACTCAAAATGGGTCTTGTGGACCTATTTTAGGGGCGTCACAGCTTTCCTCTCTTTCCAAATCTTGTAACTCATTTCCATGGAGCAACACGTAACAACACATGATCTCCAATATTGAATTTCATGTCTTTTCGATGAAGATCAGCATAACTCTTTTGTCGATCATGTGAGGTTTTTATACGTTGTCAGATCGTTTGAATCTTTTCCGTAGTTGTAAGACCCCAACTTATTATAATTAAAATTAAATCTTCTCTATTTATTATTTTGAAATAGTAAGGGTTGATTTGATTAATGTGGTTAGTTATGGGTAAAATGCGCAAATATTTCAAATATGCAAATGGTTATAAAATATTCATTTTATCGGAAAATATTCGTTTGATCGTGGAATATTCATACTGTCGGGGAATATTCATACGACGGTGCAGCCTTGTGTGGGCCCCATAACAGAAAGCAATTTGATAAAGAAAATGACAAATATAAGTTATTTATAAATAACGGCATAATTGTTACCATTAATACTGTTAAAATACCCGGTGGTTAAAACACAGTAGCACACGGTATTACACAAATTATTGATTCTTGTGTAAGAAGGCGCTACTTAATAATTGTTACAGTAGTTACTGTTCAATATTTTATTTTATTGATTCAATAATTGCTATGTTGATATTTTATATTATTGTTGTTTCAATAATTATCACTACACAGTATTTTCATTATCAGATCAATAATTCATATTATTTGAATAATATTATTAGATAACATTATTGGCAATGTCTAGAAAGTTCTGTCTAAGGAGAGGTTTGGTCACCTAATTGCGCGCCAGTAAGGAGAAATTCTTATTGGAAAGCCCACTCTTTCCTGAGAACAGCCCAGTTGCAAGTATTGTGATTCTGTAATATTATTTGTGAATAATTAATTATTAATTTATATGATAAGGAAAATATTCATTTTATGTGGATATAGATGGAAAAAAATTTTAATGTGACAATTATTGAAAATTGATATTTTATCTTTTTCGAAAAAATAATTCATTTAAATATATTATTATATTTTAATAATATAATAATGGTGATATTTTTACAATGAATATGGGATATATGAATAAATGAGAAGGAAGAATATTTTTATTACAAAAAAATATTTAAAATATGTTAATCATGTTTGTGGGCCCCACTTTGTGACTGAAATTGGATTATAGCCCGTAAAATCGCTCGTTTGTGAATTTCGGTCAACTTCTGCTTGGAATTTGAAAAAACTTAAACTTACAAAGTTGTAGAGAATGAAATTTCCTATAAAAAGGACATTTGTTTCAAATTTTTCTGATAAAAGGGCTATTTATTATGAATTATTGAAGTTCCAAAGTTCTATAATAATTGATTTTTGGAAGTTTTAATTATGTTAATTAAGAAAAATGTTTTTTGGGCTACACTAACATGTGCAAAATGGGCTGAGATCAGTTTTCTAAGGTGGGCTGGAATTTTGTTAATTATATTAATATTATATTAAATTTTTTGCTTTGGTGTTCAAAGCATTTTCCTATAAATAGAGTGCTTAGGTTAGAATTGAAAATCACACCAGAAACTGAAGTTTTCTCTCTCTATATTATCGAGCGTATTCTTGTGAGTTTTTTATACTTTGAGTGTTGTTATACGGTGCAAGTTCCCTTCAACACTATATCCGGTATTCCAGTTAGAAATACAGTCTTTTCAAGGTAAGTGATGTTATTTTTTAAAAAAATGATATTATTTCTTCTAATATCATTATGCTGGATTATTGGTAAGATTTTTCTTGTGAAATTCTTGTCTTTTAGTGTCGGAGTTACTATTCACGTATACGTCACTATTCACGTATACGACACTATTCATGAATACGGCACTATTCATAAAAAAATTAAAATTTTCATTTTTGTCCAAAATATCTATTGTGGATACAAGCTTTGATTGTATCCATGTTTTGATCATTCTTGAATTTTACTTCACTATGATTATATGAATAAATGAATGTGGGATATATGAATAAATGAGGAGAAAAAGTATTTTTGTTACAAAAAATGTTTAAAATATGTTAAAAATATTTGTGGGCCCCACTTTGTGACCGAAATTGGATTATAGCCCATAAAATCATCTGTTTATGGATTTCGGTCAACTTCTACTTGGAATTTGGAAAAACTTATACTTATAAAGTTGTAGAGAATGAAATTTCCTATTGAAAGGACATGTGGTTTGAATTTTTCTGATAAAAAGGGCTATTTATTATGAATTATTGAAGTTCTAGAATAATTGATTTTTGAAAGTTTTAATTATGTTTTCTCTCTATATTATCGAGCGTATTCTTGTGAGTTTTTTGATACTTTGAGTGTTGCTATACGGTGCAAGTTCCCTTCAGCACTATATCAGGTATTCCAGCTAGAAATACAGTCTTTTCAAGGTAAGAGATGTTATTTTTTTTAAAAATGATATTATTTCTTCTAATTATTGGTAAGATTTTTCTTGTGAAATTCTTGTCTTTTAGTGTCAGGGTTACTATTTACGTATACGACACTATTCACGAATACAGCACTATTCATAGAAAAATTAAAATTTTCTTTTTTGTCTAGGATACTAGCTTTGATTGTATCCATATTTTGATCATTCTTGAATTTTACTTCACTATGATTATTTATGAAGTATTTTTGAACTCGGATTGTTTAAAGTACTAATCCATAATACTTATTCTTTTGTTTTACTGGATTCATTTTTTTTAAATATTTTTCATCATCCTCAGTCCTAAATGATGGTATTACTGAATATCTTTGGCCTGTAGTGTAAAGATGGTTGATTTTCTTATGAATATCTTTGGCCCGTAGTGCAAAGATGTACAGGTGTTGAGATGAACATGACTGACTGATGAATATCTTTGGATTGTAGTGCAAAGATGAATATTTGATTCAAGATGAATATTGGTTGATGTTACAGGGATAAAATATTGATGATGGACTTTTAAATTCATAGATTATAATATATTTCATTCTCTACGTAACTTTTCTATGAATTATTATTTCCACTGTAAATATTGATCTTAAACTTATTGTCTATTGTATTTTATCAGATTTTTCCGTGTTGAAGACTAACGATAATTTGTTCTATATTATCTTAGTCATAATATTCTTTACTGGGCTAGTTGAGCTCACCCTTTTCCTTTTTGTTCCATTTTTCTTCTCAGGAGGCGTGAATGTAGCGAGTTTTAGTCGGGGTGTGGAATGATAGATCTAGAAAGTTGTCTTAGTAGTCCTCACCATTTTTGTAAAATAATGTACTCCCTCCGTCCCAGGATAATAGTCCTGGTGGACTTTTCACGCATATTAAGAAGAGTAATAAAATGACAAAATTGCCCATAATAATATGTCATTAAATATGGAGAGAGAATTAGAATAAGAAAAGTATGAGATATTTAATGCTACGGGCATAATAGGAAAAAATGTGTAAAAGTTTGGTTATTAAAAGAAAGTGGACATTTAACATGGGACTACCCAAAATAGTAATAAGGACTTTTATCCTGGGACGGAGGGAGTACCAATAATTGTAATGAGGACTTATTTGGGTGTGAATATTGTCTAGATGGAAATATTTGTATTTAAACTCACAGTTTGTATGTTGTATTAATAAAGTTGTAGTTATTTCTGTACCATGTTATTGACGACTCAAAATGGGTTTTGTATACCTATTTTGGGGCGTCACAGTTGGTATCAGAGCTTAGGGATATGATCTCTGGCGGAGATCAGGGAATAGAAGTAGGATGGGAGAGACGAGTAAATCATTCGCTAGTGTGTCCTACCTAAGCTTATTTGTTAGTTGGTCAGTATATAGGGATATTATGTGATATGTTGATTTCTTTAATTAACCCTTATTTAATGGCAGTAATTGAGAATGTCGACTGAGAATGTTAACAATGGAGTAAATGAGACCGTGGAGACACCTTTACTCACCAACGAGGAGAACGTGCAACAGGTTGGCAAATTTCCTCTTATGAACAACACCACTGAGCAAATGATGAACGACGGGATGTTTAGAAGCCTTTTGCAGTTCATGCAAAATCAGACAAGGGAGACTCGTGCACAAAATACCGGTGAAAATGATAACAACGCACGGTTTGTCATAGCCAAGCAGTTCAAAGAGTTGGGACCACCAGAATTCTGGGGAAAACCAGATCCGATTAAGGCAGAAACGTGGGTCAAACAAATCACCAAGATATTCGATGTCTTGGGATGCACGGAAGAATAGAAGGTTTCATTTGCCACCTTTATGTTCCATAATGAGGCAGATTACTGGTGAGAATCTGTGAAGCGTACCCATCCAGCCGAACTCAGCATGTCTTGGGAGACGTTTCAGAAACTGTTCAATGACAAGTACTTTTATGAAAGTATTCGTCATATGAAGGAAGTGGAGTTTATTAGGTTAGAACAAAATAATATGACGGTGTCCCAGTACGAGGCGAAGTTTGCAGAGTTATCCAGGTTTGCACCTCATTTGGTGGAGAATGAGGAATGTATGATGCGAATGTTTTTGAGAGGTTTGAAACCCGGCATACGTAAATATCTCATTTCTCATAAATTTTCTCTATATTCATATTTTGTCAACAGGGCTCAATTGTTAGAGCGAGATAACGAGTACGTTCAACCGTGGTACCACAACCAGGATCATACCGGTGACAGCAGTCATCAGAACAACGATAACCAGCGGAGAAAGAAAAATACGGACAAAAATGGTAACCACTCTGGTGGTAATCATGGCCATGAAAATAGAAGAAGTGAGTCAGGAGGAGATTTTATAAAGAGGAGATTCAACAATGACCATGTGAAGACCTCAGCGCCAGCAGCAACTGGTTCTAAGGGATGAGAACAACCACCGGTCGTATGCTATAAATGTGGAAAATAGGGACATATCAGCCCAAACTGTCCACAACAGTTCAAGGTATGCTATAATTATGGAAAAGAAGGACATATCACTCGAGATTGTACGGTAACAAAACCAAGTCCAGCGGGGATGGTGACTCAAAAGGCTATCCCAGAAAAGTCAAAGTCAACGGTCCCTGGAAGAGCGTTTGTCGTGAATGGTTAAAATGTTAGGAACCCAAATGAGGTGATCACGGGTAAGCTAATCATAAATTCTTGCGAAGTTTATACCTTACTAGATACCGGTGCTACCCATTCATTTATCTCTCCTGCTTGTGCTCAACGTTTAAACTTAACTCCGGAGAAATTAGACTTTGATTTATCTGTGGAGACTTCGTTAGGAGAAACTTTCATCACATCCACTGTTTATAAATCTTGTTTGATCCAGCACCATCACATTACCTGTTGACCTTATCTCTTTAAAGATACTTGCTTTTGATGTGATTTAAGGGATTGATTGGTTAACCACTCATCATGCCAAAATTGATTGTTTTCATAAGGTTGTTAGTTTTCATATTCCTAACCAACCTGTTGTACGAATTCAAGCAACTAAGCCATTAAAATCAATCACTGTCATATCTAGTCATAAAGTTATTCATTTATTGAAAAATGGATGTCAAGCTTTTTTAGCCCATGTTATGGATTTGAATAAAGACAAGTCAGATTTGAATAATATTCCTGTTGTTAGTAAATTTCCTAACGTGTTTCCTGAAGAACTTCTCGGTCTACCCCCAGAATGTGAAGTTGAATTCTTTATTGATCTTGAACCTGGTACAAAACCCATTTCTAAAATCCCATATCGAATGGCTCCTATTGAACTTCAGGAGTTAAAAAGTCCAACTATAGGAATTGTTGGACATCAGTTTTATTCATCCTAGTACATCTCCTTGGGGTGCTCCTGTTTTATTTGTAAAGAAGAAAGACGGGAGTATGCGACTTTGTATTGACTATTGAGAATTAAACCATGTCACCATCAAGAATAGGTATCCGTTACCTCGTATTGATGACCTGTTTGACCAGTTGCAAGGAGAACAATTCTTTTCAAAGATCGATCTTCGTTCTGGATATCATCAGCTGAAGATTAGAACTGAGGATATTCCAAGGACTGCCTTCAGAACTCGGTACGGGCATTATGAATTCTTAGTCATGTCTTTTGGATTGACTAATGCTCCTGCGACTTTTATGGATATGATGAACCGAGTATTCAAGGATTATTTGGATCAATTCATTGTTGTCTTTATTGATGACATCCTCATATATTCCAAAACCCGTGAAGATCATGAGCACCATTTGAAGCTGGCATTTCAAAGGCTTTGTGAAAACAAGCTATATGATAAGTTGAAGAAATGAGATTTCTGGCTTGAGAAAGTAGCATTCCTTGGGCACGTGGTGTCAAAACATGGAGTATCTATTAACCCGGCGAAGATTGAAGCAATACAAAGTTGGGAGCAACCAAAGTCGGTGACCGAAGTACGTAGCTTTCTGGGCGTAGCTGGTTATTATCAAAGATTCGTGAAAGAATTTTCTCGAATCGCTACCCCGTTAACTCAACTGATTCGGAAAGATACAAATTCATATGGAGCGAGGAATGCAAAAATAGTTTCCAAGAGCTTAAGAGGAGACTCATTTCGGCACCTGTTCTGACAATACCATCTGGTTCGGATGGATTTGTTATCTACAACGATGCTTTAGGCAAAGGGTTAGGATGTGTTCTCATGCAACATAAGAAAGTCATAGCCTATGCCTCGCGACAACTTAAAGAATATGAGAGGAATTATCCTAATCATGATCTAGAGTTGGCATCAGTCGTTTTCGCGCTAAAGATCTGGAGGCACTAACTATATGGAGAGAAAGTGGAGATATATTCAGACCATAAAAGTCTCAAATATTTATTCACCCAAAAAGAACTCAACATGCGACAACGACGTTGGCTCAAGCTATTAAAAGATTATAACCGCGCCATTCAATATCATCTTGGAAAAGCAAACGTGGTAGCTTACACATTGAGTAGAAGATCATATGCAGGAACGAGTGCGATGATATCAAGTATACACATAGAACCAACTTTAATCGATAAAGTTAAAGTTGTTCAAGACAGAGACCCGGAGCTGATGCGTATGAAGAAGAAAGTACAAGAAGGTTCTATTCCAGAAGCAAGATTCGATGAAGAAGGAATACTTCAAGTCCACTTCAGACTTTGTGTTCCTAACGATTCTGATTTAAAGAACAAGATCATGATGGAGGCACACAATACACCATTTGCAATCCATCCTGGAAGTACCAAAATGTATTGTGATCTTCGACATACATTTTGGTGGAACAATATGAAGAGAGAGATTGCAAAGTTTATCTCGAGGTGTTTAACTTGTCAACCTGTAAAGGCGTAGCATCAAGTACCTAAGGGTCCGTTACAACCACTTGAGATTCCAAAATGGAAGTGGGAACACATTATCAGGGATTTCGTTACGGGTCTTCCCACGGTTTCTCAAGGTGTAAATGCTATTTGGGTTATTGTTGATAGATAAATCAAGTCTACTCATTTGTTGCCGATACGGGAGACTTATTCCCTTGAAAGTCTTGCTCATATGTATATAAATGAGATTCTGAGATTGAATTTCATGCCAGTATCCATAGTTTAGGATCGTGACCCAAGATTCACTTCACGATTTTGGGTTAGCTTGCAAAAAGCTATGGGCACGAATTTACGATTCAGTTCGGCATACCATCCCTAAACAGACGGATAATCAGAGAGGACTATTCAAACTCTTGAAGATCTATTAAGATTCTGTGTCCTAGACTTAAAAGGGAGTTGGGATAAGTATTTACCATTTGTGGAATTCTCCTACAACAACAGTTACCAGACAAGTATAGGGGTAGCTCCATTCGAAGCATTGTATAGAAGAAAGTGTCGATCTCCAGTATGTTGGGATGAGGTGGGTGAAGCAACATTGTTGGGACCGGAGTTGGCACGTATTACTACAGAAAAGATCTAAATGATTCGATAACGTATGCAAACGGCACAAGATCGGCAAAAGAGTTATGCAGATCTTCATCGAAAGGACGTGGAATTTAGTATTGAGGATCATGTATTGTTGCGTGTTTCCCCATGGAAGGGAGTTATAAGATTCGGGAATAGAGGAAAGCTCAATTCGCGATTTATTGGTCCATTTTAGATTCTTGATCGAGTAGGAAATGTAGCCTATAGACTCGCGTTACTTCCAAATATGTCTCGTGTTCATAATGTTTTTAATATATATGTGCTTCATAAATATATGAAAGACCTGAACCACGTTATTGAGTTAGAACCGGATGAGATAGCCGAAGACTTAATGTACGAGGAGGTACCTGTCAAGATCTTGGATAGGAAGGAACATGTCTTACGTACAAAGGCCATACCACAAGTCAAAGTTTTGTGGAGGAACCATGCTATTGAAGAAATGACCTGGGAGTTGGAAACGGAAATGAAAGCGAGGTATCCTCACCTTTTTGAAACACCAGGTACGTACGTCAATTTCGAGGACGAAATTTCATAAGGAGGGGAGGTTATAAGACCCCAACTTATTATAAATAAAATTAAATTTGCTCTATTTATTATTTTGAAATAGTAAGGGTTGATTTGATTAATGTGGTTAGTTATGGGTAAAATGCGCAAATATTTCAAATATGCAAGTGGTTATAAAATATTCATTTTATCGGAGAATATTCGTTTGGTCGTGGAATATTCTTACTGTCTGGGAATATTTATACAACGGCGCAGCCTTATGTGGGCCCCATAACGGAAAGCGATTGGATGAAGAAAACGACAAATATAAGTTGTTTATAAATAACGGCGTAGTTGTTACCGTTAATACTGTTAAAATACCCGGTGGTTAAAACACAGTAGCACACGGTATTACACTAATTATTGATTCTTACGTAAGAAGACACTACTTAATAATTGTTACAGTAGTTACTGTTCAATATTTTATTTTATTGATTCAATATTTGCTATGTTGATATTTTATATTATTGTTATTTCAATAATTGTCACTACACGGTATTTTTATTATCAGATCAATAATTCATATTATTTGAATAATATTATTAGATAACATTATTGAAAATGTCTAGAAAGTTCTGTCAAAGGAGAGGTTTGGTCACCTAATTGCGCGCCAGTAAGGAGAAATTCTTATTGGAAAACCCACTCTTTCCTGGGAACAGCCTGGTTGACAGTATTGTAATTCTGTAATATTATTTGTGAATAATTAATTATTGATTTATATGATAAGGAAAATATTCATTTTATGTGGATATAGATGGATAAAACTTTTAATGTGACAATTGTTGAAAATTGATATTTTATCTTTTTCGATAAAATAATTCATTTAAATATATTATTATATTTTAATAATATAATAATGGTGATATTTTTATAATGAATGTGGGATATATGAATAAATGAGGATGAAGAGTATTTTTGTTACAAAAAAAATGTTTAAAATATGTTAAAAATGTTTGTGGGCCCCACTTTGTGACCGAAATTTGATTATAGCCCATAAAATCATCCGTTTGTGGATTTCGGTCAACTTCTGCTTGGAATTTGGAAAAACTTAAACTTATAAAGTTTTAGAGAATGAAATTTCCTATTGAAAGGACATGTGGTTTGAATTTTTCTGATAAAAAGGGCTATTTATTATGAATTATTAAAGTTCTAGAATAATTAATTTTTGGAAGTTTTAATTATGTTTTCTCTCTCTATATTATCGAGCGTATTCTTGTGAGTTTTTTGATACTTTGAGTGTTGCTATACGGTGCAAGTTTCCTTCAGCACTATATCAGGTATTCCAACTAGAAATACAGTCTTTTCAAGGTAAGGGATGTTTTTTTAAAAAAAATGATATTATTTCTTCTAATATCATTATGCTGGATTATTGGTAAGATTTTTCTTGTGAAATTCTTGTCTTTTAGTGTCGGGGTTACTATTCACGTATACGACACTATTCACGAATACAACACTATTCACAGAAAAATTAAATTTTTTGTTTTTATCCAAAATATCTATTATGGATAGTAGCTTTGATTGTATCCATGTTTTGATCATTCTTGAATTTTACTTCACTATGATTATTTATGAAGTATTTTTGAACTCGGATTGTTTAAAGTTCTAATCCATAATACTTATTCTTTTGTTTCACTGGATTCGTTTTCTTTAAAATATTTTTCATCATCCTCAGTCCTAAATGATGGTATTACTGAATATCTTTGGCATGTAGTGCAAAGATGGTTGATTTTCTTATGAATATCTTTGGCCCGTAGTGCAAAGATGTACAGGTGTTGAGATGAACATGACTGACTGATGAATATCTTTGGCCTGTAGTGCAAAGATGAATATTTGATTCAAGATGAATATTGGTTGATGTTACAGGGATAAAATATTGATGATGGACTTTTAAATTCATAGATTATAATATATTTCATTCTCTACGTAACTCTTTTATGAATTATTATTTCCGCTGCAAATATTGATCTGAAACTTATTGTCTATTGTATTTTATCATATTTTTTCCTATTGAAGACTAACGATAATTTGTTCTATATTATCTTAGTCATAATATTCTTTACTGGACTAGTTGAGCTCACCCTTTTTCTTTTTGTTCCATTTTTCTTCTCAGGAGGCGAGAATGTAGCGAGTTCTAGTCGGGGTGTGGAATGATGGATCTAGAAAGTTGTCTTAGTAGTCCTCACCATTTTTGTAAAATAATGTACCAATAATTATAATGAGGACTTATTTGGGTGTGAATATTGTCTAGATGGTAATATTTGTATTTAAACTCACAATTTATATGTTGTATTAATAAAGTTGTAGTTGTTTCTGTACCATGTTATTGACGACTTAAAATGGGTGATGTATACCTATTTTGGGGGCGTCACAGTAGTCATACATACCAAATCCGATCCCAACAACGTTTCTTCACCCACCTCATCCCAGTATACTGGAGAACGACACTTTCTTCAATACAACGCCTCAAATGGAGCCATGCCAATACTTGTTTGATAACTATTATTGTAGGAAAACTCCACCAATGGTAAGAACTTGTCCCAACTTCCCTTGAAGTCAAGGACACGGAGTCTTAATAAATCTTCAAGAGTTTGAATAGTCCTTTTCGGCTACCCATCCGTTTGAGGATGATATGCCGAACTAAATCATAAATCTGTGCCCATAGCTTTTTGTAAACTAACCCAAAATCTTGAAGTGAATCTTGGGTCTCAATCAGAAACTATGGATACTAGCATACCATGCAATCTTATAATCTCATTTATGTATATACTATCAAGACGTTCAAGTGTATAAATTTCTCGTATCGGTAAGAAATGAGCAGACTTGGTCAATCTATCAACAATGACCCAAATCGCTTCTATGCCTTGAGAAACCTTGGGAAGACCAGTAACAAAATCCATGGTAATGAGCTCCCACTTCCATTCTGGAATTTCAAGTGGTTACAATGGACCTTTTGGCACTTAATGCTCCGCCTTGACTCGTTGATAAGTTAGACACTTTGAGATAAACGCCACTATCTCTCTCTTCATATTGCTCCACCAAAATGTATGTCGAAGATCACGATACATTTTAGTACTCCCAGGATGGATTGCAAACGGTGTGTTGTGCGCCTCCATCATGATTTTATACTTCAAGTCAGAATCGTTAGGAACACAAAGTCTGTAGTTGACTCGAAGTATTACTTCTTCATCGATTCTTGCTTCCAGAATATTGCCCTCTTGTACTTTCTTCCTCATACGCATCAGTTCCAGGTTTGTATCTTGAGCAACTTTAACTTTATCAATTAAAGTCGATTCTACTCGTATATTCGCCATCATCACATGGGTCCCTGGAGTCTTTAACTCTATCTCCATCCTTTGTAAGTCATACAAAATGGGCCTTTGCGTTGACAATATTGCACTCATACCCGCATATGATCTTTTACTCAATGTGTCAGCTACTACGTTTGCTTTTCAAGGATGGTATTGGATGGTATGATCATAATCTTTCAATAACTCAAGCCATCGTCGTTGCCGCATGTTGAGTTCCTTTTGAGTGAAGAAATATTTGAGGCTTTTATGATCCTTATAGATCTCCACATTCTCTCTATACAGGTAATGCCTCTAGATCTTAAGCACAAAAACAACAGCTGCCAACTCTAGATCATGAGTAGGATAATTCCTCTCATATTTTTTAAGTTGTTGTGAGGCATAGGCTATAACTTTCCCATGTTGCATGAGAACACATCCTAACCCTTTCCCTGAAGCATCATTGTAGATGACAAATCCCTCCGAGCCAAATGGTATTGTCAGAACAGGTGCTGAAATGAGTCTTCTCTTGAGTTCTTGAAAACTCTTCTCACATTCCTCGCTCCAACCGAACTTTGTATCTTTTCGAGTTAGCTAAGTTAATGGAGTAGCGATTCGAGAAAATTCTTCCACGAATCTCCGATAATAACCAGCTAAGCCGAGAAAGCTACGTACTTCGGTCACTGATTTTGGTTGCTCCCAGCTTTGAATTGCTTCAATCTTTGCTGGGTCAACAGATATTCCATGATTTGATATCACGTGCCCAAGGAATGCTACTTCCTCAAGCCAGAACTCACATTTCTTCAACTTGTCATATAACTTGTTTTCACGAAACTTTTGGAGTATCAGCCTCAAGTGTTGCTCATGGTCTTCACGGGTTTTGGAGTATGTGAGGATGTCATCAATAAATACGACCACAAAGTGATGCAAATATTCCTTGAATACTCGGTTCATCATGTCCATGAAGGCAGCAAGAGCATTAGTTAATCTAAAAGACATGACTAGGAATTCATAATGCCCGTATCGAGTTCTGAAAGCAGTCTTTGGAATGTCATCAGTTTTAATCTTCAACTGATGATATCCGGAACGAAGATCAATCTTTGAAAAGAATTTAGCTCCTTGCAACTGGTCAAACAGGTCATCAATGCGAGGCAACGGGTACCTATTTTTGATGGTGACATGATTCAACTCCCGATAATCAATACAAAGTCGTATACTTTAATCTTTCTTCTTCACGAATAGAACAGGAGCACCCCAAGGAGACGTACTAGGACGAATGAAACCGATGTCTAACAATTTCTGTAGTTAGGTTTTTAACTCCTAAAGTTAAATAGGAGCCATTTGATATGGGGCTTTGGAAATGGGTTTTGTACCGGATTTAAGGTCGATACAAAATTCAATTTCATGCTCTAGGGGTAGGCCAGGAAGTTCTTCAAGGAATACGTCAGGAAATTTATGAACAATAGAAATATCATTCAAATCTGACGTATCTTTATTTAAATCTGTGACATGGGATAAGAAAGCTTGACATCCATTTTTTTAATAAACGAATAGCTTTATGACTTGATATGACATTGATTGATTTTAGTGGTTTGGTTGCTTGAATTCGCATAATAGGTTGGTTAGGAATATGAAAGCTAATAACCTTACGAAAACAATCGATTTAAGCATGATGAGTAGTTAACCAATCAATCCCTAAAATCACATCAAATGAAAGTAATTTCAAGGAAATAAGATAAACAGGTAACATGCGGTTACCGATTTGAATCAAACAAGACTTATAAACCGTGGATATAATGAAGGTTTCTCCCAACGGAGTTTCAACAGATAAGTCAAAGCCTAATTTCTTCGGAGTCAAATTTAAACGTTGAGCGCAAGTAGGAGAAATGAAAGAATGGGTAGAACCGATATCAAATAAAGTATAAACTTCACTAGAGTTTATGATTAGCTTACTCGTGATCACCTCGTTCAGATTCCTCGCTTTTTGGGAGGTTACGACAAACGCTCTCCTTTGAACTGCCGGTTTTGTCTTGTCTGGAACACCCTTTGATGCCTCCATCCCAACTGTACTTGACTTTGGTGCACGACAAAATCGGGCTAGGTGACCTTCTTTTCCACAATTGTAACATACTTTGGACTGCATCGTGCAGTTTGGACTTATGTGTCCTTCCCCTCCACATTTGTAATATACGACCGGTGGTCGTTCTTCTTCCTTTAAAACAGGTGCTAGTGCTGACGTCTTTCCATCATTATTGAATCTCCTCTTCTTGAAATATCCACTCTTATTATCATTGCCATGATTACCACCGAAGTGATTGCCATTTCTGGCATGTTGATTCCCTTTATGTTTGTTGTCACCGCTTCGATGACTGCTACCACTGGTATTATCGACTTGCTGGTTGCTCTATCTTGGTTGGGTTAACTCATTATTGCGCTCCAATAACTGAGCCTTATTCACAACATCTGAATACAAACACCGTTTATAAGAGATAAGGTATTAACGTATCTCGGGTTTCAAACCTCTTAGAAACATCCGCGTCATTCTCTCCTCATTATCAACCAAGTTGTGAGATCCCGAATTTTATGAAATAAAAGTATTCAATTTTTTTATTTTGGTAAATAGTTAAATTGATAAAAGTTTAAAGTTAAGGATGACATTTGAAAATTTTTCAAAGTAAGCAAGTTGTCATAAAATAATTGGTGGTAAAATACGCGTGGTTGCATAATAGCACACGGTATTGATTATTAATGCTTACGTGAGAAGTCACTCAGTTTAATTCAATTATTGTCGATATTTTATATATTATCAAATCAATAATTGAGATAACAAAGTTATTAATATTATTATTTGTAATATTAACGATGTCTAGAAGTTCTGCTAAGGAGAGGTTTGGTCACCTAATTGCGCGCCAATAGAGAGAAATTCTTATTGGAAAACCTTCTCTTTCCTGGAAACGACGTGGTCGATTAATAGTGTGAATTATAATAATGATGATGAAGTTTTGTTTTATTAGTATTATTAATGTAATAAAACATAAAACTTTTTATATAAAACAGAATACCTTTATAAAGTTATTCATTTTATTAGACTATAAATAGAATATATTATATTCTATTATGCATAGTATTTTGCATAGTAAAATCTTTTTATATAAAACAGAAAACTTTTATAAAGTTATTTGTTTTATTAGAGAATAATTAAAATAAATTGTTTATAAATTTAAGAAATGATTAAAATATTCTTATAATATTAATGATATTAGATTATGAGATTATTAAGTGATTGATAACATTGGGATATTCTTGAACCCTGGATTAATTATATTATAAATGTTAATATTTATCCTTTATCTCATTTGATTGATTCTTTATATTATTGTCATGATCCTCATGCTTATATTGTGTTGGCCCATAGTGCATGGATAATTCGTGGTCGTGGTACTATTAAGTTGAGTCTCGGCATTATTGGTTTTACAGTTATATATTTTTGGCCTGTAATGCAAAGATGAACTGTTGGTTATTGTTTTTACAGTTGTATATCTTTGGCATGTAGTGCAAAGTTGAACTGTTGATTTACTTGATTATAAATATGAATTATGATTTAATTATAATCTATGGTGGTTCAGGTAAAGACAGGTGATGAAAATTATCTTCGTCATGTGTGCGAAGAGGAATTTAGAATCACAATTGTGATTATGAGTTATTCACATGATCGTGGACGGAAATTGTTAATTGATGTTATAGGGATAAAACATTGTTGGTGGACTTTTAACATGGAGAAGATAATAGACCTTATGGTCTATTTGACTCTTTTAATGGATTGCTCGTTCCGCTGCAACTATGGTTGAAAAGTTTTATCATCTACCATATGTTCTAAATCTTTGATTTATTATTGATGAAAGTTATTGATAATTTAATTATCTTTAGTCATGATATTCTTTACTGGGCTAATTGTGATCACCCTTTTGCTTCATAATTCCTTTCAGGTAATAAGAGTGTTCCACGACCAAACTAATATTCCCCGACAACAATGAATATTTTATAACCACTTGCTTCTTTGAAATATTTGCGCATTTTACCCATAACTAACCACATTAATCAAATCAACCCTTACTATTTCAAAATAATAAATAGAGCAAATTCAATTTCATTTATAATAAGTTGGGGTCTTACAACCTCCCCTCCTTATGAAATTTCGTCCTCGAAATTGATGTACGTACCTGGTGTTTCGAAAAGGTGAGGATACCTCGCTTTCATTTTCGTTTCCAACTCCCAAGTCATTTCCTCTATAGCATGGTTCCTCCACCAAACTTTGACTTATGGTATGACCTTTGTGCGTAGAACATGCTCCTTCCTATCCAAGATCTTGACAGGTATCTCTTCGTACGTTAAGTCTTCGGCTTTCTCGTCTAGTTCTAACTCAATAACGTGGTTCGGGTCTTTCACATATTTACGAAGCACAGATATGTGAAAAACATTATGAACACGAGACATACTTGGAGGTAACGCGAGTCTATAGGCCACATTTCCTACCCGATCAAGAATCTGAAATGGACCAATAAATCGTGGATTGAGCTTTTCTCTCTTCCCAAATCTTCTAACTCCCTTCCATGGAGCAACACGCAACAATATATGATCCCCAATACTAAATTTCACGTCCTTTCGATGAAGATCCACATAAATCTTTTGTCGATCCTATGCCATTTGTATACGTTGTCAAATCATTTGGATCTTTTTCGTAGTCATACGTACCAACTCGGGTCCCAACAATGTTGCTTCACCCACCTCATCCCAACATATTGGAGAGTGACACTTTCGTCCATATAATGCTTCGAATGGAGCCACACCTATACTTTCCTGATAACTGTTGTTGTAGGAGAATTCCACCAATGGTAAATACTTATCCCAACTCCCTTTGAAGTCTAGGACACAAAGTCTTAATAGATCTTCAAGAGTTTGAATAGTCCTTTCTGATTGTCTGTCCGTTTGAGGATGGTATGCCGAACTGAATCGTAAATCCATGCCCATAGCTTTTTGCAAGCTAACCCAAAATTGTGAAGTAAATCTTGGGTCACGATCCGAAACTATAGATACTGGCATGCAATGCAATCTCACAATCTCATTTATGTACATACGAGCAAGACATTCAAGAGAATAAGTCTCCCGTATCGGCAAGAAATGAGCAGACTTGGTTAATCTATCAACAATAACCCAAATAGTATTTATGCCTTGAGAAACCGTGGGAAGACCCGTAACAAAATCCATGGTAATGTGTTCCCACTTCCATTTTGGAATCTCAAGTGGTTGCAATGGACCCTTTGGCACTTGATGCTCTGCCTTTACACGTTGACAAGTTAAATACCTCAAGATAAACTTCGCAATATCTCTCTTCATATTGTTCCACCAAAATGTATGTCGAAGATCACGATACATTTTGGTACTTCCAGGATGGATTGTAAATGGTTTATTGTGTGCCTCCAGCATGATCTTGTATTTCAAATCAGATTCATTAGGAACACAAAGTCTGGAGTGGACTCGAAGTATTTCTTCTTCATCGATTCTTGTTTCTGGAATAACACCTTCTTGTACTTTCTTCTTCATAAACATCAGCTCCGGGTCTGTGTCTTGAGCAACTTTAACTTTTTCGATTAAAGTCGATTCTATGAGTATACTTAACATCATTGCATGGGTCCCCGGAGTCTTGAATTCTATCTTCATCTTTTGTAAATCACACAAAATGGGCCTTTGTGTTGACAACATCGCACTCGTTCCCGCGTATGATCTTCTACTCAATTCGTCAGCTCCCACGTTCGCTTTTCCAGGATGGTATTGAATGGTGTGGTCGTAGTCTTTCAATAGCTCGAGCCAACGTCGTTGCCACATGTTGAGTTCCTTTTGGGTGAAAAAATATTTGAGGCTTTTATGGTCTGAATATATCTCTACTTTCTCCCCATATAGATAGTGCCTCCAGATCTTTAGCGCAAAAACGACTGCTGCCAACTCTAGATCATGAGTAGGATAATTCCTCTCATATTCTATAAGTTGTCGCGAGGCATAGGCTATGACTTTCCCATGTTGCATGAGAACACATCCTAACCCTTTTCCCGAAGCATCGCTGTAGATAACAAATCCATCCGAACCAGATGGTATTGTTAGAACAGGTGCCGAAATGACTTTCCCATGTTGCATGAGAACACATCCTAACCCTTTTCCCGAAGCATCGCTGTAGATAACAAATCCATCTGAACCAGATGGTATTGTTAGAACAGGTGCCGAAATGAGTCTCCTCTTAAGCTCTTGGAAACTCTTTTCGCATTCCTCACTCCATACGAATTTTATATCTTTCCGAGTCAGTTGAGTTAATGGAGTAGCGATTCGAGAAAATCCTTCCACGAATCTCTGATAATAACCAGCTAAGCCTAGAAAACTACGAACTTCAGTCACCATCTTCGGTTGCTCCCAACTTTGTATTGCCTCAATCTTCGTCGGGTCGACAGATACTCCATGTTTTGACACCACGTGCCCAAGGAATGTTAATTCTTCAAGCCAAAACTCGTATTTCTTCAACTTGGCATAGTGCCATATACGTGAATAGATACGTGAATAGTAACTCTGACACTAAAATACAAGAATTTCACAAGAAAAATCTTACCAATATTTCGGCATAATGATATTAAAAGAAATAATATCATTTATAAAAAAAAATAACATCCCTTACCTCAGAAAGACAGTACTTCTGACTGGAATACTGGATATAGTGATGAAGAAACTTGTACCGTATAACAACACTCAAAGTATCAAAATGCTTACAAGAATACGCTCGATAATATAGAGAGAGAAATCTTTAGTTTCTGGTGTGATTTTCAATTCTAACCTAAGCACCCTATTTATAGGAAACTGCTTAGAACACCAAAGCAGAAAATTTAATAAAATATTAATATAATTATAAAATTTTCCTACACCCACTTTGAAAAATTAAACTCAGAACATTTGCAATACTAGTGGGACCCACAAACTTGTTAAAATGTTTTTCTTAAAAAAACATTTTAAACTCAAAAATTAATTATTTCGGAACTTCGGAACTTTAATAATTCATAATAAATAGCCCTTTAATTAGAAAAATTCAAATCTTATGTCCATTTCATAGGAAATTTAATTCTCTACAACTTTGCAGAAGAAAGTTTTTTCCAAATTCCAAACAGAAATTGACCGATATCCACATACATACGATTTTGCAGGCTATGATCAAATTTCAGTCAAGAAATGAGGTCCACAAACATGAAAAATATGTTTTTAATATTTTTAGTAACAAAAATACTCTTCCTCCTCTTATACTCATATATCCCATATTTATTGTAAAAATATCACCATTATTATATTATTATAATATAATAATATATTTAAATAAATTATTTTATCAGAAAAAGATAAAATATCAATTTTTCAACAATTGTCACTTTAAAATTTTCTCCATCTACATCCACATAAAATGAATATTTTTCTTATCATATAAATCAATAATTAATTATTCACAAATAATATTACAGAATTACAATATCGACAACCAGACCGTTCCCAGGAAAGGGGGGCTTTCCAATAAGGATTTCTCCTTACTGGCGCGCAATTAGGTGACCAAACCTCTCCTTAGACAGAAATTTCTAGACATTACCAATAATGTTATCTAATAATATTATTCAAATAATATGAATTATTGCTCCAATAATGGAAAATACTGTGTAGTGACAATTATTGAAACAACAATAATATAAAATATCAACGTAGCAATTATTGAATCAATAAAATAAAACATTGAATAGTAATTACTGTAACAATTATTGAGTAGAGCCTTCTTTCGTAAGAATCAATAATTGGTGCAATACCGTGTGCTACTGCGTTTTAAACATTGAGTATTTCAACAGTATTAATGGTAACAACTACGCCGTTATTTATAAACAACTTATACTTGTCATTTTCTTCATCCAATCGCTTTTTATTATGGGGCCCACACAAGGTTGCGTTGTCGTACAAATATTCCCTGACAACAGGAATATTCCACGACCAAACGAATATTCTCCGACAACAATGAATATTTTACAATCACTTGCTTATTTAAAATATTTGCATATTTTACCCATAACTAACCACATTAATCAAATCAACCCTTACTATTTCAAAATAATAAATAGAAGAAATTCAATTTCATTTATAATAAGTTGGGGTCTTAAAAACTTTACCTCTTTCATGTGACGAATACTTTCAGGAGAGTACTTATCGTTGAACAGTTCTTGGAACTTCTCCCAAGACATCTTCAGTGCGGCAGGTTGAGTACGTTTTACATATTCCCACCAGTAATCTGCCTCTGCTCGTAACATGAAGGTGGCAAAGGGAACCTTTTGCTTCTCGGAGCATCCCAAGACATCAAATATCTTGTTGATCTTTTTTATCCACGTCTCTGCCTTAAGTGGTTTTGGCTCTCCAAAAAACTTTGGTGGTCCCAGCTCCTTAAACTGCTTAGCGGTGACCGTTCGAGAGTTGTGAGTGTTTCCACCTGCATTTTAGACAGGAGCCACTTTCGCCTGATGTTGCATAAATTGCATAAAGCCTCTGAACATCCCATCGTTCACCATTTCATCGGTGTTATTATTTATATGAGGATTATTGTCTTCCTGTTTCACATTATCCTGGGCATTAATCTGTGGTGACTCAACGGTCTCATGTGCTTCATTGCTTATCTCAACATTTTTGGATGCCATTTTCAAATACTGCCACAAAACAAGGGTTAATTATCATATCACATATTATCACTATACTCTAACCGACCAATTAAATACCAAATAAACTTAGGTAGGTCATACTAGTGAAGAAATTCCCCGTCTCTCCCCTCCTTGTTCTTGTCTCACATCTCAGCCAGGGATTATATCCCTAAGATTTGATACCAACTGTGACGCCCCCAAAATAGGTATACATCACCTATCTTGAGTCGCCAAATACATGGTACAGAATACAAATACAAACTTAATTATACAAACATCGTGTAATATATGACAAAACATATGCTATGAGTTTAAATACAAATATTATCATCTAGACAATTTCCACACTCAATGGAGTCCTCATTACATTTATTATCACACTATTTAACAGAATAGTGAGGACTACTAAGGCTATCATCTGGACCGTCACTTCGTTCTCATCTATATTCTCATTTTCTGAAGAGAACAGTGAAAGAAAGGGTGAGCTCAACTAGCCCTGTAAGAAATATTATGACAAAGATAATGCAGAATAAATTATCATTAGTCTTCAACAATGTTAAACTGATAAAATACAATAGACATCAAGTTTAACTACAGCGGAATAAGCAATCCATTAGAAGAGTCAAGTAGAGCATGATATCTACTATCTTCTATAATTTAAAATGTTTTCATCAATTTTTATTGCTGAGACTCAGCTTAAAAATAAACCACATCATCGAGTCATCCCTGCACTACGGGCCAAGGATATTCATTAAATCATTAATGGTCATGACTATACCGAATAATCCCTGGTCATAATCATAACAAAAACTGTCCATCAATACACTACAGGCCACTGATGACTTTTACTACAACATTTATAACATTACAGGTCATGATTATACCGAATGATCCCTGGTCATAATCATACCAAGTCCATCTATGCACGTAAGCGAAAGATGACTTTCATCACAATATAAGCATGAGGATGATGACAATGACATAATAATTCAATAAAACAAGTTCAAGAATAAATGTTAAAGATTTATAAGTTAATTTATCCTGAAATCAATTACGTCCAAATTGTCAACATGATACTGCTTTGTAGAGTAAAATTCAAGAATGCTTAGAAGAATATTTCCATGAAAAGATACTGGATGAAGCGCAAATATCCAGGATATTCTACTAATTTCATTGAGTATAGAAGCCAACACTTTAACCAATTGAGTATAATAGAATATATGAAACTGCAAATAGATTTTTGCCCGCCATGCGGTAATCCACGTAGACAGATCATTTCCACAATTTAATAAGGAATGAATACAAAGGATCATTCGCCATGCATGTGGTAATCCACATAGATATGTTATTCCAACAGAATAATAAAGAATGGAATAACAGAAGGATTCACCATGCTTACGATAGACCGTACAAATAGGTTACTCCCAACAGAATAATAAAAAATGGAACCAGGTCAGGCATAATCCGCATAGACAGGATATTCCAACCGAATAAAAAAGAAAGGAACCAGGTAATGCGTAATCTGCACAGACAAGATATTCCAACAGAATAATAAAGAATGGAATAACCATAAAATTCATCAGGCATGCGATAGACTGCACATACAGGTTATTCCAACAGAATAATAAAGAATGGAATAACTCATTTATCCGATTAATTACCCGAATGGTCAGTATAACTTCCAGAAATCAATTAATATCTAAATAAATGTTGATTTCCACTAACACTAATAATTCCAACACAATAGAACTATCAATTTCATCTTTAATCAACTCAAACTTATTCGTCATTAATATTATAACTCACAATATTTAACAACCAGGTCGTTCCCAGGAAAGAGGGGGCTTTTCGATAAGGATTTCTCCTTATTGGCGCACAATTAGATGACCAAACCTCGCCTTGACAGAACTTCTAGACTTTGTAAATATTATAATTTAATAATATGAATAACTTTGTCATCTCAATTATTGATTTAATAATATATCATATAATGCAGATGATACTGTGACAATAATCGAATCAATAATATGAGAGATATGATGCAGCAATTATTGTAGTAATAATTGAGTATAACTTAGTGACTTCTCACGTAACCATCAATAATCAATATCGTGTGTTACTATGCAACCACACGTATTACTGTACTTTTACTACCGAGTAGTTTAACAGTTTAACGGTAAAACTTCCGCCGTTATTTTTATAAAAAGATAATTCTGTCGTTATCTAACTATGAAAATACTTCCGTTGTGGGGTCCACCAATGATTGTGCCGTCGTACGAATATTTTCTATTAAAACGAATATTCCCCGACCAATCGAATATTATATAACCACTTGCTTACTTTGCAAAATTTATAAATATTACCCACAACTATAATATTATATTATATCCACACCATAATATTCAAAAATATATTTCGAGAGAAATTATTCTTTATTTATAAAAGTTGAGGTCTTACAGAAAAGACCAAACTCTTTAGTAGAAGCAGAGTTCGTGGATGCTGTATACAGGTGGATATTCTACTTCGAACATCAGTGTAACAAGCTATTAGGGGGTCAATCGCAATGACAAATCCATTATCGATGCATTGTCTGAACTGGCTACTACTTAAGCGAGCACCTTTGATGGCTCTTTGTATCTAGGGACTTTGCAACAACCCAGTATTCAGCATGAAACAGTTATATTCGTAGAGCGATCTAATTGATGGTTTACTCCATATTTGGCGTATCTGATAGATGACGTTCTTACTTCGTATCAGAGGCTGTCTAAGAAAGTTAAGTACAAAAGTTTCAATTTTGTGCTTATTAATGGTGATTTATATCGAAGGGCTTCTTCATCTATATTGTTAAAATGTTTGGTACCATCCGAAGTGGGGTATGCTCTTTGGGAAGTACACAAAGGTATTTGTGGCGACCATATGGCTGCTAAGTCATTAGTATATAAAGTACTTCGACAGGGGTTCTATTGGCCTACCATCTTTAAGGAAGCTACCGAGTACGTGAAGAAGTGTCCTAAGTGTTAGTTGAATAATCCTATCCCACATCAGCCACCAGAAGAGCTATATTCGATTTTATCTCATATACCCTTTGTTGTCTGGCGGGTAGATATATTGGGTCCATTGCCGAAAGCTAAAGGTCAAGTCAGCTTTGTTATAGTTGTCATTGATTATATGAGCAAATGGGTAGAAGTAAAACCACTTAGACTGATAACAGAACAAGAATGACTGAAGTTTCTAACAGAATCCGTAGTGTTTCATTTCAACATTCCGAAGGTGGTAATATCATACAACGGACGCCAGTTTGTGGGATCGAAGTTTGAAGCATTCTTGAAGGAACAGGAGATTCAACACAGAAAGACTTCGGTAGATCATCTACAATTTTATGGTTGAAAGGAAGTTCGGGTGGACTCGATGACCATTCGATGGTAGCCTATTCGGCAGGTGGTCCTTATGAATTTGTTAGTCCCCGAGTGGTAAACAAATTTCATAGTTGAAAGGAGGTTTGGGTGGACTCGCTGACCATTCGATGGTAGCCTATTCGGCAGGTGGTCCTTATGAATTTGTTAGGCCTCGAGTGGCAAACAAATTTCATGGTTGAAATGAGGTTCGGGTGGACTCGCTAGCCATTAGATGGTAGCCTATTCGGCAGGTGGTCCTTATAAATTTGTCAAAACCCTGTGTAGTAAACAAATTCCAGATAGTGCAAGGAGGATCGGCTGGATTAACCCTGTGCATGATATGTCTCACACTTCGGTAACGATTAAATATTGTATTACTTTATTACCTGATTTTCTCTAAGTGTTGAGTTCGGATTTTGTTGATTACTTACCCATATCTGTTGTGTAATTTGTTTAATTATTGACCAACAGTTTAAGTTAAGTTTAAAAGAATCTTGTACATTATTCAAGTTGGTTGATGGTGAATTATTAACAAGAAATGTTCACAAAGGAGTAATAAGGAATGAAGTTGATATTTCATTGATATTTACATGTTTATACAAAAGATATAAAACTGTTTACAGAAAGTTCTACAGCTAAAGATAAGGGGATGTCATCTTCAGGCTTCTTCATCGTCATCATCACCATCTGAAGAGTCTAAAAGAGATGGATTTACCTTGGCCGCAACGAGCTTTTTCTTGCCTTTACTTCGGCAGATTTCATATCCTTCGGCATACATATGGACGATCTCATCGTTCAGCTCGACGAATTTTCTCTATGCTGCCTGGATTTCCTTACGAAGATCTTCGGTCAGTGGCGGAACCAAATCCCTAAGGGCCCGAAGTTCTTTGAGCTCTTCTTCAAGCTTCTGACGATGTGCCAGATGCTTTGATTCTTTAGCTTGGATATCGTTATTTTGCTTTGACAAGCTTGAGTTAGATTGGGCCAGATCTTCATTCTTCTTTATTAAAATTTCATTCTTCTGAAGCAGGTCGACATTTATATCAATGATGACCCGATGAGTGGCCTTGGTCATTTTTAGTTCTTCTTTGACCTTGTCGATATCCTTCCGGAGGCACTCAATGTTAAAAAGAGCAATGTCAAGATTGCTTCTTTCTTTTACCAACGCAGACTTCAGAATGGCGTTCTCCCTTCGGGCAACATCTTCTTTGGCTTCAACTTCTTTGTATTTGGGACGGAGACGCCCGAAGATAGCGTTTCCCTGCAGATGATCAATATTAGTCAATCAGTTTTAAATAGATGGGCTGAAATATAAATGGATAAGTCAAATATCAGCTTACTTTAGCCTGGTATCTCATTCCTTTATCAGGTCCATGATGGAACTATTGTCGAACCGATGATCATCGGTGTCACAAAAGAATGCATTGTAGAGGTCGAAGGGAAAATTTTCATTGAATTCTGGCCAGAGAATGGGGGATCACATAGCTTCGGGCTTATATTCAGAAGAGGTTACTATTTGTGGCGAAGGTCTGGGTTGTTCGGAGGGCGGTGGTGGTTGAGTAGATGCAGTTTCAAGGATTGGTTCTGATTGGTTGATTGAAGAATGTTTTCTTTTTCAAGCCAATGTTGGAACGGGATCAGCTTGTTCCTCAAGCTTGTCTTCAGAAACATTAATTTCTACTGGAATTGTGGGTGGTTGGGAAGTTTCGGTAGAAGGCACTCCGAGTTCTTCGGTAGATAGGAAAGTTACCTTGGTTTTTGATTTCGACTTGGGCTCAGTTCAGTTTTATATGGGTTCCATTTCTCGTCTTGGGCCAATGTCACTTATACTCTTTTATTAAACATCCTGTTTGAATAAAAGACTGGGGGGGCAATGTTGGGCCATAATACTTTAGACATGATGGGTCTGGGTCTTGAAATTATTGGGTCGGATCGTTGGGCCGACCCATTGGGTGAATAATATCTTTAACTGGGCTTTGACTGGTGATCATTACAAAGATAGAACTTTGACTGTTATCCTGCATCGCATTAATGAGGATTGGACAGTCGGCCAGTGGTGGACAAAGGTGATGGGATCAGTAGGTAAGCTACCTGCAGTGGGGTAGTGTCAGGGTGAGTCGGTGTCACGCAAAACCGGGGACTGAGTATATAAGGATCGAATACAACACAAGAAGAAGGTAACTAATATTTTATCTCTCTCAACTCATTAGATATTATTATCCTCCATTGTTAACCTTGTGATCGCCTGCACTGACTCTCACACCGGAGCTATCCCCCGACGATCGAAGCCGTCAAGCTTTTGGTGTTGTCGTGTTTATTGTGCAGGATCGGATGCGTTTTACGTGATTGAGACGTGTTGAAGGATCTTGACGTTAACAAATATTATATATATATATATCACCCAGATCCCAAAAAAGAGTCACAATTTATGGAATGTTATGGGAGTGCATCTCTTTTTCTCTTTCCTAAAGATGTTAAATTTTGGTGCAACATAAAACAATATGGGTATGCACATAAAAAGTCCATTCAGCTACCTGCTTAGTGAATCAGCCAGCCTTGTGAAGCTTATTCGGTCAGCACTATTAAGAGCTATTCAGATTTTTAATTTTACAAAACAAACAAGTTTAATCGCATTTTTTATTCGGCCAGCAGCATTCAGATTTGTTCAGAAGCTATCAAACACCCCCTTTGATATTTTTTTACTCCACAACAATCAAGTTTTAAAGCACGCTCTTGTTCTTAATTAAGATAAATATCATCTGTAATATTTGCCCATAAATTATCCGATTATTCATTCTTAGTGTAATACTCATCCATAAATCAAGATAAATATCATCTGTGTATGAATTAATGTTGCGTTTGGATCGAATGAATGGAATGAAAAGTAGAACGATTCATTCCAATCTAGTTGGAATGAATTATTCCATGTTCTCTATCTCTCAAAGAACCAAACACAATTTTTTTTATTCAAATCGCAACCAAACACAATTTTTTCATTCCTTAAGAACGAGTCATTCAATTCTCTCCCTCTTTCAACCAATCCAAACGTGGCATATAACATGATGATTCCCATTGAGAATTTATTGTCGTATTATGCTAATAATCTCAACACTTACGAAAAAAAATAGAAATGGAAGTAAATCAATTTCGGTGAATGGATATTGGTGGGCTGCATATTTACTACCACAAATGGACTGTTATAACCTGGCCTCATCCCCGGTCAGCCCATTGTGTGTTACGGCGCCTGCTGCGTCGATGATCTCTCCTTCGCCGCTGCCCTGGACGCTGCCCTAGACGCTGATCTCCTCATCCATTATGGCCACAACTGCTATTATGACAAAGGTTGATTTAGTCCATAAATTAAAAGGAGAAGAAAATAAATTTTAGTGCAGTTGGTAGCTAAACATTTATACAAATGTAACCATTTTAGTTTTTGTGGGTAACCAAGAGAAATTTCAATGCAGTTGGTAACCAAAACTTTCATACAAAGGTAACCATTTTAGTTTTTGTTGGTTACATTTGTATTAAGGTTTTGCTACCAACTGCACTATGAAAAAAAATTATAATACATTATGTATAATTAATTGGTAACTCAATAAAACTGAATTTATTACATTTGTATTAAGGTTTAGTTACAAACTGCATTATGAAAAAAAAAATTATAATATATTTTTTTAATTAATTGGTAGCCCAATAAAACTGAATTGGTTACATTTGTATAAAGTATTAAATAAAAAAAATCTATAATAGATTTTTTTAAAATAAATTAGTAACCTAATAACACTGAATTGGTTAACTTGGTATGAATGTTTGACTACCAATTGTACTATTAAAAAATTGCAGGTGTAGATGTGAATGTGGGGTGAGGGGGTCCGTCAATACTTTACAAATAAACCTCCCATCATATCTTAGTGCTAATTTTATAGTCAGATGTGTCCATTTTGTAACCGTCCAAGTTCCAACCATATAATCTCTCTCTAATCCCATAACTGGAGCACCACTCTACCTATCATTATCTTTCTTTTGAGATTCAAACAAACTTTGTATATACTGCAAATTAAAGCAAAAGAGATAAGCTCCATGAATTTCATTCAAACTTCAGATCTCAAATCCAAACCACCCATTTCATTTCACTCCATATTAACTATAATCACTCATGCTCTGTATTACCGCCTGCGAGCTCGTCGGCGACGAAAGCGAGTTCGACGGAGGGGGGATAGAAGGAAGGAGAGAGAAAGTGTTGAATTGCAACATATTAACACTCAATTAAATTAAAGGGATGAGAATGCACTAATTTTGTAAATAAAACTTTAAATGCATTAATTGTGTAAATATTTTATTAGTGCACTATTGTTATAACAATTTTTAAAAATGTAATAAAAATGTAATTATTTCTAAATTTTATGAACTAAATCTGAGCATGTCAATACTCGGCTCAACTCGATTCATTTACATAATTGCAAAAGAGATTTTGTCCATATTTAAAAGCCGGTAATTTTAATTTGGTTATCGGATCATAGATGCAAGTGGATTGACTTGGGGTTTGGGGGTTAATGGGCAACAGTTAAGTAGGGACGATGAGGCCTACATATCTACACAAAATACTCTCTCTCGTCTCGAATTATAAGATTATTATTGAATTTTTAAAAGTTAATTTAAAATATTTTTAATATAATTTATTTAATTTTTTAAAAATAAATCTTATAACCAATAGTATTTTTAGATAGTTTATGATATTTATAATTGTATTTAATATAAATTAAAAAAAATTCATTTCAATTTTGAGTTTGAAAATGTCTAAAAAATCAATATTGATTTTATAATTTAAAACGGATGAAGTATAATAAAATTTATTCTAGTAAATCTTATGAAAATTAAGTAAACTTTACAATTTTGTAAAATCTTTTATTGTTTCATATAATTTATTTTCATGTCACTACTATTAAATTAATAATTTATTATTTAAAAAATAAATATTAAATAAAACTAGGTAGCTGGGTTATCATGTCCAAAATTATTTGTTGACCCACCAATTCACAAAAATAAAAATATTTTTCACTTTTATTTAAATATATATATATGAGCAAAATAGTTTTTAAAAATGTAAATGTCAATTTAAATCAGCTCTTCCTCTTTAATTTCTAAATTTTAACAAAATTATTATTATATTTTAAAATACACCAATATTCAATATAATAGTCATTCAAATTCAAAACAATTATTTATTCATCCTAAAATCTTAAGCCCATTTTAGTCATTCAAACCCCAAACGGCTAAATAGAGCAAAACATCATATTATTTCGGGAGTGCGCACATTACATTCCGTGCGCACAGTAAGTACACATTAGCTGGCGCAATTTCATGTCACCACCTCACCGTGGCGTCGACACCCAATTCCCCGCGACCCTTCTCTCCCTATTCCATTCCTTCACAATTTCTCTGCAACAAAATACAAAAAACAAAAACAGGAAACAAAGACTATAAAAATTGTCACTATCAAAGCCTCATTTATTCCCAATTCACCCTCATACAATTCCCGATAACCCCATTTGGTCCCCATCCGATGGCTCCTTCCAGCTCGCCGCATTCCCGGGCGCCACCGCAGCTCCCTGCTTTCCGCCGCACTGAGGCGCCGCGCAGCCGTGCGCCGCCCCCAAGGAAGTACAAGTCGATGGCGGAGATCATGAAGACCGCCAGGTACGCTGTGGTCAAGCGCGACGACTACAGCCAAGTCATGTGCGAACAATGCGGGTCGGGCGAGCTGGATGAGGAGATACTGCTATGTGATAGATGTGATAAGGGATTTCACATGCTATGTGTCCGACCCATCGTGGTTCGGGTTCCTATCGGGCTCTGGTATTGCCCTAGCTGCTCGGATCAACCCTGTCCCATCAAAAGTACGAAATTTAGTCCTTTTTACAATCGGCGGCATATATTTTTGTGCATTTATTCTTTTATCAGTTATTGAAATTGAAAACTTTCTGATTCTTATCTGTAACTCTGAGTGAATGCACAATTAAATAATGTTGGTAATGTATACTCTTTTTTTCTTTCTTTCAGAGTTGTCACAAACTAAGATTATGGATTTCTTTCGGATTCAGAAATGTAATGATGTATCGGTGAAATGTATATCACCTCAAGGTATTTGTTGTTCTTATCTAATGATCATGATCAACATTGTTGTTATTTTATGTATGCTGTTTTTATATTTCTGGACTTTGTTTTGGGAATGTATCTGTTCAAATTAGTATTTCATTAACCTTTAGATTGCGTATTAAGGAAAAATAAAAATAGAATTAGTGAGTTGTATATGTCATATACCGTGGTTGAGTGAAATCTTAAACTAGGCATTAAGTTAGTGTCAGTTTTTGATGCCATAAGCACCTCCAAATGCACAACTACTCCCTTCTCTAATCTTAGTTTTTTCAATTTTGAGGTTTGTACGAATTGTTTATAGATTACCAGTAATTTCATCTCGGTATGTTTTGAAAGCTTAAAAATGACAAAGGAAATGATGCTCTTAGATGATTTATATGATTAAAATTTGTGGAATGTTTTAAGTTTCATGGTGTATGTCTCCTGAATTACATTGTGCATGTATTGGTGGCTTGGTGAGGTCTTAAGAGAAATTAGAAGTTGTAATGATTAATGAGGTATACACATTGTCCAGAATTAATATGTTGGTTTGAAGATTAGTGTAGAAGGAGACTTGGATTAATAGTTAGTTTTGCATTACATGGATTAATGTTGGTGTCATGTTCAACTTGTGTCCTAGTTCAAGTACTTCACTCATTTTTCAGTGTCCAAGTGATATAGCTAGTTTCCTCAACTACTGGCTTTGAAGCTTGATCACATATAAATAAGTTATTTCCTCTTTCACTACTTGAAAAAAAAGTCACGATTTAATACATTTATCTCTTATAGGATGTACAGATTTAACTCCTAATACATTATTATGGGAAGGGAAACATCTTGTTTTTAGAATATAATTAAAAAATATGGACGGTGTTCATTGATGCAGGACAATTTTGTCCGATGTGCATTTTCTTTCCACTGTTTGGATTTTCTTTTTGGACAAAACAAATAACCAGATGGCACAAAGTCTTTTTATACTTTTCTCAAAGACTCAAATTCATGTTCTATAACAGAAGATGCTAAAACTTTCTGGAAATATTTCATTTTCTGTAATATAAGACTAAAAATCATTTTCTATAATATACTATAGGCCTTTCCTCCTCCCCTCCCCTTCACTAATAAGACCATACGACTGTTGTAAAGTAATTTTACATGGATATTTTGTTGTTTATGCACTCCCACCATCATTCTTTCAACTGCCACTTATACGTTGTTTTAAATCGTTCATATTTATTAGAGAACTTCTCCAGCCTTATCAACATCCAAATCAGTGTCATTCAAATCAGCTATTTATCAGAAAAGAAAAATCGTAAAAATTAGAAAGGTCTAGCATCTCAATACTCACATGTTATAGTTCATGTTATAGCGTAAACTACTGAAAACCTTGAAGTAGCTAATGTTTACGTTCTTGTGTTCAGCTTTTTCCTCATTCTCTAATATCCGAGACATTAACTAGCGAGAACGCTTGCCTTATGTTCTTATTTTAAAAACCGATACAATATTAAGTTACTAAAGAGCTTGTAATGTGCTTTGCCGAGTCAAGTACGATATGTTTGTTTTGTTTAGCCTAAATCTTTTACTCAACTACTTTAGTAGAAGGAATGATCAATCCTCAATCTTTCTAGATATGAGCCACGCAGGTTTTTTTTTCTTATTTGTTGGTAAGTAAATAAATTTAATTCAAACCTTGAAGTAGCTAATGTTTACGTTTGTGTGTTCAGCTTTTTCCTCCTCATTCTCTTATATCCGAGACATTAACTAGCGAGAACGCTTGCCTTAAGTTATTATTTTAAAAACCGATACAATATTAAGTTACTAAAGAGCTTGTAATGTGCTTTGCTGAGTCAATTACAATATGTTTGTTTTGTTTAGCCTATATCTTTTACACAACTACTTTAGTAGAAGGAATGATCAATCCTCAATCTTTCTAGATATGAGTCACGTAGGTTTTTTTTCTTATTATTTGTTGATAAGTAAATAAATTTAATTCATAAAGACGTCAAAAGGGGATGCCATCACAATCGACGTGGAGCCTAGTAGGCTTTCTGATGTCTTAATCATGATCATAGTGCTTAACTCTTTTCTAAACTCTCCCCCTTGCTCCCTCTTCTTGATTCATCAAGTGTTGTACAAAAATTAGTTAATGCAAGTTTCTTCAATGGACCTGTTCATCAGTATATCTAATGAGAGTTTTTTTTCTTCTTTTGGACACCTCCATTGTCTTTATAACCTCAGTAACTAAATAGGTAGCCGTGCTACTATACGTATTAAAATAATAGTAAAAGTTATGTAACCTGGCCAAGTGGTCTAGGGCCTAGAACCCTTCATATAGGTCAGAGGTTCGAAGCCTCTTTAATCTTCAAAGATTTGCTTGATAAAAAATAATAAGTAAAAATAGTAATAGTTATTATCTGCGTAACAGATCAGATGTACATGTTGTGGAACTCCACCATTCCCATCTGAAAGATACTCAAGATACCCCCTTCCATTATCCTTTCTACCATCCTGCTGAAAGACTCGATATGCAAAATAGGATGGGAAGGAATATGTGGCCTTCCTTGATAAAACAACTATAGCAAATGAAAATTCTCCTAGGAGGTCCACTTCATGAAATATAAGGGAGTTTTCCTCCGATAGTTAAACAAAAATCTACTTGAATCATCTTGGAATCAAATTTCACTGCAACAAACAATGAATTATTTGGTGCCTAACAAGGTTAACTAGTTATTTTAATATCAAAGGAACAATCACTCTCACTTCTAACCTCAGCATATGCAGTGTCTCCTAGTATTACCTCCAAAGCTTGTCTTCCCTCTATCATCTTAGTTTTCTGATTTCATCCCAGAACCACTTCTAATCTAAGAGCCAAAATATTGTTCAACAAATTATAAACAAAACCTAACTCAAAATTTGGTCAACAGAAACTGCATCTTCTTTCTACCAACTGAAGATGTAAGTAAAATTAACCATTGCCCTTTCTCCTCATTTATCATGGCTGTTGGAAGGGTGGGCCTTGTAGAACTTATATTTACTATTATGTAGAAAGTAATTGCCTTCATATTTTAACCTGCAAGCTCACAATTGTTAGTTGAGCTCTTACCACACGATGACTTGGCTATACTCTCCATTATGTGTTTTTCTTGTTAAAGAAAGAAATTGCATGAACTTCTACTATATAGAGTACTAGTTCCTGAGTAAGAGATGTCTTTGGTAAATCTCTCATCCTTTTTGCTCCGTTGTGCTTTGTTAAGCACTTCTCTAAGAAATTTTTGATCTTTTGCTCTCACTTTTAAGCCTTCAAGGTCATCTTATATGTTGCATATTCCCTCTTTTCTGAACAACTAAAGCTATTACGAAGGTATGACAATAGATGAGCTCACAAGTATTTCTGTTGTGTTTGAGGAGTGAAGCGATGATATTTTTCTAGTATGACTCAGATCACTCGATTTCCCGGCTAAAAGATGTCATTCCTTGATACCCTCCCATTTTTATACTTCTTTTGTGTTCTATTTTTTACTAAACTACTTCTCTGTGTTTTTTGAGTCCATTTTTTTTTCTTATTCTAGTTCTTATCCTCCCCCACCCTCCGCGCGTGTCCCCTCTTTCCTTATTTGAGCTTTCTTATCATTCTGAACTAAATCCTTCAAGGGCCATCATGTGCATTGCATGCACGAAGACTTGACCAATTTTCTTGTACTAGTTATACCACTGACATATGTTTGCTGTTTTCATTCTAGATCCTGTTAACTTTGTACGCTATTTGTTATTTTCAATTCTGGTTCTACCTGCTTGATAGATGCCTACTTCTCCTACTATCTATTTTAGTCTCTTCAGACCTAATTTAATACCAATAAATAATGTGTGGTTTCTTTCTCTGTTGCGACCTTATGTTAATCCTCGCCATTTTGTCCTATCTTAAAAACTAGTCCCATCTAAGTAGGGGCAGCCATCTTATATACGCGTGATATGAAGTTTCTGACTGGAGATCCTTCTAAATTTGTGTATTATGTGCATTCGTGTAATTAACATTTGCATGTAATTGGTCAAAATCCTAACTTCTTACTGGCCATTTTTTCCCTTCTCGACTAAACTCCAGATGCTAGAAGACGTAGGAAACGTTCTGGTCAACTAGTGTTACAGAAAAAACGGAGAAGGTTATTGCCATTTAGTCCAACAGAAGATCCTGCGCGTAGGATACAACAAATGGGTTCTCTAGCTTCTGCTCTAACAGCTTTAAAATTAGAATTCAGTGATGAGCTCACATACTCACCTAACATGGCCCCTAGATCTGCCAATCAAGCCAAATTCGAAAGTGGTGGCATGCAGGTACGGACTTGAAAGATCACAATTTAAATTGAGTTCCCTCTCTAGGATCTTATGATTTTAATTTAATGCATCGACAAATATTCCTTTTCTTCAAAATTGCATGTTGACTCTGTTATTTCCTTTTTTTGTTAGATTCTGTCCAAAGAAGATACAGAAACCTTGGAGCACTGTAGAACTATGTACAAAAGAGGCAAATGTCCTCCCCTCATAGTAGTTTTTGATTCATGCGAAGGGTATATAACTTTTTTTGGTAGACCACTTACAATATTGCATTATGGAATGCATATTGAATATGTTTTTGTCTTTTTTTGCAGGTATACTGTCGAGGTTGATGGCCCTATAAAACATATGACATTTGTCACAGAATATACTGGAGATGTAGATTACATTAAGAATCGGGAAAATGATGACTGTGATAGCATGATGACCCTTCTTTTAGCAACAGACCCATCTGAAAGTCTTGTTATCTGCCCTGATAAACGTGGAAACATTGCTCGCTTCATCAATGGCATTAACAATCACACCCCGTAAGCCTATGAACTCTATGTTGTTTCCAAATTCTTAATTTGAAATCGTCTCATGCTTTCTTCACCTAATGTCTTGACCTCTTTGACCGAGTTGCATGTATTTCCATGGTGCTTGTTTTCAAATTATGAAGCATTTTGATTGCCTTTAATTCTGCGCTGCACTATTCCATCTATCGAGCATTTGATTTATTGGCAAAACATTACAATTCAGTCCTTATTCATGTCAAGACATTGTTTAAAAATACCCGACCACTGCGCTTGACATGAATCCAATGTTGATGATGCAGGGAGGGTCGGAAGAAGCAGAACCTAAAATGTGTGAGGTACAGTGTAAATGGTGAATGCCGGGTCTTTTTGGTTGCTAGCCGTGATATTGCTAAGGGAGAGAGGCTATACTATGACTATAATGGATATGAACATGCATACCCAACCCATCATTTTGTCTGAGATCGATTTAGATAATTGTCTCTGAGTTTCTATAGACTCATCGTGGAACTCCAGATCTGGTCAGGTTCAATTATTTAACATGTTTTGTCCCCCTTTCATAGCTCTAAATTGTTGCTGCAGAGTTAACAAAGTCGTGTTCTTTATTTATGAGCCATTAACTGTAAATCATGACGCAATGCTGGCACATTTAAGTGGCTATGAGTATGAGAGAATAGACTAACCGAAAGAGAATTTTCTTTGTATTTAAATATGTAGGCAGAAAGTATTTCGGAAATCCGAGTTGGATCACAGTATGTTTATGAACTGCAGTTTTAGAAAGTATATTTGTTTCTATTGACCTTCCGACTCTTGGTTGAACCATTGGAGGGATTTTCCTTCAAAAACTCTCTCCTTCCCTTCTTTTTCCTCTTAAGTTACTATCATTTTCTTGCTGCATGCCTGCATGTTTCTGTCTTCTTTTGGATGGAGTATTGATGTATTAAATTTCTTTTTTCCACCATATTGGGAATGCTATTCGACCCTTGAGCTATGTTACATGGACTCAGTTGGAGTGTCCTGTTGGACACAGTATTTTGAAGATTCCGACACGATACTCCTCAATTTAGTTTTTTTACAGTAAAATGAAGTGTCTAGTACCATATAACATGGCCCTTGAGATATAACCTTTCAAAGCATCATCCGATAGAATAGAATGGAGTTGTTACCAAGCATATATATATATATATATATATATATATATATATATATATATATATATAGAGTCCGGATCCAGTCCGGGATCCCGGACTCTACTAAAATACGGACCTTTTTTTTTTTTTTTTTTTTTTTTGCTTTTTTTTTTTTAAACAACAAAAAAAAAAAAAAAAAAAATTTATGGAATTGAAATTTTTCCATAATACAGTGTTTTGGGCGTGATTTGGATGCCTATAACGAAATATGTCTGTACAGTCTGGGCAGACTCTACATACATTGGTTGGGGTAGGTGTTAAAAACACACCCAAAACACTTTATTTTGGAAAAATTTCAGTTCCATAATTTTTTTTTTTTTTTTTTAGTTCTACCAAAAAAAAAAAAAAAAAAAAATTTTTTTGAGGTCCGGATTTGATCAGGTCCGGGAGTCCGGACCTGATCAATTCTGTATATATATATATATATATATATAACTGTGTATTATACAGTCGGGCTACGTCGACATATTTTTTGGGTTGTCAATCACCTGTCGCTACCGTAGCCAAAATAGCTATGACAGACAGTTTCTCGCTATAGTCCAAAAAAACGTTGTCATAGTCGACTGTATACTACACACCTATATACATACATTTTTTCATATATATATATATATATATGGCGGGTCTAAACTATAAACATATATAGTTCTTTTCATTAATATAACTTTTGTCCATTCTTACAAATACAAGGTCTGATGCCCCATGGTCTTCGTTCTAACCGTTGTTTCAGTGCCTTGCATGTGTTGGTACCAGCCCTGGAAAACCAAGCTTTTGGTGCTCTTGTGTTTTGACCAAGACAACTCTGAAGGGCCAGTGCCTTGTGAATTAATGACCTTTGATTTGGTCTTTTTCCTGTGCTTGTGATTCATATAAACTACCCCCTCTTTTATACCCATACCAAATGTTCCATTCTCCAATTTAATTGGCCTGGTATAGATTAATTGTGGTCATTGCAAATGCCAAATTGAGAGCTTAATTTCGATATCAACGTACGGATTAAATCGTATTAATTTCGGTAAGGCTTTAATTGGTCGTTAATTAATACTACCTCCGTTTCTAAAAGATTGTCGTTTAAGGTTTTTGCAAGAAAGTATCATTTACCAAGTAAAATTTACTTGAAATTCCATCACTACCCATTTATGAGAAGTTAAAAAACTAGTAATACAAGAGAGAGAATTTATTGGGACAATGAGAGAAGGTAGGGGTAATATGAGAAATTAAATAATTTATTCTTCTCGAAAATTGTAAACAACAAACATTTTGGAACCAATTTTTTTTTTCTAAAACAACAATCTTTTAGGAACAAAAGGAGTAATTACAAAATCTAATCCTAATTAATTCTTTAATTTTTCAATAATTTTGAATTTCAACACAATCACAAGTGATTTACAAACCACTTGGCTGTGAACTGAAAGATAAAAAAATAAAAGCAAGTAAAAGTATGTACACTTTTCTTGGTGGTTCAAATGAACCACACAAATTAATTCAACAAAACTCAACTGCTAGAGAAATTTATCTCATGACCCCCCCCCCCAGCATTCGCAATCTCGATCGGCCATGAGTTTCAATTTTCGTTATCAGTCAATACAAGTATACAACAAGTCAACACATAATTTTATTCAAATTAATTTAGTTGTTCATTTTTAAGTAATTTGGACATATATCAACTTATAATTTTTAAATACAAATGATATAATTAATTATAATAATATATATTCAAATCCAATGAATATAAGTATAATTTGATATAATAATAATAATATATTATGTATGAATCTCACAATAAAATTAAAAAAAAAGTCATAAAAAATATTAATGTCATATATCCATTAGCTAAAGTTGGATGCGAGGCCCATCTATCCAACGTGCATCCTATCATTCATTTTTGTGATTTAAAAGTTGGAATTATTCACATCTGCATAACTGTTATATATGTGGATGGTGAACCCCATCCGCACAACTATTGTGTGGATGAGATATAATTTATGTATTCTTATCTGCATAATAGTTGTACAGATGGTATATCTTGCTGTTGAAATAAATATACAGGAACGTGTTATTGCATAGAATAAATAAAATCAATAAATCATAATAATAAGTACTTACATGAATTGAGAGAAGTCATCTCGTATGTATCACACTTCCGCTGCGCTTAAGGGTGAAGGTCTTCAATTGTCTCTCTCAATCTTAGGATGGATGTATAGGTGTGTATAAAGTTCTTGAGACGACAATTGGGACTAAACCCTAACTGTTTTATTTATAGAATAGCTAAGAGTCAAAATCGTCCATCAAGATTATGAAACCCTAGGGCCCATTATGCCAAATTAATATTAGTAATAATATTTATGGGCCACATAATTAATTACCAAACCCATAAATAAAGTTATTAAATTAATACAATATGTAAGCCCAATAATTACATAAATAGTAAAGGCAACACAAGGATTAAAATATTCTAACATTCTCCCACTTGGCCGAAATACTATTTATATACAAAACATAACGCTTACAATCATTAATTTGGCCAAGTATTAATTTAATATCTACATCTTGTTCAAATAAAAGTGCCAATGCGAATTAATACAATCTTTGTGTCACTATTAACACAAGATCCCCATTAGTTACACAATTAGTACTTTTATTAAAACAAAGATTAACATTAAGCATAACAAGTATGAATAGAGTTTACATAAGTGGTAATAGATTAAACTCTTTCATATGGTCCAAAACATAACCGTACCGTTTGCTCACAAGTTCTCAAGTGTGCACAATAAAGAGAATAGCAAACCATAAACATAATGTGAAGTTCAAAACAACGAGCTCAAAATTGTTGTCTTACATCAAAATAACTTACTAATTAAGACTACCAGTTAAACCCATGCTGGAAACATGTTCTAAAAATAGCTTGGGTGGTAAGCCTTTCGTAAGTGGATCCGCTAACATATCATGCGTACAAATATATTTAATGACAACGTTTTGATCTTCAACTCTTTCCCTGACAAATAAGTACTTAGTGTCGAGGTATAGTTCAGCACCACTCGAAATGGTGCTGTTGGACAAACTAACATTAGAATTATTATCACAAAATACTTTCAATGGCCTTGAAATGGAATCTACAACCTTAAGTCCTGAAAAAAGATTCTTTAATAATATGGCGTGACAAGTAGCATGATAACAAGCCACATATTCTGCCATCACCGTGGAAGTGGTAGTTAACTCTTGCTTATGAGTTCTCCATGAAATAGGGCCTCCTGAAAGCATAAAGATGTACCCTGCTGTAGATTTCTTTTCATCTTTACACTTAGCAAAATCAGAATCAGAATAACCAACAACTTTAAGGTTATCTGTTTTTTCTAAATGTAAGCTTAATATCCTTAGGATATTGATATGAGCTAAATTTGTCACCCTTAACTACAAGGGCGACCGTAGGGAAGCAATTTTGAATGTTGTATTTGTTAAGAACTTTGTTAATATAAGATCTTTGGGACGATCCTAATATCCTGCGAGACCTATCTCGATGAATTTCAATACCTATAACATAAGAGGTTTCACCGAGATCCTTTATTTCAAAATTTCCAGAAAGGAAACTTTTGGTCTTATACAACATGTCTAAGTTATTACTTGCAAGTAGTATATCATCAGCATACAAAACAAGAATAACAAATTTACTCCCACTGACCTTCAAGTATATACATTGATCCACTATATTTTTCTTAAAAATAAAATTACTCATCACCTCGTGAAACATAAGATACCATTGTCAAGAAGCCTGTTTTAACCCATATATGGACTTCTTAAGTCTACATACCATATGTTCCTTGCCTTTAACTAAAAACCTTCTGGTTGTGTCATATAGACATTCTCATGCAAGTTACCATTAAGGAATGCAATTTTAACACCCATCTGATGTAACTCTAAATCATAATGAGCTACTAAAGCCATGACTATTCTAAATGAATCTTTCCTAGATACTGGAGAGAAAGTTTCATTATAATCCACACCTTCCTTTTGAGTGAAACCCTTAGTAACCAATGGATCTTTATTCCTTTCAACGTTCCCTTTAGGATCTAATTTGGTCTTATAGACCCACTTGCAACCAACATGTTTAATACCTTTTGATAATTCTTCAAGATCCCAAACGTTATTAAGCTCCATTGATTTCAACTCATCATTCACGGCTTCAAGCCATTGAGTTGATTGAGCACTCGTAATGGCCTCTTTATAGAAGATAGGATCACTAATCTTACTTGAATCATAGTCAATCTCATTAAGATAGGTTATAAAATCATCAAAATTAATAGGCTTTCTAGGTCTTTCAGACCTACGTAAACACTGCACAATTTCAGGAATATGATTTTCAATAATGTGAGGTTCAACATTAGGTGGTGGCTCAGCTATCTCAGGGGCATCATTCGCCTCAATAGGAGGTTGTTCTGCCTCACCCTATTGAATTACAAGAATAGAAACATAAAACCTGTTTTCTTCAAGATCAATTTTTTAAGCTCACCACTCCCACTTAAATCATCATTATCTAAAACTCTGCATGCCTAGTCTCAACAATTCTAGTGGTATGCGAGGGACAGTAAAATCGAAAACCCTTAGATCTCTTAGGATATCCAATAAATGGAAACTAATGGTTTTAGTGTCAAGATTCTTTATTTGTGGATTAAAAAAAAACTTAGCCTCGGATGGACAGCCCCACACCCGTAAGTATTTTAAACTAGGTTTCCTACCTGTCCAAATTTCATAAGGAATGTTAGGGACAAATTTGCTAGAAACCCGGTTTAAAATATGAACAGCTGTCTTTAATGCCTCAGTCCACAAAACACAAGTAAGCTAGAATTGCATAACATACTACGTACCATATTCATACGGGTATGATTTTGCCTCTCAGTTACTCCATTCTGTTGCGGTGTACCATGCATTGTATACTGAGTGACGATTCCATTTTCTTGACAAAATAAGGCAAATGGGCCATGACTATGACCTGTATCGGAGTGTTTACCATAATACTCTCCGTCTTTATCTGATCTCACTACTTTAATTTTTTCGCTCAAGTTGATTTTCAACTTCAGCTTTGAAAACTTTAAACATATTTAGTGATTCAGATTTTTCATTAATCAGGTAGTCATAAGTATAATGAGAATTGTCATCAATAAACGTAATGAAATATTTGTGTCCACCAATTCCTGGAGAAAATGGTCCACATATATCAGTGTGAATCACCTCAAGAAGTGCACTACTTCTAGTTACTCCTTTCTTATTACCTTTCACAAATTTTCCTTTTATTCATTCAATACAATGGTCAAGATCAAAAAAATCTAGTGAATGAAGAATTCCATCCTTTATAAGACGTTGTATTATGTCTTTTGAAATATGGACTAAGCGTTAATGCCACTATTTTGAAGAATTCTCATTATCTAGTTTTTCTCTTATTTTCACTTTTAGAGGTACTTTCTGTCACATTCTTTGTTAACAAGGATTCAGAAAATACATTATCCAAATTTATCTTATAGAGGTTTCCCTCTAAAGATCCAAAACCAATAACATGATAGCAATGATAAATAATTATTTTATTATTCCCAAACTTAAACGAAAATCCATCAACGTCAAGTTTAGATACAGAAATTAAATTATGTGTCATACTGGGAACATAAAGAGTATCATATAAATACAAGATGAAACCACTCTCCAAAACTAAAAGAAGAGTTCCTAATGCTTCAACTTGTATAGACTCTCCATTGCCAACTTTAATGGTTCTTTCCCCCCTTTTAGAGTGTCTTCTTTAAAAAAAATCCATGCAATGAATTAGTAATGTGAACTATAGCACCAGTGTCAAGCCACCATGTATTAGAAGGAACATCCATTAGAAAGGATTCAGAAGTTACATAATTGATGGACGATATACCTTTCTTTTCAATTCATTCTCTTAACTTAGGGCATTCTTTCTGAATATGTCATTACTTCTTATAGAAGTGACATTTAGGACATGTCTTAGAGTTGTTACCTGAATAATTTTGCCTTATTTGTTTTGGTAGAAATTGGTTTATCCTTATTCTTAAAATCCTTGCCATTTTTTATAAGCTTTCTTCTTATAGGATCCAGTGGTAGTCAAATAAGCAACATTAGGTTTTTCAACCTTAAGCCATTCTTCATCTTGGACGCACATAGAGATTAACTTGCTCATCTTCCACTTTTCTTTCTGCGCGTTATAAGTGATCTTAAATGAATCAAACCGTGCAGAAAAAGAAGTCATAATGAAGTGAATAAGAAAACTCTCAAAAAAAACATCATGTCCATACACTTTAATTTAAAAGCCATGTCGTTCATCAACATAGTGTGCTCGCGCACTCCACTAACCCCATCATACCTGCTAGTGATCATTTTCAAAATAAGGGTACTTGCATGTGTTTTAGAAGAACCCTTGAATTGTTCCTCGACTAAAGTTAAGTACTCTTTAACATTCTCAAAGTCAGGAATGACTCCTCGAATGACTGTCGTGATAGAGTTTTTTCATAATCATAAGTGAAATGCAGTTGGATCGTTCCCACTTTCATAAATAACATTTTGCTCAATTGAGCTAGTAGTTGTAAGTGGAGCAAGATGATCCACTAGTAATGCATAGTCCAAAACCATAGTGCCGAAAACAATTTTCACTTACACTTTTCAAGCAGTAAAATTAGTTTCATTAAAGATTTCAATTTCAGAGAGATACCCATAAATACTAGTTGGAGTCAATGTCAAAACATAATCAAGCTCACAATCATGCTTACAAAAACTAAAAGAAATCTACAATGTACAACAATAATTAATAATTAATCATAATAAAACCAACTGTAGGGCAAGCAGTTAGTTACATAAAATCTATTTACAACACCCAAAAAATAGATTTTAATGAGACGTTGGTGCATAATTATTAATTTTTCGTTGGTCCAATTAATAATATGCTAATAACATCCCCATAATATAATGCAAAACACATTTATCCACGCATCACCGTTGGGCAGAAACAAAATAAACATGTTACTTATGCAATAAAATTCCATTTAAGAAATTTTAATTCTAATTTTTCCGTTGGGTAAAATTAAAATATTTATTTATTAAATATAACACTATGTGACTTTTCTTAATCTTTAATTGTTTCAATTAATAATACTTCGTTGGGCTGATTATTAATTTTAACAATAAAAGAGTCACGCATATATGTAAATTATTATGATCAAACTCAATTTTCTTTAAATATATTAATCAAGTTTGAAAATTAACATTATTTAAAATTTACATGTAACAACTTAAAATCCCTAATAATATATCACATCATGTTCAAAATTTTAAATTAAAATATATAATTATGAACATGAACTGATTATAAAATAATCACGTTAATTTTAACATGAATACATGAGGGCATAATAATATCATAATATTATCCCATTTATATAATAATATATATTATCGCACTGTATTTATGGGTGCATGACATGATCTGTAAGAATTATATGACATGATCTGCAGGAATTATATATATGATGACATGCGCAAAATAAAAGGTAGTCTGTTTAATATCATAGCTTTCTTTTACTAATATAAAGTAGGAGGGCATGATATTATTGTTTGACATTATTTAGATATGAAAGATTGAATCATGAATACATGATCCATCCAATGAGAAATACTATACAGTATTTGATTTTACGAAAATTGATAATATATGATTCTTGATTCATACTGTTCATAATGAATTTATAATACATGAGTCATATTAAATGTATGCCAAACAGAAGAACAGATTGACAAAATATATGTTCCAGCATCAAATACTAATCCTTACCATACATTGTTGTCATGAACTGGCATTTAGTTTTCCCAGCATATGGCGGCAACCAAGGATATGTCAGAGATACCTTCTTTGGCTTGATGAATTGAGAGAAGTCATCTCGTATGTATCACGCTTCCTTTGCGCTTAAGGGTGAAGGTCTTCAATTGTCTCTCTCAATCTTAGGATGGATGTATAGGTGTGTATAAAGTTCTTGAGACGACAATTAGGACCAAACCCTAACTGTTTTATTTATAGAATAGCTAAGAGTCAAAATCGTCCATCAAGATTATGAAACCCTAGAGCCCATTATGCCAAATTAATATTAGTAATAATATTTATGGGCTACATAATTAATTACCAAACCCATAAATAAAGTTATTAAATTAATACAATATATAAGCCCAATAATTACATAAATAGTAAAGGCTACATAAGGATTAAAATATTCTAACACTTGCATCCGCTAAACTATCGTGTGAACGAGATAAATCATAAGTCATTCGATTTTTTTTAAACGGTCAAAGATATATGAGTTAGATCGATAATAGGAATTCTTATCCAACTTTGGATATATATATATATATATAGAGAGTCCGGATCAGGTCCGGACTCCCGGATTTTAATAAAATCCGGACCTTTTTTTTTTTGCTTTTTTTTTGAAACAACTAAAAAAAAAATTATGGAACTGAAATTTTTTCACAATACAGTGTTTTGGGCGTGATTTGGATGCCTATACCAAAACATTTCTGTACAGTCTGGGCAGACTGTACATACATTGGTTGGTATAGGTATTAAAAACACACCCAAAACACTGTATTATGAAAAAATTTCAGTTCCATAATATATATATTTTTTTAGTTGTTTCAAAAAAAAAAGCAAAAAAAAAAATAAAAAATTGATCCGAATTTTAGGACCTGTCCGGACTCCCGGACAGGATCCTTGTTCTATATATATATATATATATATATATATATATATATATATATATATATATAACAGCCCTAGAAGAGATCCACATCTAAATAATGCATGTTAAGGGTAATTTGGCCATTAATTTCATTGTATTTAAATAGGTAATCTATCTAAAATATGTAATCTATCCAAATTAAACAACTCACACATATAATACACAAAAAAAACATTAAAAATTTGATATATTATGCACCTAAAACCAATAATCACAAATCTTCTAAACATTCTTAGATACATTTATAAATTAAATACAAATTATGTATTAGATGACAATAAATTATTATTACTCTTCATCCATTTAACACTATTTAAACAACGCCCCCTCTAAATCTATATTAAATTTTTTTTTTGAAGAACAAACGCTATTTTGAAACGAATATTTACCACAAAGGAATCGACAAGAAAAATGAAAAAAAAGTTAGTATAATTTAGAATGAATAAATTATTATTAGAAATATGTAGTTTTGATTTTCATATTACAGATCTTAAAAAGAGCATGTTTAAAATTAGTACTGTTCTCAAAATTGTTAAATTGAATTCAATATATTTTCAATTGGGTTTCAAAAGTTTTGCAAGTTGTTCTACAAATATATTTCTCATTAATCAGCAATGCATGACCCACCTTTTTTATTCTTTCTCCGTTCCTTTAATCCGTGTTTTTAAAAAGTGCAATTTGTTGCTTTTAATATAGTGAAAAAGGGATATGCCATATACGGTATCTACCCACTATATTCTATAAGGTTAATACGTTAATTTTAAAAGATAAATTTAACCGTACAAATTTAAATAATATATAAAAAAATTATAAATATGAATTTTCAAATAATTTGGTGATATTTATTATCGGCTTCATAGTAATAAAAGTTTAATTAATTTTAGTAGTAAAAAATATACTTATTTTATAATATTATAATAATTGTGCTAAACAATCTCAAATTAAATATAAACTTACGTTTACTAATATTTTTGCATGATCTTTATATTCGTAAGGTTAAATTTTACTAAATTTTTTTGGAATAAACTCATTCTATAAAACTAAGGTATACAACTTATATACCCTAGATGGTATCTCCCGCAAACCCCTTAATTAATATATCATTGTAAATTTGAAAAAAAAATATTAATGACTTAGTTTTTTATATTATCCCTACATTACATATTAATTTAATTTTTTTTATATTTGTAATAAATTTTAGAAAGATAATATTGAGATTTCATATCCAATTTGATCAATCAACATTAATTACAAATTTAATCTTTGATTTGTTTTTAAACGTCAATTAAAAATGCACGAAATCGAAACGACAGCCCCCTTTTCTCTCTTTTTATAGCCTCGTGGACGGACGAAAGAAGGGAAGTTACAAAATTGGGTAGTGAAGACTCGGAAAGTAGACAGCAAGCAACAGCTTCTCAGCTCCCAGACCTTTCTATTAGTCAAGCGCTAACGAGCAAGTTCAGTATACGTAACGAGACATTAGAGCAACAACTTTTGCGCAGCTCAATCCGTTGCTTATTGCCCCTTTCTCTAATAGAAAATGTCAACTTTGAAGCCGGCTGCTCTCCTATACTATACTAGTTATAGGGCTAACGTTTGACTAAATATTAGGGTTAACATTCTAATACTACTATCATTTTGAGAATTTTATCAAGAAGTTAATTAGTGGTTATAGTTATTAGATCCATCTATACACAAATCATCAACCATTTAAATTTAATTACTGTGGACCCAAGTATAAATTAGGGTTCACGTACGACCTAAAGAATTAAATGACAAACAGAAAAGTCGAAATAAATATGCGATTCGGGAGATGTCTCCTCGTGTCCCGAGGTAGAAGACTCGTGGAGGCAACTCATTTTGAGAATTGATTGAGGAATTGGATTGGTGGCTAGAAGGGCAGGACTATCTGGGCATTACTCTAATGACTAAGGGTAAATTTGGAATTTCTCTGAGGTCATGTGCCTAGCACATGACCACTCTCCAGAAAACCTTATAAATACCCCTTCCACTCCATTGGGAAGGGGATCTCTCTTCAGACACAGGACTTGGACTCTTGGGAGATCGAAGGACCTGGGCATTCTCTCTCAACACTCAAGAAAACTCTTGGAATCCCAATAACCCTAACAAGGTTTCCGGATTCTAGGAGTGGAAGGACTCAAGAAGAAGGCTCTTGGAATCCCTGCTACCCTAACACGGTTCCCGAATTCTAGGAGTTCGGCCACGCGTCGTTGGAGTAATCGCCCACCTATTATTCTCCCCTCTTCAATCAATCAATCAATTCCGTGCTCTTCGTGGATTTCTCTTCTCCTCAGTCAACACGAACCTTAATCCTAGCAAGGTACGATTTCCTTGCCCATATTTCTTTGACGACTCTGCTGGGGAGGTGTAGAATTCGTGAAGGGTATGCCCACAACTCGAAGTGGGAGAACTACAGGAAGAGCTGCTTAACGAATAAATAGTATTACCTCACCAAATCTAGTTCCAAGGCAAGCAACTCAAGCTTTCCAAGGCGCAAATCTGGATTTTGACCAACCACTTATTGAAGACGCTTCACAAGGGAGTTCAACATCACCACATATGGCTAATCAACAACAAAAAGCGCAGAAAGGCAAGGAAAGGATGCAAACGGAGAGCAGACCAATGTTGTGCAACTGGAGATGCTCAAGGCATTAAAGGAAGGACGGGAAGGACAAGGGATGATGATGGCCATGATGTTGGAGATGAAGAGGAAGCAAGAGGAGATGGAGAACTTTCGCCAGCAATTGATGCAGATCCCTACCTTCAAGACCATGTTCTCAGGCAGTTCGCAAAGAGAACAAGCAGGAGTGGAGGACAACAACAATGGCAACAACAACAAAGAGAACCAAATTGTACCTCCATCGACGGAAAGTCAGTTGGTTCCAATCATCAACTTGGAGCCCCAGAATAATGGTGACGTGCCACAACCTAGGTTGGACGCAAGCCAACCTCAGACAAACATCATCCCAACTACTCTCCCAACATTTTCACACGTGCAGATGCCGACCATTCCAGGCCATGTCCAGCGAGTGAGCTAGCAACTACCACCAGCGCTTGCTTTGAATGATGCAAGTGTGCATCAACCAATCTCTTTACCATACATATCGCCTATACAGCAGTATATCATAACACCCCAGAGAGTTCACGCCACGAGCCAGTAAGTGACGAAGGATGATATGATCTATGTGATCAATCAACTTCGCAGGTAGACATCCCGACCCTCGGAGTTAGACTTTACTCCTCCTTACCCGACACACATTCAGAGACAACCTTACCCGACAGGGTATATCGAGCATCCCCCGTAATTTCCAAAATACAATGGGGAGAAAGGAAATGCCACGGAACACATTGCCAGGTTCGTGAAGTCAATGTCTCCATGGTTAAGATATGACGAAATTAACAATCACAATTTGTTGATGAGGGAATTCAACAAGACTTTAACAAATAATGCCTTCAGTTGGTACTACAACTTGGAGAAGAGATCAGTCCATGATTAGGATGATCTAAAATTGCATTTTTTAAAGAAAATTTTCTATGTGCAGAAACAGGTAACCATCGTAGAGCTCATGAGATTCAAGCAGAAGTCAAACGAGGAGCTGTCAGATTACGTTGATAAGTTCAGGGCCCAAACACAGAAGTGTGCAAAGCCAATTGAAGAAAAGAACTTGGTTAGCATATGCAACAATGGTACTTTAGACGCTTTCAAGCCCCACCTCATTACCAAAGCTTGTGATTCATTTGCGACCCTCTCATCTTTTGCACGTGACTTGGGAGGAATCATGACTTCGCCCACCAGCCATGTGATGGTTACATGGAAGGGCAAGAGGGCAGCAACTGTGGCTTTGGTGTATTCTCAGTCAAAACCACAAGGGGGCAAGAGGGAAAAAAATGAGAAATTTGAGCGAAGCACAGAAAAGCATGGGGACAAATATACTAGAATGCCAGTTCCGGAGGCTATCACATGCAGCAAGAAGGCATTTAGAAACCTGTATGAACAATGGGTTGAGCATGAAGTGGTGAAGCCTCAAAGGCCCCGACTGGTTGTAACGGAAGAGATGAAAAGAAGACTGAACTTCTGTGTATACCACCAATACGCAAGACATTCCACTATAGACTGTTACAGTCTGCGGAGGATATACCATGAGAAGCTGGCGGCCAGAGAGATTGAACTAGGAGAAGAAACATGCAACACTATCACCCATGGTGCAGTCCCGGAGGTCAAGAACCCAAATACTGGCTCTACCATAAAAAAAACTCTGAACTATAGATGAATTAAAAATCCACCCAAGATGGTGGTTGTAAGACCCCAACTTTTTATAAATAAAATCGAATTTCCTCTAATTATTATTCTTGATTAATAAGGTGGTAATTTGATATAATGCTTTGGTTATAAATGAAATGTGCAATTTTGGCAAAATAAACAAGTGGTTATTAAAATATTTATTTTTGTCGGGGAATATTCGTTTGGTCGTGGAATATTCGTACGACGGCGCAGCCATTTGTGGGCCTCATAACGGAAAACAGTTGGATGAAAGAAAACGACAAAGATTGAGTTTTATAAATAACGGCGTAAATTGTTACCATTAACACTGTTGGGTTACCTGGTGGTTAAAATACAGTAATATGCGTGGTTGCACAGTAACACACGGTATTGTACAGTATTGTTGAATTATTGATTCGTACGTAAGAAGGCGCTACTCAATAATTGTTACAGTAATTACTGTTCATTATTTTATTTTATTGATTCAATAATTGCTGCGTTGATATTTATATTATTATTGTTTCAATAATTGTCACTGCACAGTATTTTCCATTATCAGATCAATAATTCATATTATTTGAATAATATTATCAGATAACATTATTGGCAATGTCTAGAAAGTTCTGTCTAAGGAGAGGTTTGGTCACCTAATTGCGCGCCAGTAAGAAGAAATTCTTATTGGAAAGCCCCCTCTTTCCTGGGAACGGCCTAGTTGTCAGTACTGTGATTCGGTAATATTATTTTTAAATAATTAATTATTGATTATTATGATAAAGAAAATATTCATTTTATGTGGATATAGATAGAGAAAATTTTTAATGTGACAATTGTAGAAAATTAATATTTTATCTTTTTCTGATAAAATAATTCATTTAAATATATTATTTTAATAATATATTAACGGTGATATTTTTACAATGAATGTGGGATATATGAGTATATGAGGATGAAGAGTATTTTTGTGTCATTAAATGTTTAACACATATTTTGTGTGTCGGTGGACACAATTCTTGACCGAAAATTGATTATAGACTGTAAAATCGCCCGTTTGTGGATTTCGGATTAGTTCTGTTTGGAATTTGGAAAAAATTTCTTCTGTAAAGTTGTAGAGAATTGAAATTCCTATAAAAATTCGCGAGATTTGAATTTTTTGATAAAAAGGCTATTTATTGTGAATTATTGAAGTTCCGGGGTTCCGAAATAATTGATTTTTGAAAATTTAAATATTTTTTTATTTCAAAAATATTTTTCTAAGGTTGGTGGGCATCTTTAACATGTGTTGTGGCTGATTTCTTTGGTTAAAATGGTGGGCTAAGGAAAATTATATAAATAAATTAATATTTTATTAATTTAGTCTCCTATGGCGTTCTAGCATTTTCCTATAAATAGAGGGCTAAGTTAGAATTGAAAATCACACCAGAAACAAAGTTTTCTCTCTTTCTCTCTCTATATTATCGAGCATATTCTTATGAGTATACTTTGAATATTGTTATACGGTGCGAGTTTCTGTCAGCACTATACCAAAATTCAGTCAGAAGTACAGTTATTTTGAGGTAAGGGATGCTGTTTCTTCTTAAATGATATTATCTTCTTCAATATCATTATGCCGAAATATTGTTCTGAACTTTTTATCAATTTAGAACTTTTTCATGTCGGAGTTACTATTCACGAGTTACTATTCACGAGTACTATTCACGAAGCGTGATGATGTTTTTGTGAAATTTCTATCTTTTGGTGTCGGAGTTACTATTCACGTATACAACACTATTCACGTATACGGTACTATTCACGAATACGGCACTATTCATCGAAAAATGAAATTTCTTCTTTTTGTTCAAAATATCTATTTTGGCTACTATCTTTGATTGTATCCATGTTTTGATCGTTGTTTTTGAATTCTGCTTCAAAATTGGTTATTATGGAGTATTATTGATCTTGGATAAAACTGTTGTACGAATCCCTAATATTTGTCCCTCTATCTCACTGGATTCGTTCTTAAATATGTTTTTCATCATCCTCATTCCTTAATGGTGATACTTGATGAATATCTTTGGCCTGTAGTGCAAAGATGAATGATTAAACTGATGAATCTCTTTGGCCCGTAGTGCAAAGATGAACAGGTGTTGAGATGAACATGACCAACTGGTGATACAAATGAATATCTTTGGCCTGTAGTGCAAAGATGATTAAAAATGTATATTGATTGTTGTTACAGGGATGAAATATTGATAATGGACTTTTAAATCTTAGAAGACAGTAGAATTCATTCTCTACTTGACTCTTCTAATGGATTGTTGTTTCCGCTGTATTTGTTAATCTAAAACTTGTTGTCTATTATATTTTATCAGATTTTTCTCTGTTGAAGACTAACGATAATTTGTTGTATATTATCTTAGTCATAATATTCTTTACTGGGCTAGTTGAGCTCACCCTTTCCTTTTTGTTCTATTTTTCTTCACAGGAGGTGAGAACATAGCAGGATCGAGTAGGGGTATGGAGTGATGGTTCTAGGAAGATGTTTTAGCAGTCCTCACTATTTCTATAAAATAGTGTTTGAATAATTGTAATGAGGACTTATTTGCGTGTGGATATTGTCTAGAAGACAATATTTGTATTTAAACTCACAGTAGGTATTGTCGTATTTCACACGACATTTGTATTATTGAAGTTGTCGTTTGCTTTATGTACCATGTATTTGGCGACTCAGAATGGGTGTTGTATACCTATTTTGGGGGCGTCACAGTTGGTATCAGAGCTTAGGGATATGGTCTCTGGTGGAGATCGGGGAATAAAACTAAGAGAGGAGAGATGAGTAAATCCTTCGCTAGTGTGTCCTACCTAAGCTTATTTGTTGGTCGGTCATAATATAGGGATATTATGTGATACGTTAATTTGTTTAATTAACCCTTGTTTTATGGCATTATTTGAGAATGTCGACTGAGAATATTAACAGTGGAGTAAATGAAACCATGGAGACGCCTATACTCACCAACGAGGAGAACGTGCAACAGGCTGGCAATACTCCTCCTGTAAACAACGTTACCGAGCAAATGATGAATGATGGGATGTTTAGGAGCTTTTTGCAGTTCATACAAAACCAGACGAGGAAGACTCGTGTACAGAATACGGGTGGAAATGATAGCAACGCGCGACTTATCACGGCCAAGCAGTTCAAAGAGTTGGGACCACCAGAATTTAAGGGAAAGCCGGATCCGATTATGGCGGAAACATGGGTCAAGCAAATTACTAAGATATTCGATGTCTTGGGAAGCACGGAGGAACAGAAGGTTCCATTCGCCACCTTTATGTTCCGTGGAGAGGCAGATTACTGGTGGGAGTCTGTGAAACGTACCCAGCCTTCCGCACTCCGCATGTCTTGGGAAACGTTTCAAAAACTTTTCAACGAAAAATACTTTCCTAAAAGTATTCACCATATGAAAGAGGTGGAGTTTATTAGACTAGAACAAAACAACATGACGGTGTCCCAATACGAGGCGAAGTTCGCAGAGTTATCCAGGTTTGCACCTCATTTGGTATAGAATGAGGAACGAATGACGAGGAAGTTTCTGAGAGGTTTAAAACCCGAGATTCGGCAATATCTTATCTCTCATAATTTTTTTTATATTCAGATGTTGTCAACAGGGCTCAATTATTAGAGCGAGATAGCGAGTACGTTAAACCAAGAGACCGCAACCAGGATCATATCGATGACAACAGTCATTAGAACAACGATAACCAGCGGAGAAAGAAAAATACGGACAAGAGCGACAACCACTCTGGTGGTACTCGTGGCCATGAAAATAGAAGAAGCGAGTCGGGGGGAGATTTTAAAAAGAGGAGATTCAACAATGACATTGTGAAGACGTCAGCACCAGTAGCAACTGGTTTTAAGGGAGGAGAACGACCACCGGTCGTATGCTATAAATGTGGAAAAGAGGGACACATCAGCCCAAACTGTCCACAACAATCCAAGGTATGTTACAACTGTGGAAAGGAAGGCCACATCGCTCGAGATTGTAATATAGCGAAACCAAGTTCAGCGGGAGTGGTGATTCCAAGGGCTGTCCCGGACAAGTCAAAGTCAACGGTTCCTGGAAGAGCATTTTTCGTGACTGTTCAGAATGCGAGGAACTAGAACGAAGTTAGCATGGGTTAGTTAATTATAAATTCTTACGAAGTTTATACCTTATTAGATACCGGTTCTACCCATTCTTTTATCTCTCCAGCTTGTGCTCAACGTTTAAACTTGACTCCGGAGAAATTAGATTTTGATTTATCTGTTAAAACTCCGTTATAAGAAACTTTCGCTACATCCACTGTTTATAAATCTTGCTTGATTCAAGTTGGCACCATCACATTACCTGTTGACCTTATTTCTTTAAAGATACTTGCTTTTGATGTGATTTTGGGAATTGATTGATTAACTACTCATCATGCCAAAATTGTTTGCTTTCGTAAGGTTGTTAGTTTTCATATTCATAAGCAACCTGTTATTCGAATTCAAGCAACCAAACAATTGAAGTCAAAAATTTTCATATCAAGTCATAAAGCTATTCGTTTATTGAAAAATGGATGTCAAGCTTTCTTAGCCCAAGTTATGGATTTGAATAAAGACACGTCAGATTTGAATAATATTCCTGTTGTTATTGACTTTCCTGACGTATTTCCTGAAGAATTTCTTGGCTTACTCCCAAAGTGTGATATTGAATTTTGTATCGACTTTGAACCTGGTAAAAAATCCATTTCTAAAATCTCATGGCTCCTATTGAACCTCAGGAGTTAAAAATTCAACAATAGAATTTGGTACCCGAGCCTTTATCTGGTGACTTCCTTTGTGGAATGCACCGAAGCCAGACTCTCCGTTGGGGACGCCATATTCGTACGGTAGTAAACTGATAGGTGCTATTGTGACGTGCTATCCAAGATTGGGATATGAGTCACAGTTGAGAGCAACCTAAGTCAGTAATCGAAATACGTAGCTTTTTAGGCTCAGTTGGTTATTATCGAAGATCCGTGGAAAGATTTTCTCACATCTCTACTCCATTAACTCAGCTGACTCGTAGAGATACAAAATTCGAATGAAGCAAGGAATGTGGGAAGAGCTTCGAAGAACTCAAGAGGAGACTCATTTCGGCACATGTTCTGACCATACCATCCTAAAAAAGCGAACGTGGTAGCTAACGTGTTTAGTAGAAGATCGTATACGAGTACGAATGCGATATTGTCAAAGACCCATTTTATATAACTTACAAATGATAGATATAGAGTTAAAGACTCTAGGGACTCACGTTATGATATACAAGTAGAACCGACTTTAATCGATAAAGTTAAAAACGTTCAAGCTACACACCGGAGCTGATAAATATTAAGAAGGAGGTACAAGAAGTTGTTATTCCAAAAGCGAGAATTGGCGAGGTGAGGAAAGCTCAAACCTTCGATTTATTAGATCGAATAAGAATTATGGCCTATAGACTCACTTTACAACTAAGTATGACGCGTGTTCATAACGTTTTTCACGTATCGATGTTACGTAAATATGTGGATGACCCGAACCATGTTATTGAGTTAGAACCGGATGAGATAGCCGAAGACTTAACGTATGAAGAGGTGCCTGTCAAGATTTTGGATAGGAAGGAGCATGTCTTACGCACGAAGATTATACCACAAGTTAAAGTTTTATGGAGAAACTATGCTATTGAGAAAATGACCTGGGAGTTGGAAACGAAAATGAAAGCGAGGTATCCTCATCTTTTCGAAACACCAGGTACGTACGTCAATTTCGAGGACGAAATTTCATAAGGAGGGGAGGTTGTAAGACCCCAACTTTTTATAAATAAAATCAAATTTCCTCTAATTATTATTCTTGATTAATAAGGTGGTAATTTGATATAATGCTTTGGTTATGGGTGAAATGTGCAATTTTGGCAAAATAAAGAAGTGGTTATTAAAATATTTATTTTTGTCGGGGAATATTCATTTGGTCGTAGAATATTCTTGCTGTCGGAGAATATTCGTACGACGGCGCAGCCATTTGTGGGCCCCATAACGGAAAACGGTTGGATGAAAGAAAACGACAAAGATTGAGTTTTATAAATAACGACGTAAATTGTTATCGTTAACACTGTTGGGTTACCTGGTAGTTAAAATACATTAATATGCGTGGTTGCACAGTAGCACGTGGTATTGTACAGTATTGTTGAATTATTGATTCGTACGTAAGAAGACATTACTCAATAATTGTTACAGTAATTACTGTTCATTATTTTATTTTATTGATTCAATAATTGCTGCGTTGATATTTATATTATTATTGTTTCAATAATTGTCACTGCACAGTATTTTCCATTATCAGATCAATAATTCATATTATTTGAATAATATTATCAGATAACATTATTGGCAATGTCTAGAAAGTTCTGTCTAAGGAGAGGTTTGGTCACCTAATTGCGCGCCAGTAAGAAGAAATTCTTATTGGAAAGCCCCCTCTTTCCTAGGAACGGCCTAGTTGTCAGTACTGTGATTCTGTAATATTATTTTTAAATAATTAATTATTGATTATTATGATAAAAAAAATATTCATTTTATGTGGATATAGATGAAGAAAATTTTTAATGTGACAATTGTTGAAAATTAATATTTTATCTTTTTCTGATAAAATAATTCATTTAAATATATTATTTTAATAATATATTAACGGTAATATTTTTACAATGAATGTGGGATATATGAGTATATAAGGAGGAAGAGTATTTTTGTGGCATTAAATGTTTAACACATGTTTTGTGTGTCGGTGGACACAATTCTTGACCGAAAATTGATTATAGACTGTAAAATCGTCCGTTTGTGGATTTCGGATTAGTTCTGTTTGGAATTTGGAAAAAATTTCTTCTGTAAAGTTGTAGAGAATTGAAATTCCTATAAAAATTTGCGAGATTTGAATTTTTTGATAAAAGGGCTATTTATTGTGAATTATTGAAGTTCCGGGGTTCCGAAATAATTGATTTTTGAAAGTTTAAATATTTTTTATTTCAAAAATATTTTTCTAAGGTTGGTGGGCATCTTTAACATGTGTTGTGGCTGATTTCTTTGGTCAAAATGGTGGGCTAAGGAAAATTATATAAATAAATTAATATTTTATTAATTTAGTCTCCTATGGCGTTCTAGCATTTTCCTATAAATAGAGGGCTAAGTTAGAATTGAAAATCACACCAGAAACAAAGTTTTCTCTCTTTCTCTCTCTATATTATCGAGCATATTCTTGTGAGTATACTTTGAATGTTGTTATACGGTGCGAGTTTCTGTCAGTACTATACCAAAATTCAGTCAGAAGTACAGTTATTTTGAGGTAAGGGATGTTGTTTCTTCTTAAATGATATTATCTTCTTCAATATCATTATGCCGAAATATTGTTCTGAACTTTTTATTAATTTGGAACTTTTTCATGTCGGAGTTACTATTCACGAGTTACTATTCACGAGTACTATTCACGAAGCGTGATGATGTTTTTGTGAAATTTCTATCTTTTGGTGTCGGAGTTACTATTCACGTATACAACACTATTCACGTATACGGTACTATTCACGAATACGACACTATTCATCGAAAAATGAAATTTCTTCTTTTTGTCCAAAATATCTATTTTGGCTACTATCTTTGATTGTATCCATGTTTTGATCGTTGTTTTTGAATTCTGCTTCAAAATTGGTTATTATGGAGTATTATTGATCTTGGATAAAACTGTTGTACGAATCCCTAATATTTGTCCCTCTATCTCACTGGATTCGTTCTTAAAAATATTTTTCATCATCCTCAGTCCTTAATGGTGATACTTGATGAATATATTTGGCTTGTAGTGCAAAGATGAATGATTAAACTGATGAATCTCTTTGGCCCGTAGTGCAAAGATGAACAGGTGTTGAGATGAACATGACCAACTGGTGATACAAATGAATATCTTTGGCCTGTAGTGCAAAGATGATTAAAGATGTATATTGATTGTTGTTACAGGGATGAAATATTGATGATGGACTTTTAAATCTTAGAAGACAGTAGAATTCATTCTCTACGTGACTCTTCTAATGGATTGCTGTTTTAGTTGTATTTGTTGATCTAAAACTTGTTGTCTATTATATTTTATCAGATTTTTTCCTGTTGAAGACTAACGATAATTTGTTATATATTATCTTAGTCATAATATTCTTTACTGGGCTAATTGAGCTCACCCTTTCGTTTTTGTTCCATTTTTCTTCTCAGGAGGTGAGAACATAGCAGGATCAAGTAGGGGTATGGAGTGATGGTTCTAGAAAGATGTTTTAGCAGTCCTCACTATTTCTATAAAATAGTGTTTGAATAATTGTAATGAGGACTTATTTGCGTGTGGATATTGTCTAGAAGACAATATTTGTATTTAAACTCACAGTAGGTATTGTCGTATTTCACACGACATTTGTATTATTGAAGTTGTAGTTTGCTTTATGTATCATGTATTTGGCTACTTAGAATGGGTGTTGTATACCTATTTTGGTGGAGTCACAGTGGTCCGCCAAAAATGGTGGTTTAAGTCCTCAGGAATATACCTTGCCAAGTAATTGGATGACCAAGGGAACAGGCACAAGAATTGACGAATCAAAAAAAAAATCCACCCAAGATGGTGGTCCACTCTAAATGGTGGTCAAGTCCTCATAGACTTCACTTGCCAAGAAATTGAACGACCCTAGTGACGAGACACCCGAGTGTTACACTTTATCATCAAAAGTGAACGAGGCACCTGACTATAATGTAAGAACCCGAAATTTTTTTAAATAAAAAGGAATTTCCTTTATTTATTATTTTGAAATAGTAAGGATGGATTTGATTAATGTGGTTAGTTATGGGTAAAATACGCAAATATTTTAAATAAGCAAGTGGTGAAAAAATATTCATTGTTGTCGGGGAATATTCGTTTGGTCGTGAAATATTCATACTGTCGGGAAATATTCGTACGACGGCGCAGCCTTGTATGGGCCCCATAACGGAAAGTGATTGGATGAAGAAAACGACAAGTATAAGTTGTTTATAAATAACGGTGTAGTTGTTACCGTTAATACTGTTGGAATACCCGGTGGTTGAAACACAGTAATACGCGTTGTTGCACAGTAGCACACGGTATTGCACCAATTATTAATTCTTACGTAAGAAGGTATTACTCAATAATTGTTACAGTAATTACTGTTCAGTATTTTATTTTATTGATTCAATAATTGCTGCGTTGATTTTTTTATATTACTGTTATTTCAATAATTGTCACTACACAGTATTTTTCATTATCGGAGCAATAATTCATATTATCTGAATAATATTATTAGATAACATTATTGGCAATGTCTAGAAAGTTATGTCTAAGGAGAGGTTTGGTCACCTAATTGCGCGCCAGTAAGGAGAAATCTTTATTGGAAAGCCCCCTCTTTCCTGGGAACGGTCTGGTTGTCAGTACTGTGATTCTGTAATATTATTTATGAATAATTAATTATTGATTTATATGATGAGGGAAATATTGATTTTATGTGGATATAGATGGAGAAAATTTTTAAAGTGACAATTGTTAAAAAAATGATATTTTATCTTTTCTGATAAAATAATTTATTATTATATTTTAATAATATAAAAATGATGATATTTTTACAATGAATATGGGATATATGAGTATATGAGGAGGAAGAGTATTTTTGTCGCATTAAATGATTAACATATGTTTTGTGTGTCGGTGGACCCCATTTCTTGACTGAAAATTGATTATAGCCTGCAAAATCGTCCGTATGTGGATTTCGGTCAATTTTTGTTTGGAATTTGGAAAAACTTTTTTCTGAAAAGTTATAGAGAATTGAATTTCCTATAAAAAATCGTGAGATTTGAATTTTCTGACAAAAGGACTATTTATTATGAATTATTGAAGTTCTGAAGTTCTGAAATAATTGATTTTTGGAAGTTTTAATTATGTTTATTCAGAAAAACGTTTTTTGTATTTTGTGGACATCATTAACATGTGCAAAGTGCTGAAATCAGATGTCTAGAGGTGGGCTAAGGAAAATTTGATAAATATATTATTATTATATTAAATTTTCTATTTTGGTGTTCTAAGCAATTTTCTATAAATAGGGTGCTTAGGTTAGAATTGAAAATCACACCAGAAACTACAGATTTCTCTCTCTTTCTCGCTCTATATTATCGAGCGTATTCTTGTGAGTATTTTTAGTACTTTGAGTATTGTTATACGGTGCAAGTTCTTTCAGCACTATATCTAGTATTCCAGTCAGAAGTACTGTCTTTTTGGAGGTAAGGGATGTTATTTTATTCGTAAGTGATATTATTTCTTCAATATCATTACACCGAAATATTGGAGTGAATTTTTATCAAATTTGAAACTTTTCATGTCGGGATTACTATTCACAAGTTACTATTCACGAGTACTATTCACGTAGCATGATGATGTTTTTTGTGAAATTTTTATCTCTTAGTGTCGGAGTTACTATTCACGTAAACGACACTATTCACGTATACGACACTATTCACGAATACGACACTATTCACAGAAAAATTAAATTTTCTTTTATGTGTCCAAGATTGTCTGTTATGATTCCTATCTTTGATTGGATCTATGTTTTGGTCTTTATTCTTGAATTTTACTTCAGTATGATTATTTATGAAGTATTTTTGAACTCGGATTGTTTAAAGTACGAATCCATAATACTTGTTCTTTTATTTCACTGGATTCATTTTCTTTAAAATTATTTTCATCATCCTCAGTCCTAAATAATGATGTTACTGAATATCTTTGGTCTGTAGTACAAAGATTGTTGATTTTCTTATGAATATCTTTGGCCCGTAGTGCAAAGATGAACAGGTGTTGAGATGAACATGATCGACTGATGAATATCTTTGGCCTTTAGTGCAAAGATGAACAGGTGTTGAGATGAACATGACCGACTGATGAATATCTATGGCCTATAGTGCAAAGATGAATATTTTGATTTGAGATGAATATTGATTGATGTTACAGGGATAAAATATTGATGATTGACTGTTAAATTCATAGATTATAGTAGATTTCATTCTCTACGTAACTCTTCTATGAATTATTATTTCCGCTGCGAATATTGATCTAAAACTTGTTGTCTATTGTATTCTATCAGATTTTTCCCTGTTGAAGACTAAGGATAATTTGTTGTACATTATCTTAGTCATAACATTCTTTACTGGGCTAGTTGAGCTCACCCTTTACTTTTTGTTCCATTTTTCTTCTCAGGAAGCGAGATTATAGCAGGAACTAGTCGGGATGTGGAGTGATGGTTCTAGATACTTGTTTTAGTAGTCCTCACTATTCTGTAAAATAGTGTATCAATAATGAGGATTTATTTGCATGTGGATATTGTCTAGAAGACAATATTTGTATTTAAACTCATAGTATATAGGTTGTCGTATTTTGCACGACAAATGTATTAATAAAGTTGTAGTTATTTTTGTACCATGTATTTGGCGACTCAGAATGGGTTGGATGGAATGGACCTATTTTGGGGGCGTCACATATAAGTCCTCGTAAGTTATACTTTCACCTTCAAAAGAAATCGAGGCACCTGACTAACAGCCCTCAGAAGTTACACTTTCAACTTCAAAAGTGATTGAGGCACCTGAGTATAAGCCTTCAACCCCAAAAGTTATACTTTATCTTTAAAAGTGGCAAACATTATGCTTTATTTGACAAAAGCAAGAAAGTTGCACTTTATCTCTAAAAGTGGTGAACGTTATGCTTTCTTCGACAAAAGCAAGATTTATTATATGAAACGTTATGCTTTTCGTTAAAAGCAATTTGATTATCAATAAATTTGTCAAACTTTCACTTATACTTGATTATTTCTTCTAATTTATTAAAAAAAGTATGGATTTAAGTGTTAGTTTGCATGAAATATATGTAGATGAATTTTTTGATACAGGAAATGGAAAAAACTACGAAAGCCATGATCTAGAAGCCATGACCTGTCGAACTAAAGAGAGGGGAATAACTAAAGCCTCCAAGTCGACAATGGTGGTGCCCTGAGCCTTCGTATTGGAGGCTATCGAGCCTTCAAAGTCTTGAGCAGCTGACTAAATTTCCCAAAAGCTTGGGCTTCAATTTATCTATGGCATCTTGAAGCTCGTAAAGCTCTACATAAAGTAAGTCATTCTCATGGAGTCATGAAGTGACTTTCGAACGAAGTGCAACAATATGATGATTGGAAATAAAGAGATCCAACCTAGTATGAAAGGGAGACATGTCCAAGGAGAGTTAGGAGATACCAAGATATCATTGAAGAGCTCCTCTAGGGCTCGCCTTCCTAGGGTTTGCTCCCCTAGAGGTTCCCTCTCCTAGGACTTTCATTTTCGAAGCTTGCAAAACATCAAGCCCCGCGAAGTGTTTAGAAACTGAAATTAAGGCTTCAGCACTTTAAATATTTTACGCGATCATCTCACCAAAGGCGTGACTCACGCGCAGGGGACAAAATGCTTACTCGTAGATGGTGTAGACATCCTCCAACGTAGAGGTACATTCCTCCCCCAGGCAGTGACGAATGTGCAAGTAGAGGAGCACCATTGCGAGATCAATACAGTAAGGGTGTTATGGTCCTGTTGGATATATACATAGGCCTCTGCATAGTTAAACAAAACAAAAGATGTCCACACTCTTGAATATATCTACGTAATCAGTGTTTCCAAGGATCTCGTCGGTTCAATCCTGCCATTCTTGAAGGTGACCAGATGAATCAGACAAGAAGCGAAGGGGACTGAAAGGGTATTCTTGCTTCTCTACGCATATGCGGGGAATGCGATAGGAATGGGAGAAGTCATCTCAACCTCCACAAGCCGCTGCATATAGAAATAAGCCTTTTTTCTCTGGCAGAGGAAGAGTTGTACGTTCATAAGTCTGGACTCGCTCCCAAAAGACGTTGGAAAGACCAAAAGAGGGGAGCCCTTGCTCAATCATTGAGAAATGGGGCCTCCTTGGTTGTTCCCAAGTCTGCAGAATGTTCAACGGGGAAAGCCTGCAAGAAAAAAGAATTCAACATAAGGAATCTAAAGAGCACAAGTATTATGATCCATTCAAATAAAAAATAGGGTAGAGGAAGAACGAAAAAATGTAAAGAAGTAGGCCATTAGGTTGGTCCCCCTAGGGGTTGGCCCCCCTAAGGGTTGACCCTTAAGGTTTAGGCGCCTAAGGAGCTCTCCCCTCTTACATTTAACTTCTCCTTGCTCGTTGAATCAACTGATTGGAATAAATGCTACTTCGTTGGAATATCCGAGCCAAGATCCTTGTTAAGGTGAAATGGCTCGGAATAGATGTTTCCTCTTTGCGGTGTTGCCTTTTCTTTGAGAATATCCGAGCCAAGATCGTTGTTAAGGTGAAATGGCCCAGAATAAATTCTTCCTCGTTGCGGTATTGGATTTTCTTTGAGAATATCCGAGCCAAGATCCTGGTTAAGGTGAAATGGCCCGGAATAGATACTTTCTCCTTGCGGTATTGGATTTTCTTTAAGAATATTTGAGCCATGATCCTTGTTAAGGTGAAATGGCCCAGAATGGATGCTTCCTCATTGTGGTGTTGTCTTTTCTTTGAGACTATCCGAGCCAAGATCTTTTTTAAGGTGAAATGGCCCGGAATAGATGTTTTCTCGTTGTGTTGTTGTGGTCCAAAAAAGAAATACTACAGTTACCTGAAAAGAGAAGTCGATGAAGCAATCACGAAGAATTAATCAAACGAAAATCCAAAATCGTTAAAGCTGCTAAACCCTTCTTTCATTCATTAACAAGTCTCGATGCAGAATGCAACATGGGCGCTTAGATGACCAAGAGTGTCCTCAAAATTGGGATTAAAACAGTTTTCAAAAAATTAAGGAAAAACAGATTAAGCAAGATTTGAAGAGCTCTCATTGGGATTCCTTCTCCTAGAATTTTTTCGTTTTCAAGGCATGCAAGATCAGAGTCTGCGGATCATTCAAAAAATTTGAAGTTGTATTTGAAGACTCATAGTATTTTGCACGATCGTTACTCCAAAGGCGTGACTTTCGCCCAGGGGGAAAAGCTGGGCCCAAGTACAAATTAGGGTTCACGTACGACCTAAAGAATTAAATGACAAATAGAAAAGTCGAAATAAATATGCGACTCGAGAGAAGTCTCCACGTGTCCCGAGGCAGAAGACTCGTAGAGGCAACTCATTTTGGGAATTGATTAGGGGATTGGATTGGTGGCTAGAAGGACAGGACTATCTGGGCATTACTATAATGACTAAGGGTAAATTTGGAATTTCTCTGAGGTCATGTGCCTAGCACATGACCACTCTCCAGAAAACCCTATAAATACCCATTTCACTCCATTGGGAAGGGGACCTCTCTTCAGACACAAAACTTGGACTATTGGAAGATCGAAGGACCTGAGCATTCTCTCTCAACACTCAAGAAGAGTCTTGGAATCTCAATAACCCTAACAAGGTTTCCGGATTCTAGGAGTGGAATGACTCAAGAAGAAGGCTCTTGGAATCCCTGATACCCTAACACGGTTCCTGGATTCTAGGAGTTCTGTCACGCGTCGTTGGAGTAATCGCCCACCTGTTCTTCTCCCTTCTTCAATCAATCAATCAATCAATTCCGTGCTCTTCGTAGATTTCTCTCCTCCTCAGTCAACACGAACCCTAATCCTAGCAAGGTACGATTTATTTGCCCACAATTACATATTTTAATTTGTACCCAATATTAGTGCAATATTTTTTATGCATAGTACAAGTAAGAGTAATTTTTATTTAGCTAGCTAGTACAACTATATACGTATATTTAGTCTCCTAGCTCCAATACGAGGAATGATTAATTTATTTGGAAGGATAAAGCATTTTTCTAGGGCAATAGAAGTTCCCCAAAAGGATTAAAACAGTTGTGTATTATAAGGCTGCTTCGGAAGCACACATGCATGCACATTAACTGTTATAGTCATATGGCTTCGAGCCAAACTAGGATATTCTCTGGTAAAATCTGTGTGCCATGCATCAATTATATGCCCACCTTTTCACTATATATATATATATATATATATATATATATATAGAGAGAGAGAGAGAGCAAGGATCTTAGGCTCACTCTTATTGAGCTCACTCCGAGCTCACCCTACCTTTTTTTTAAACAACTAATAAAAAATGTATAATAATTTTTGGAATTGAAAGTTTTTTAAAAAAAAAATGTTTTGGGTGTGATTTGGGTACATATAACAAAACAGTGTTGTACAGTCTGTACAACACTGTTTTGTTATATGTACCCAAATCACACCCAAAACATTTTTTTTTTAAAAAACATTCAATTCCAAAAATTATTATACATTTTTTATTAGTTATGTTTTTTTTATATAAAAAAAAATTGCAGAGCTCGGGGTGAACTCAATAAGGGTGAGCCTAAGAAATGGACTGTATATATATATACAGAGGCGGAACCAGGGGGGGTCGGGAGGGGGCATTTGACCCCGGTAGGGAGGCTAACTAGGTGGGGAGGGAGGCCGGCAAAGGCGGAACTAGGGGAGAGCGGGGGCATCTGACCCCGGTAGGGAGGAGCGAGGAGCGAGGAGCGAGGAGGGAGGGAGGGAGGGAGGGAGGGAGGAGGGAGGAGGGAGGAGGGAGGGAGGGAGGGAGGGAGGAGGGAGGGAGGAGGGAGGAGGGAGGAGGGGGGAGGGGGGGAGGGCGGGAGGGCGGCCGGGCGGGGGCGGGGCGTGGTGGGGGATACTTAACAAAAAAAATCAATCCAGATCTACAAAAAGAAGCTGTCATTACAAAAAAGGGACGGGGATGGGAAGGGAGAAGGAGTCTCCAAACCAGATCTTGTTAATGTTTATTGACAAAAATGTTAAGTGGAATAACTTTTCGTACCAAAATGGAGATGAATTTTTGGATTTCGTGTGGAATTGTGTGAGAAGGATAGTAATGATGGTGGGTGATGACGAAATGGAGGAAAAGATGAGAGAGAGTAAAGAGAAAGAAAAACAGAGCTGCCATTGATAATGTTATTTTTTTAGTTTTGTTTTCATTTTAGTCGTATTAATGTTTATTTGATTTAATTAGTTTAATTAAGTAATTTATTTGACATAATTTTTTTGTTAATTATTTTATTTGGATTAATTAGTATGTTAATTATTTTATTTTGTGTTAATTATTTTACTTGGATATTTAATAATTAATTATGTATAAATTTTTATACTCCTTTAATATGTTATTTTTTTCTATATATATGTGTATTTTTACTATTTTAATAATTCAACTACGTATTTATCAGTTTATCAGTTTAGTTTGAACAAAATAATTAAAAGCTCATTTTAGTCTTATATTTTAGAACAATTAGAATATCATATATTTTTAACAATTAACAAGTTCCGCAAGTGGTGGTATTAATAATTTCCATCCGCTTGGTTTAAAAATTTTGACCCCCCTACAAAACCGTTCTGGTTCCGCCACTGTATATATATATATATATATATATATATATATATATATATTTATATATATATTATGATGTCACCTTGTACTAATTTAATAGAACTGCCCTTATCTTGAGTCCATGCATCCATCAACATCATAAACTTGTAATTCCACCGCCACACACACACACATATATATATAGAAGTATTGAGAAATAAATTGTAAAGATAAGAAAAAGAGAAAATGGGTAGCTTAGAGGAAGAGAAGCTGTTTCAAATGGTTCATGATTTTATTGAATCAGAAATATCACCCCCACCAATTTATTCTACTTCCTCACTGATGAATCCCTCTCTTAATGACCACCAATCCAAACATTTAATTTTACAGGTATCATCCTCTCTCTCTCTCTCTCTCTCTCTCTCTATATATATATATATATATATATATATATATATATATATATATATATATGCATGTCACTTTTAATTCTACATAATATTTTGGTTTAATTGTGCTTTAAATTTATGATCTTGGAATATTTAATGTGTTTGTGTGTGTGGGTCATATAATAATATTTCTTCAAATAATTATATTATATATTTAGGAGGTAATTAGTTGTGTGAGTGATGCTGAGACTGAGGTTCTTGAGAAAGTATTGAAGCATATGATGAGGAAGAAAATGGATGCAAAGAAGAGTACTAGTAGTTTCAAGGAGTGGCTTGTTATGAGACTGAATCTGGATGGTTATGATGCTTCTCTATGTCAAACTTCTTGGCTCACCACTTTGGATTGTCCAGCTGGTGAGTCTTTTTCTCTGTCCATATTTGTTAGTCCTGTCCTAGCTAGAATAATTGTATCTCCGTCTCTCTTTAATTTTCTTCATGTATTCAATACTTGATACATTAGTAATGATCCATAGTCACAGTTGATCACTATCAATACTTTATTTTTGGTTTAATTCTTACAGGTGATTATGAATACATTGGCATTGTAATGAAAGATAACAATGGTGTTGAGTCATCAAGGCTTATAGTGGATATAGATTTCAAGCCACAGTTTGAATTGGCAAGACCCACAGCAGCTTACAAGAAGCTTTCAGAGACGCTGCCATCAGTTTTTGTTGGGGACAAACATAAACTTAATAAGGTCATATCCCTCCTTTGCTCAGCTGCTAAGCAATCTTTTAGGGACAGAAGAATCCACATGCCTCCATGGCGAACCACCACTTACGTGCAGTCCAAATGGTTCTCTCATAAACTAAATCCTAGTACAACTAATAGGGAAGTTGTGAATTCCCCCAAAACAAGCAAGTGGGAACCACCAATTGTGAAGCCAAAGATTAGAAGAAATAATAACAATTAATATTGTTGGTGGTGGTGGTAATGGATCATCCGGCTTGTCTAGTCAATTCTCTAGCAATATTAGTACTAGATGTTTCTATCTAGCTAGCTACAGTTTAACTTTTTTATTAATACCCATTGAGTTTATTAACTTATAAATTATGTCCTTGAGTTTACCTATATTAAAAAAAAGTGAGCATAGAATAATGTAACATGCTCAAATATAAAATAATTTTAATAATAAAAATTACAAAAAATAAAAATATTTTAATAATTAACAACATAAAACTTATTTAACAAAAATAATGATAATTTATTAAACATTAACATTTTCCCTCCTTCCTTACAACTTAAAAGAATTGTGATATTTGTTTTTTCGTACAGGTTAATTCTTTTGCATTTAAATTTAAAGAGAATTTTTCATCAAGTTCACCCTCAACATTCATCGCCAGATAATTTTTTAGCAATTTATTCCATATGTTATGAGTTTTTACCAAAAATCTATAAAGAATTTTTTTTTAAAAAAAAATTAAAGGGTAAAAAAAAAATAAAAAGCCAAGTTAGCATTCTATTATTTATACTATTATAAAAGATCTCTTAATAGGCTTAAAAAATGAGATTTTTTTTTGTGAAACTAGAGGAGTATTATTTTATTTTGATTAATAATGCCAATCCCAAAAGAGTTCTTCTAGACGAACATGAAAATTGGACATAAAAATCAGACATGAATGTATTTGAATTTAACCTATTTATATTTTTACCTACTATTGGGGGTCAAAATATAAATAAATAAAATTCAAATACACTAATGTCTAATTTTTATAGGAACAATTATATTTTCTATTACATTTTTAAAAATAATTACAAAAAAGTGCCCTCATAAAATTTTTATGCAATTAATACGCTTTCATATTTATTTACATATTCTAGTGCATTTAGGATTCCTTAATTTAAGGAATTAATATTTAATTAGGATTCTTTAATTTATGGCTTCTTCTCTCTCCTTATCTATAACAACTACAATATGCAATCCAATTCTGTTTCTGACGTTACCATAAACTATCTCTTTCTCTCTCTTCTGCTAAACTAAAAAAAATGGCAACATCAATAATGGAGTAACCGCCTTCTTCTTCCCCTTCCTCCGCCTCCCTTCTCCCGCCCCCGCCCCCGCCCCAGCCCCAGCCCCAGCCCCAGCCCCAGCCACAGCCACACACCCTCTTATTCCCCTTCCTCCGCCTCCCTTCTCCTCCCCCGCCCACGCCCCACCACCTCCCTCCGCCTCCCACCGCCATCCCCCTCCTCCACCACCAATCCGTTCTCCAACTCCACCGGTAATCAAACCTTAAAAAGTAATTGTTCCTTTTTAGGGTCCTTGGTATGAAGGTAACATGTTGGTAACCAAATAGGCATACTAAGGTAACCAAACCTTCACAACAAGGTAACTGAACCTTAATATGAAGGTTTCTTTGTTATGAAGGTTTGATTACCTTATTATGAAGGTTTGGTTACATTAGTATGAAGGGTTGGTTACCTTGGTATAAAGGTAACCAATTCAGTTTTATTAGGTTACCAATTTATTTTGAATGTGATGCAGTTTGGTAACCAAACTTCATGCAGTTGGTTACCAAACAGTCATACCAAGGTAACCAAATCTTAATATGAAGGTTTCCTTGTTATCAAGGTTTGGTTATCTTGGTATGAAGGTAACCAATTCTGTTTTATTAGGTTACCAATTTATTTTGAATGTGATGCAGTTGGTAAACAAACTTCATGCAGTTGGTTATCAAACCTTCCGATAAGGTAACCAATTCAGTTTTATTTTATTACCAATTTTATTTTGAATGTGATGCAGTTGGTAGCCAAACTTTGTATAAAGGTAACCATTTTAATTTTTGTGGGTAACCAAATCGTCAAAAAAAATCAGAATAGCAACTCCGGTGAGATAGCGGTGGTGGTGGCGGAGTCGATCTAGCGGCAGCGGGAGGTGAATCTTTTTTTCTTCTTGGCGTTTTGGACAACGGAGATTCGCGGCGGTGTAGCGGTGGTGTAGCAGAAGAATCAACAATTTGGCCATTTTCGGATATTTTTCTCTCACTACAAAGTCACTCTCTATAGTGAGGAAATAAATACTTTTGATGAATAAAGTTCATGATGTTCCTGGATCAGAATTTGTTTTTGTTAGATTTCAAATTTTTGAATTTGAATTATTAACATTTATTTCTCCTTGATTTTAGGTTTCTAATTAATGTGAATTGTACAATTTTTATAATATGAGTCCTAAGTACACTATTTTTGTAATTATTTAGTTGATGCACTTTTCTTATAAATACATTTTATTTGTTGTATACTTATGTAAAGGACCCTTTTTATATTCACCTAGAGTTTTTGATCCCAAAAGACTAGTTATGAAATGGAAGCCTTTCAGGCGCAAGGAGAAATTAATGAAAACATTTTGTTATGGAAAAACCCAGTCAAAATGTTTGAACAAGAATTGTTTGGGCTAAAACCAACACCCATACCTAAGCCCACCCAAGTCTAAAACCCCAAGTCAGTCTAATGGCCATCAGTGTTACAGCCATTGCTAACTGGAACTACTACTTGCGCTAGGGTTTTTCCTTCATTTGAACACTCTCTCTCTCTGTACAATCAGCATGACGAAGTTCAGAAAGCTTAATCGCCCCACGGGTCATCGAATGTCTATGCTCAGGTTTATCCTATTCCTGTTATTCACGTTCTGGCTTTTAGGGTTTAATCTTTACTGTTTTTTGTACTTGTACAGATGTATGTATATGCTTATACATTTAAATTTGGGATTTTTTGGAAAATTGGGTTTTCTTTATTTCTGTAGAACAATGGTGTCACAGCTAGTGAAGCATGAGCGTATTGAAACCACTGTTGCTAAGGTAATACTTAAATCTATCATTTCTAGGTAATCTTTAGGCTTTTGTTGAGTTGCTCTTTTATTTCTATTTTTTTTGGGTATAATTATCATCTGGGTACTGGTTAAAATGTTTTACTGCCAATCGTGGCTTTAGTTTATTTGGTTACTGTTATCCGTCTATAATTATCATGTTATTGATTTTTCACAATTTAGAAATTAGCAGCTTCAAATTTATATTAGATTTTGAGGGTAATCCTATTGCCACTATCTATACTGTTTTAGGCCCACCAAATTTTTTTATGCAGAGTATATGTATTAAGATTTTTAAAGGGTCAATACTCACTAGGATCACCCACTAAATGTTGATCTTATTTCCAATTTTCTTTTGATGGAGTTATCTGACTTGGTTCATATAGACACATTTGTACACACATAAGCACATAAACGCACCCAGTAATAATGTTTCACGTTTTAAAATGTCTGGACCTGGTGCATTGATTGATTATTAATTTGTGTATACGAGTGAACTACTCTTGGGTAGCATTTGGATTTTGGAGTTTGAACTTGAAAGAAGGGATTTTATATTTCTTAGTGTAGAATACAATTTAAATATACATATAATGTAATGTGGATTCCTTGATGACGATTGAGCGGGTGTAATAGGTTATGATCACTGAATCTATTTCAACTTTTTTTCAATATAATTTTGAGTATTATAAACTATCTAAAAAGTACTAATAATTGTCAATTTTATTGTTTCAAAACTTAAATGAATCATGTAAATTTTAAATTTGAAAATGTCTCCAATTGATTTTTAAGAAGTCAATATTAATCTTATATTTTGGAATTTTTGGAAAGCAGGGAGTATTTTGATTGATGAAATTATTTGAAAATCCATGCTAACATGAATCTATTCAAACAAGAATGTTATAATGTGTGTTCTGCCTCACTCTTCCCCCCCACCCCCACCCCCACCCCCACCCCCACCCCAATTAAACAATAGCATTGCTTTCACTTGCTAAATCCTTTCATTTAGAATCAAATGTAACCTTAATTTTGTTATCTAACTGCAGGCAAAAGAAGTTCGTCGGCTAGCTGATAATATGGTACAGCTCGGAAAGGAGGTCAGTCTAACATGGAGCTTAATATTTCCATCTATCAGAGACTACTGCTAGTTTTTCTATTAATTACAAATGTACAAGCAGGAATATTGAGTTTTAAAGAACTAGGTTTTATAGTTGTTTGAGTTTTGAATATTATTTCTATCCTTTCCATTTTAATAAATGACTGTGAATTACAATTCTAAACATATTTTTACCTTTCATTCCTTTAATTTTATGAAAGATTGTTTTGATGTTTATCTAAATTCTGCTTTATTCTGAGTTCCATGGCTAGAGGATATAAATTTCGGGCACTTTGAATGTGTTCATTTTTCATTGAAGAAAATTATCTAGTAGAAATATATGCAATGTCAACATAAAGAGTGAAAGCTATGCAGGAAAATCTAAAAAGAAGGATAAGGATTAAGTAGTTGTAATATTCCTTGTCGCTGCTTGAGGAGCATGCTGTTTGGTCCCTCTGCTTGGAATTTGTTATACGTGATTCTTTTGCTGAATTCCTTGGATTCAAGGTTTTGTTAGACATTGTCAATTTGTGGAAAATTTGATTGACCTGTGTTGTATTAGGCTCAAAAGCGTTGGTCAGTATTGATAAATTAGACCCTTTCTTATATTTTGACGTGTTTCCAATATTATTGCAGGGTACTCTATGTGCTGCAAGGCGTGCCGGTGCTTTTGTGCGAGGGGATGATGTCATTCACAAGCTGTTTACTGAACTAGCATATCGATACAAGTGAATCTCAAACATGTTGCTTTATCAGCCTTCGTCGTGTTGTTTGTAATACATAATGGAAATTTCTGTGTTGCAGAGATAGAGCAGGTGGGTACACTAGAATGCTCCGTACTCGAATTCGAGTTGGTGATGCTGCACCAATGGCCTATATTGAGTAAGATCTTGTGCGTGTGTGTGTTTTAATTCGATTTATCCTTCTATTCACTGTTGAACGTCTTCTATTGTTGTGGGGAAATTTTGATACTGATCTTTCTTGCATTTCATTATTTAAAGGCAGGCTACTACAAAATCTTTGGAGAAAGTATTTGGAAGAAAGCTTTTTATCAGTTATGCCGTCATATGAATCTATTTTACTTTTATTCTGCTATTGAAAATGCTTTAAGATCCAAGATTTGAACTGACATGTAGTTTGAGAGAAATAACTAAATTAAAAGAAGATTGTTCCTGTATATCAGATATTGTTCTTTAGATTATCAAATTTTCCTGCAACATCACCTGCCAAACTTTTAATGCTGTAATTGGGTAGCTATGGATAGTTTCATCTCAGGGTTCTTTAGATGTAGTTCACATTAAATTAAGCCTTTTACTTCTTCATTGAGCCATCTCTTCGTATTAAATTATAAATGTGTGTCGACAGGTTTATAGACAGAGAGAATGAGCTCAGACAGTCAAAACCACCAACTCCTCAACCACCGCAGAGAGCACCATTGGATCCATGGACAAGATCCCGACTTAGCAGGCAGTTTGCCCCACCTAAGGAGGAAAAAAGTTCAGATTCTGAGAATTAAAGTATCAGTTATCAGGTTATTATTTGAGAGTGCCTGTTATTGAATTGTAATTTGATGATATTTTCTTCTCAACTGTTGTTAACGAGTAAGATTGCTAAGTTCGGCAAAGATGAAATATGCAAGTCAGTCCTGAAAAACTAGAGCGGTTGAAGCATAAGACTACTCGAGGAACACAATAAATTGGTGCTTTTCCAGTCCCTAGCTAGTGGGAAGCTGGCTTTAAGCTCATTTTTGGAGCCCTCGGGAATTTTAAGCCAAGTTTCTTGTGTTAACTTCAAATTATGAAATGTACAAAACCAGATTTGGCCTTGTCTTCTTGATTTTCAATATAAAATTTGTTTTCTTGCTTGTGCAAATTGACTTCTTTTTTTTTTTAAAAAGAAAGTTTGAAAAAGTTGTTAATTTACCATGTAATGACCGACTCAACTTGGATAACATATTTTAATATTAAATGAAAGCAATGTCTAACCAATTTCCTTTAGTCTACAATATAGTATATCACATCATTTCATAATATATTTAAGAAAAAGGGATTCTTATTATTGGATCAGAGAAATTATCTCTCGATCTGTGTGTCGATATTTTATTAATCAATTGATCAAAGTTTTGGTCTGCGTATTGACACTATATTGATTGACCAAAGTTAACTTCAGGCTAACTACTCCCCTCATTATAGGCTTGGGAATTGACCAACTCTCGCTCATTATAGGCATGGGATAAAGGCTGGAATTAAAGTGTTTAGCACCTCTTAATTTTGAACTGTTAGAAGTTCATAAAACGTGTACCCTGAGGTAAGAAATTCAAAGGTATTGAAGTTTGGATTTTTTATTTTTTTTAATGCAACTATTTTAGGCCGAAATGAAATTCTGGCTTAAAAAATCCAAGCACTTAATAATACAATTAGAAATTTTGTGCAGTATGTTAGTTTACTGGAAAATAAAAAATCTTTTTGGTTAAATTACGCCTTTTTGCCTTTATTTTCTAATAAAATTTAAGAAAAGAAAAAGAAAAAGGGATCTTCACCCATTGGCTCTAATTTATATATATATATATATATATATATATATATATATATATATATATATATATATATATTATTGGTAAATTTATTTTTATTATATTTTTATGTGAAAGAAGTTTGAGCATCAGTTATTAGTTGGGGATAAATAACTTTTTGGTCACTGTACTAGGGTTCGATTTTCATTGTGGTTACCAAATTTTTTTTTGTTACAATCGAATAACTGTACTCTCAAAAACTTACCAAATAGTCATTCTTTGTGATTTTCGTCCAAAAAATTTTGCTGATATGTATATGGTTTTGTCATGTGTATCATTATGTGTCAAGCGTATGGTCATAGATATTAAGAATAATTGTATCTTAATAATAATTTTAAAATAATAATAATAAAAATAATATTATTAAGAATAATAATAATAATTTCAAAATAATAATAATAATAACAATAATAATTTTAAAATAATAATAATAAAAATAATATAGTTAATATATAATTTATAGAATTAATAAAAATACCTTTAAATTTTTGACATTTAATAAAACATAATACAAATAATTTTTTTAAAAACTATTTTAGAAATTATGTATAATAGTTAGTCCCAGGTAGTGTTCCCTTTATTCGAACCCCAAAACAGTTGATCGAACTCAAATCCAAAAACTCTAATGACTGAATCGATTGAAATCGAAGGAGAAGAAGTAGGGACCTCGCAATGCGCTCAGGAATCCAATCCGGGAAAGGGGAGCGGGAGCCGGAAGGAGAAAAGGAAGGCGGCGAAGAAGGAGAAGAGGAAGCAGTTGAGGAAAGAGCTAGTAGAAAAGGCGAGCGAAGAGGAGGAGGCTAGGGAAAAAATTGAGGAGGAAGAAGATCACTGGCTAGCCGGCGGCACCCTCTCCATTGGCTTCACAAACATCACCGGCTACTCCGTCTCGAACCCGTCTACAGCCAAGCCTACGGTAGCAAGAACTGAAACCTACTCTCCCTCTCTCTCCACCAACGGTGAGACGATTACAGATTCGTCTTTAGAGAACAGAGGGTGGAGTCAGAGGGTGGGGGCGTCATTCAGGGAGGAGGGAGAGAGATCTCAGATATTTTGATGGTGGGTTTGGATATGGGTTTTGTTCCAGATCTGGATGGTTCGTCTTTACGATCTAGCATTTTGTTTTATTGATTATCTTTGCTTATGTTCAAATTCGGTGGGTTTGTATTAATGTTTGATTATCTTTTCTTATGTTCAGATTCGGTGGGTTTGTATATATACATGAATGCATTTGAGTTTGATAGGGGCTTTAAATTTTCATTTTCTGATTATTGAATTTAGTGTTTGAGCTAGGACTAGTGCTTCAACTTTATGGATCCCAAGGATTCTGTGGACTCGCTAGATTCGACTCCCCTTCTGCCATTCCAAGACAAGTTATTGGAAAAAGTACTTGCCCCGGTAGAATCCCACAAAGATCGAAATTCAGTTTTACTGGTCTGCAAAGACTTGTACAATGCTGAGAGGTTGAGCAGGACCCGGGTTTTCATCGGAAACTGCTACTCGGTCTCCCCGGAGATTATGGCTAGGCGATTTCCGAATATTAGGTGTGATGCCCCCAAAATAGGTATACATCACCCATCTCGAGTCGCCAAATACATGGTACAGAATACAAATACAATTTAATAATAAAGCTGTCGTGTAAAATACGACAAAACATAAATTGAGAGTTTTATTATGAATATTGTCATCTAGACAATATCCACACTCAAAGGAGTACTCATTACATTTATTATCATAATATTTAATAGAATAGTGAGGACTACTAATACTATCATCTGGACCGTCACTCCGTTCCCCGACTAGTCCCGGCTATGTTCTCATTTCCTGAAGAGAACAGTGAAAAAAAGAGGTGAGCTCAACTAGCCCAATAAGAAATATTATAACTAAAATAATGTAGAATAAATTATCATTAGTTTTTAACAATGTTAAACTGATAAAATATAACAAACATCAAGTTTAACTACAGCGGAACAAGCAATCCATTAAAAGAGTCAAGTAGAGAATAAAATCTACTATCTTTTATGATTTAAAAAGGTTTTATCACTTTTATCGCTGAGACTCAGCTTAATAAATAATCCACATCATCCCTGAAGGGTTTCAACACAGAAACGCACAGCGAAAATAGAACAATTTAAACCAAATTCGAAACACTAAATAGGATCCATGCGAAAACAATTAATTCAGTGGTTAAAAATTATACCGAATATGAAAATGCTTCTGAAATTGATGCGCTCGAATCTCCAATGCAATCCAAACGAATCGCGCCTCTACGGTATCCACATGAACGCCCCGTGAACCGTCGTACGATCTGCAGTAAAAGAAACTGCGGTACTAGCCACCAAAAAGAATTGATTTTAGAACGGTTTCTCTCTAGTCTCTCTCTAAGAGCGGCTAGGGTTATGAAGTTATGATATAACCCTAAGTGGCTACTATATCATATATATAGTAGTTAAAAAGGGGATTAATCAAAATCTAATTTCATAAAATTTGAATATATATATATATATATATATATATATATATATATATATATATATATATCTTAATCAAGTCTTACTTAATTAATATACATATATACAAATTATCCTTTTAATTTAAATTCGTGATTTAAATACTATTAATCATATTAATATATTTAAATCCTTAAAATTTAAATTAATTCCATTTTAAACTACGTTCTATGTGTGTGACCCTATAGATTATTATTATGTTGGCAATAATTTTAAAATCATATTATAAAATTATAAATAGTGAGCGACATCTAGTAATGCATCACTACTACCCAAGTAATAATAAGATCGATGATTCGATGCAACCTTTTCGTGACCAATGTTTCAATGTAATTTAATCCTTTTAACCTTAATATCCTAGATTAAACTCGAGTCATGGAATGTGTCATACTCTTCATAATTTAATCTGAGTTTTTTTGATCAATGAGTAGACTATATGAAACAAATCACTATTTGAGCATGGCCATGCATTTCATAGTCCTACTCAATCAAGAGGCCTATGGATATCACCCCTAATATATAGGATGGTTAAATTCCATCTAGATCACTCATATTCCTCACATGATTCATGATGTACCCAATAATCACCTTTATAGTCCACCCTATTAAAGGTGACATTTGATGATATCAAAGTACATAAATTTCCGTGTAGAAATATAGTGATTTCAGGTCGGAGAACCATTACATCATTGTCACTATGAGAATTGCTAATGACACTTCGCATAATGCTCCACATAGAATTCTCATGGTGGGTCTATCCAATACATCGTTCTCTAACATGTACCTATGCATTGACTTAATATCTCATATATTTATGACCAATGAGATTTGGTCATCAGTCAATCCACATACTAGTCTTAATGCATCATTGTTGTCCCATCAACAATGATACTCGACTAGGGACATTTAAGAACAATGATACTAATTGTAATTATACAATCTCATGTGCAAGTCAGATACTTAAAACTATGTAATTTGTATCATTATTCTAAAGATTTTTTATTATGTTAAAATTTATATAACGCAGTAAATAAAACCATAATAAAATCATTCATTTATTCAATCAAATATAATATCAAAACGTTAAGCAATTATATCAAATAATTGGCCTCTAGGGCATAAACTCTAACACCGTGCACTACGGCCAAGGATATTCATTAGTATCACAACCACAAATTATCCATGCACTACGGGCCAAAGATATTCGTGTATTCATCAATGGTCATGATCATGCCAACAACTGTCCATCAATGCATTACGGGCCAATGAGGACTTTTACCACATCATTTATAACATTACGGTCATGATTATATTGAATAATCCCTGATCATAATCATACCAAGTCCATCTATGCACAACAGGCCACAAATGACTTTCAACATAATATAAGCATGAGGATGATAACTGTAAGACCCCAACTTATTATAAATGAAATTAAATTTCCTCTATTTATTATTTTGAAATAGTAAGGGTTGATTTGATTAATGTGGTTAGTTATGGGTAAAATACGCAAATATTTTAAATAAGCACGTGGTTATAAAATATTCATTTTTATTGGAGAATATTCGTTTGGTCGTGGAATATTCTTACTGTTGGAGAATATTCTTACGACGGTGCAGCCTTGTGTGGGCCCCATAACAGAAAGCGATTGGATGAAAAAAATGACAAGTATAAGGTGTTTATAAATAACGGCGTAGTTGTTACCGTTAATACTGTTGGAATACTCGGTGGTTAAAACACAGTAGCACATGGTATTGCACCAATTATTGATTCTTACGTAAGAAGACACTACTCAATAATTGTTACAGTAATTACTGTTTAATATTTTATTTTATTGATTCAATAATTGCTACGTTTATATTTTATATTATTGTTGTTTCAATAATTGTCATTACACAGTATTTTTCTTTATCAGATTAATAATTCATATTATTTGAATAATATTATTAGATAACATTATTGGCAATGTCTAGAAAGTTCTGTCTAAGGAGAGGTTTGGTCACCTAATTGCGCGCTAGTAAAGAGAAATACTTATTGGAAAGTCCCCTCTTTCCTGGGAACGGCCTGATTACCAGTATTGTGATTCTGTAATATTATTTATGAATAATTAATTATTGATTTATATGATAAGGAAAATATTCATTTTATATGAATATAAATAGAGAAAATTTTAAAGTGACAATTGTTGAAAAATTAATATTTTATCTTTTCTGATAAATAATTCATTTAAATATATTATTATATTTTAATAATATAATAATGATGATATTTTTACAATGAATATGAGATATATGAGTATATGAGGAGGAGGAGTATTTTTGTTACTAAAATTGTTTAAAACATGTTAAACATGTTCGTGGACCCCATTTCTTGACTGAAATTTGATTATAGCCTGTAAAATCGCCCGTTTGTGGATTTCGATCAATTTTTGTTTGGAATTTGGAAACACTTTCTTCTGCAAAGTTGTAGAGAATGAAATTTCCTATGGAAAGGACATAGGGTTCGAATTTTTTTGATAAAAGGGCTATTTATTATGAATTATTAAAGTTCCGAAGTTCCGGAATAATTAATTTTTGAAGGTTTAATGATTTTTTTTAAGAAAAACATTTTTTCATTATTGGTGGGCCCCACATGTGTGGTAAATGAGCTGAAAACAGATTTCTAAGATGGGCGTGAAAATTTTATAATTATATTAATATTTTATTAAATTTTCTGCTTTGGTGTTCTAAGCATTTTCCTATAAATAGAGTGCTTAGGTTAGAATTGAAAATCACACCAGAAACTGAAGTTTTATCTCTCTATATTATCGAGCATATTCTTGTGAGTATTTTGATACTTTGAGTGTTGCTATACGGTGCAAGTTCCTTCAGCGTTATATCTGATATTCCAGCCAGAAGTACTATTCTTTTCGAGGTAAGGGATGTTATATTTTTTTAAATGATATTATTTCTTCTAATATCATTATGCCGGATTATTGGTAAGATTTTTCTTGTGAAATTCTTATCTTTTAGTGTCGGGATTACTATTCATGTATACGACACTATTCACGTATACGGCACTATTCATAGAAAAATTAAATTTTAGTTTTTTTTCAAAATATCGATTATGGATACTAGCTTTGATTGTATCCATGTTTTGATCATTCTTGAATTTTACTTCACTATGGTTATTTATGTAGTATTTTTGAACTTGGACTGTTTAAAGTACGAATCCTTAATATTTGTTCTTTTGTTTCACTGAATTCGTTTTCTTTAAAATATTTTTCATCATTCTCAGTCCTAAATAATGATATTACTAAATATCTTTGGCCTGTAGTGCAAATATGAATATTTGATTCAAGAAGTATGTTGATTGATGTTACATGGATAAAATATTGATGATGGACTTTTAAATTCATAGATATTAGTAGATTTCATTCTTTATGTAACTCTTCAATGAATTATTATTTTCGCTGCGAATATTGATCTGAAACTTGTTGTCTATTATATTCTATCAGATTTTTCCCTGTTGAAGACTAACGATAATTTTTTTTATATTATCTTAGTCATAATATTTTTAATGGGCTAGTTGAGCTCACCCTTTTTCTTTTTGTTCTATTTTTCTTCTCAGGAGGCGAGAATGTAGCGAGTACTAGTCGGGGTATGGAATGAAGGTCTTAGAAAGTTGTTTTAGTAGTCCTCACCATTTTTATAAAATAATATATCAATAATTATAATGAGGACTTATTTGAGCGTTGATATTGTCTAGTAAATAATATTTGTATTTAAACTCACGGTTTTTATGTTGTTTTAATAAAGTTATAGTTATTTCTGTACCATGTTATTGACGACTCAAAATGTGTGTTGTAAACCTATTTTGGGGGCGTCACAATGGCAATGATATAAGAATCCAATAAAATAAGTTCAAGAATTAATTTATCCAGAATTCAATAACGTCCAAATTGTCAACATGATACTGCTTTGTAGAGTAAAATTCAAGAATGCTCAGAAGAATATTTCTATGAAAAGATACTGGATGAAGCGCAAATATTAAGGATTTTCCACTAATTTCATTGAGTATAGAAGTCAAAGCTTTAACCAACTGAGTATAACAGAATATCTGAAACTGCAAATGAAATAACAGAAGAATTTCATCAAGTATAGGGTAGCCCGCGTATACAGGTTATTCCAACAGAATAATAAAAAATGGAATAACAGAAGTTCTCTTCATGAATACGAAAGAAATAATACCATTTACGGGTACAACAAATAATATCCCTTACCTTAGAAGAAACTAGATATAGGGGTAGTGAAGTAGCAGAATACTTTTCTTCTTTCTCTCTATAGTTTCTTTCTATAGTTTCTCTCTTTAGAGTTTCAGTGAATTCGTAAGAAATAATGAAGGAATGAGCTTCTATTTATAGGAGAATGGACTGAATAGTAACTAATTCATGAACGGTCCAGATTGATTTACTTTTAAACGGACGGTCCATATTGATTTTCTATGCAGTATTAATAAAATATTCTAATAAAACAAAATCTTTTAAATAAAATATAATATATTCTATTTATAGTCTAATAAAACAAATAACTTTATAAAAGTATTATTTTTATATAAAAAAATTTTACTATGCAAAACATTATGCATTCACTATGCATAATAAAATATAATATATTCTAATTATTGTCTAATAAAACAAATAACTTTATAAAAGTATCCTGTTTTATATAAAAAGATTTTACTATGCAAAATACTATGCAGGTACTATGCATAATAAAATATAATATATTCTATTTATAGTCTAATAAAACAAATAAATTTATAAAAATATTATGTTTTATATAATAAGATTTTACTATGTATAATAGAATATAATATATTCTATTTATAGTCTAATAAAATAAATAACTTTACTAAAGTATTCTGTTTTATATAAAAAGTTTTTCTGTTTTATTACATTAATAATACTAATAAAACAAAATTTATATATATATATATATATAAACTTCCGCGACTTCATAAAAAGATACCTCAATATATTTAACAATATTTATCATCATTATTATAATTCACAATATTAATCGACCAGGTCGTTCCTAGGAAAGAGGGGGCTTTCCAATAAGGATTTCTCCCTATTGGCGCGCAATTAGGTGACCAAACATCTCTTTGGTAAAACTTCTAGGCATCGTTAATATTGTAAATAATAATATTAATAACTTTGTCATCTCAATTATTGATTTAATAATATATAAAATATCGACAATAATTGAATCAAATAACGTGAGATGCTATGCAACAATTACTGTAGCAATAATTGAACAAAACTGAGTGACTTCTCACGTAAGCATCAATAATCAATACTTTGTGCTACTATGCAACCACGCGTATTACTGTACTTTTACTACCGAGTAGTTCAACAGTTTTAACGTTAAAACTTCCGCCGTTATTTTCATAAAAATATTTTTGTCGTTTTCTCAATCCGACAATAATTCTGTTGTGGGGTCCACCAATGATTGTGCCGTTGTACGAATATTTCCTGTTAAAACGAATATTCCCCGACCAATCGAATATTATATAACAACTTGCATACTTTACAAAATTTATAAATATTACCCACAACTATCACATTATATCAAATCCACACCATAATTTTGAAAAAAAATATTTCGAGAAATTTAAATCTTTATTCATAAAATTTGGGGTCTCACATTAGGAGTCTAACCTTAAAGGGGAAACCAAGATTTTAAGACTTCAATTTGGTGCCACAAAATTGGGGAGCTGATATTCATTCATGGCTCATAGTGTTTGCAGAAGTTTACCCAGTTTTGGAGGAGTTAAGGTTGAAGAGAATGTATGTGAGTGATGAAAGTTTGGAGCTTATGTTTTCAGGTTTTAAAGTTTTATCTCTCCTGAGCTGTGACGTTTTTAGTACTGATGGTCTCAAGGCTATTATATCTATGTTGGTGATGGTGTTGTTATTTGAGGTTTCATGTGGCGCTGGAGCTGGAGTTTTAACCGCCGGAGCTGAGGGGTTGACATTAATAATAATAATAATAATTTTTACAAATGTATTTATATAAAATTAATGAATTTATATTATTTTTTAATAATAATAATTTTTAAATAATAATAATAATTACAAAATAATAATAAAATTTTTTACAAATATATTTATATAAAATTAATGAATTTATATTATTATTTAAAAATTATTATTATTATTAATACACATGGCAAAGCATATATGTACACATCAGCATTTCAAAATCACGTGTTCGCCAACTCAGCACTTCTGTCCGTTTTTTGGACGGAAATTGTAAGGAATGACCATTTTGTAATTTTTGAGAGTACAATTATTCGATTGTAACAAAAAAAATTTCGGTAACTACAATAAAAATCGGACCCTAGTACGGTGACAAAAAAGTTATTTATCCCTTATTAGTAGTATTATACGTGGATATGGACAGGTAAGCTTAATTATCTGGGTCAATTCAAAATAGCTAAGCTTGTGCATGTGCATGTGCATGCGCATGTGCATGCGCAATGGGGTTGCTTTGCTTTGAATACAAATTACAAAGTAGATTAATTTTGCTGTGAAGTCTTTGTATTCTCTCGAATCTCATCTCTTTCCTCTTCTAGTATACTTGTCATTACAAGTTTGCTAACTCTGTCTCACTACATATATAATACTTCCTTCCTTCCTTCCTTTCTTCCAAAATATTATGTCATTATATATATATATATATATATATATGAGAGCCCTTCCATAGCAACCGGTTGCTGTGAGTACTGTGCAACACCCTCTTTTTGTACCGTTGATAAACTTATTGGAAGGCTGAGATGAAACATAAATATATCCCAGCCGGCACAACTTATATCGGCTTTTATTTTAATATGAGGACCCCACATAGTCAACATGTTGTCAATTTTATTTTTATTTTTAAGCATTTCTCCATTAATAGTCATGACTCAGCACATTAATAGTCATGACTCAGCACATAACTCCCAGCCGTTACAAGCTCCTACGGCTGTTAAAAAAGAAAAAAGAAAAAAATACAACCGTTACAAGCTCTTACGGCTATTTAAAAAAAAGGCCAAACCGTAACAACCTCTTCCGGCTTGCTATTATACCTCTTTCATTTAATTTTTTTTTTTACAGCCGTAAGAGCTTGTCCCGGTTGTATAATTTTTTTTATTATTTTTTTTAACAGCCTTACAAACCGTAACAACCTCTTTCGGCTTGCTATTATACCTCTTTCATTTAATTTTTTTTTTACAGCCGTAAGAGCTTGTCCCGGTTGTATAATTTTTTATTTTTTTTAACAGCCTTACAAACCGTAACAACCTCTTCCGGCTTGCTATTATACCTCTTTCATTTAATTTTATTTTTTTTACAGCCGTAAGAGCTTGTCCCGGTTGTATAATTTTTATTTTTTTAACAGCCTTACAGTTTGAACAAGTACATTTTTTCTTATATTTTTTCCGGCCGGTACAGGCTCATACGGCTGATACCTTTTTTTAAAAAAAATTTTTATTCTTTCCCGGCCGGTACAGGCTCATACGGCTGGTAATTGAAAAAAAAAGCTTGTCACGGCTTGTATTAAAAAAAAATTATTTTATTCAAGCAACTCGCTGCTAAACAGACTCGAACACGCAACCTCAAACTCCAAACACACGTCATATGACCACCCGAGCACCACGGGCCTAGCTGTTAATTTTAGCCAAGGATATGTCTTTATATTAAAACTTCACCATCCCCCAAAATCTATATTCTTGCATTATTATTATATTACGATTTATTATTATTAATAAGTCTATATAATACATATGGGGGTTTGATATTTAGAAATAAGTTAATATCTATATTTATTAAGCAATGATTATTAGTAATGATTTTATATATTAAACAATGATTTTATTATTAAGAAATGATTTTATACATTAATTACACTAGTGAAGTATAATAATAATGTGATTATCGAATTTATAAAAGTAGTGAAGTATTATTATAATAATAATAATGTGATTATCAATATTATAAGTACAGATTTGATATATTTTTGATATATTTGATATATTTTTGATATATTTGATATATTTTTGATACATTTTTGATATATTTGATACATTTGATATATTTTTGATACATTTGATACAATTTTGATACATTTGATATAATTTTGATATATTTTTGATATATTTGATATATTTTTGATATATTTGATATATTTTTGATACATTTGATACAATTTTGATACATTTGATACATTTTTAATATATTTGATATATTTTTGATACATTTGATACAATTTAGATACATTTTTGATATATTTAATATATTTTTGATACATTTGATACATTTTTTATATATTTGATATATTTTTGATATATTTTTGATATATTTGATACATTTGATACATTTTTTGATATATTTTTGATATAATTTTGATACATTTGATACATTTTTGATATATTTGATACATTTGATATATTTTTGATACATTTGATACAATTTTGATACATTTGATATATTTGATATATTTTTGATATATTTGATATATTTTTGATACATTTGATACAATTTTGATACATTTGATACATTTTTGATATATTTGATATATTTTTGATATATTTGATATATTTTTGATACATTTGATATATTTTTGATATATTTGATATATTTTTGATACATTTGATATAATTTTGATACATTTGATATAATTTTGATACATTTGATACATTTTTGATATATTTGATATATTTGATATATTTTTGATATATTTGATATATTTTTGATATATTTGATATATTTTTGATACATTTGATACAATTTTTGATATTTTTGATACATTTGATATTTTTTTGATATTTTTTTGATATATTTGATACAATTTTGATATATTTGATATATTTTTGATACATTTGATACATGTTTGATATATTTTTAATACATTTGATACATGTTTGATATATTTTTGATATATTTGATATATATTTGATATATTTTTGATACATTTGATACATGTTTGATATATATTTGATATATTTTTGATATATCAAATGTATCAAATATATCAAATATATCAAAAATATATCAAATATATCAAAAATATCAAAAATGTATCAAATATATCAAATATATCAAAAATATATCAAAAATATATTAAATATATCAAATATATCAATTATGTATCAAATGTATCAAAATTGTATCAAATATATCAAAAATATATCAAAAATGTATCAAATGTATCAAATATATCAAATATTTGTTTTTTTTATAACTCTTTCATTTAATAACAAATAAAGAATTATAATTCAAATAAAAAATAATATCCTTTTTTTTAACAGCCGTAAGAGCTTGTCCCGGTTGGATTTTTTTTTTTACAGCCGTACGAGCTTGGCCCGGTTGTATAATTTTTTTTTAACAGCCGTAAGAGTTTGAACAAGTACATTTTTGTTTATATTTTTTTCCGGCCGGTACAGGCTCATATGGCTGATACCTTTTTTTTAATTTTTTTTTTATTCTCCCGGCCGATACAGGCTCATACGGCTGATACCTTTTTTTTAAAATTTTTTTTATTCTCCCGGCCGGTACAGGCTCATACGGCTGGTAATTGAAAAAAAAAACCGGCCGGTATAGCTTGTCACGGCTTGTATTAAAAAAAAATTATTTTATTCAAGCAACTCGCTGCTAAACAGACTCGAACTCGCAACCTCAAACTCCAAACACACGTCATACGACCACCCGAGCACCACGGGCCTAGCTGTTAATTTCAGCCAAGGATATGTCTTTATATTAAAACTTCACCATCCCCAAAAATCTATATTGTTGCATTATTATTATATTACGATATATTCTTATTAACATCTATATTTATTAAGCAATGATTATTAGTAATGATTTTATATATTAAGCAATGATTTTATTATTAAGAAATGATTTTATACATTAATAAAACTAGTGAAGTATAATAATAATGTGATTATCGAATTTATAAAAGTAGTGAAGTATTATTATAATAACAATAATGTGATTATCAATATTATAAGTACAGATTATACCAATACTAGTACTGCATAACATTAAGAGGAATAGTACATATTACATTTTCATTTTCATAAAAAAAACATAGAATGATTAATACAACCGCCGCCTATATCTCAGAGGCCGGAAGTAATCTTGCGGATTTCTTGTAGAGCTCCCATGCGACGCGGTAACGAAAGACTGTGACATCTTCCAAGGACCACTTCTCTTCAGAAATATTACCGTTGGCCCTAACGAAACAGTCAACATACTTGCAGACAAAAATGCCACAGTCTGCGTTGTTGTGTTGTTTCGGTCGAATCTTTAATGTCTGCACAGTAGGATTACCGCTGGGCCACTCACGCATCGGATTACCATTTCGCAAACAAAATGGTATCAAATGTACCTGCATGTACAAAGTAGTTGGTTAATAATTTTTTAATATAATAGGACATTATAAAATTAAAATATTTTAAAACTAAACATACCACAACTTTAACGAATTCTGAGTACATTTCATGTAACTTAATATATTTAGTGTCATTGTAGTGCGGGTCAATTATGGTAACCATCCAATCTTCAACTGAGAATAGGAACAAGACAAAATGGTGTTGATTGGTACTACACACCGGCATGAATATGTATTTGCATTCGTGTAAAGGTGGACCAACATCTTGGTTAACATACGGATCGCAAAAACTCCATGCAGTATTCACGTTAGTGCATGACACATAGTCCTGCCCAAGATGCATGAAGAATGAATTCATGAAACCAAATTGGGACCACCTTTGTATTCCCCGCGACCTGTAGTATTCCTCTATATCTCGTAGCAACAACATATAAGCGTCCATGACATGCTCGAATATCCAACTCCCAGGCCCTAAGGATTGCACTGCATTGTGTTCTAATTCATATAACTTGCGCGGATGTGATAAAGGGTATAAATCCCCTTCTGGTGCCACCATGTTTCCAAAAATATGTTTATTTACAAATGTCTCCTTCCAATCTTTAAGTCTTTTGGATAGGGACCCTTTTGGTCCATAAGAGATGTCGTCTCCCGCATCTTGTACCTGATTGAGACCCAAATGTACATTATTATTATATAACAATAATAGTTAAAACCATCACTATTAACATAACTATATATACCTCCTCGTAGGCTTGGAAGGTTGGAATGTAACACTCCTCGTAGGCTTGGGTGGTGGGAATGGAGCTCTCCTCGATTACTTGTGGGGTGGGTATGTAGCTCTCTTGTACAACACAATCAGTTTGTTTCCCAAGCCCTTCACTGAGTTGTGTGTATTGCGACTGTGGTCCAAAATTTGTGGGACCCCCTTGTCGAGGTATTTGTTTACCTCTTGCTTTGAAGTCGTATAGAGCGTATTGAAAATCCCAATTATTTTTTTGTAGAACCAACTCGGGAGGCAGCTGAGTAAGTACTGAAAATTTATCAAGTAACGACTTTGCACTCTCAACCTGTCATGTAAGATAAACACAAACAAATATTATTAACAATAAATATGAATAAATGTAATATTAAGTATTTACTCCAATACATGATTTATTAAAGAAGAATATAATTTTATACCATTTGAATAAGGTGTTGTTGGTTGTAAATGGCCCGAGGCTCATAACAATTGTCGTGGTCACTTGTCTGTCGAGGTCGGTGGATTTTCCAACGTGTAATTTTCCTATACCAGACCATGTAATCATCTATTAGGACATAATCAGCAACTTCAGCTTGTTGTCCTTCGAGATGATCCATGTATGCCTCCCACATCGAAATATATTCCCCTCTCAAGGCCATGCAATCCTCGACATCAATAAATTTAAACTTTTTCTCCTTCCTAAGGTCACCGTGGTTTTTGGCTGGTGATGGTATGCCTTGCATGAACCCGAACTGTCTCATCACACGATCCGGCATCTGAAATTCCACAATATCAAAGTGGATCGAGGGGACCCCACCAGATCCCAACAACCTGCCTTCAAAATTAAATCCACTGATATCATCATCCCACATTATGTAAGGCCGCCAAACCACATCCCACATAGACTTAATATCTAACTCCCCTCGGTAAAATGACAAATGGTGATGGGGATTCTCACGTCTACCAGGGTAACTGTGGGTTCCAAAATAGGACCATGCTAAAGCCCTAGGTAACCATAAGGATGATTGTGGTCAATGGTTTGGCTTTCCAATACTTACACGCTCATAAGCCCAAATTTGTAACAATGTAACACAACCATTAATGTATTTAACTCCTTTCCTAGTAGCAGTATATAAAGATCTGTACAAATATGCTAACACTGCCGCGCCCTAAGAGTAAGTTACACAATCTTCAGCGTTGGCAATAAAAGACATATATCGTGGGTGCACACTATTTCTATTCCTATTAGGGAATAATATTGCCCCGCACAACCACAACATGTATGCCTTTGTGTGTCGCCCTACAACATCTTTACTTGCATTCTCGGGATAATTATTAAAATGTTCGTGCAACCACACTAATGAAATTGCATTGCATTTTTTTGAACTAAAATATTCACCAGCTAATTTATCACCAAAACAATCCCTAAAATAATTCAAATTGGTGACAGCAAGGGGACCCGTTAAGGGCTTTCCCACCACCGGTAACCCAAAAATAAAGTGAACATCCTCTAACGTGATTGTTATTTCTCCACAGTTTAAATGAAAAGTATTGGTCTCCGGGCGCCATCTCTCGACTAAGGCAGATATCATACCAAGATCAGTTTGGTGTACAACACCTTGATAACTAAATACTCCAAATCCACATTTATCTAAAAGGATTTTTTGTTCTTTTGTCAAAGCCCACTGATTATATTTCTGATCAGTATATTGACTGGAGCTTAGTTTTCCCCTATCTCTCCCATGATATATGTCATCTGATACATGATCTTGTTGATCATGCAAAACACTTGGATCAATTGGCCCATATTCCCAACTATCCATCTTTTACCTAAAAAAATATATCAATTCCAAAATAGTATTAAGATGCATGACAAAATCAATAACATGCTGCAAAATAATATTAAGTTGCATGGTATGCTGCAAAAGTTTTTTTTTTTTTCCGGCCGGTACTGCTTAAACCGGCTTAGCTTTTTAATTTTTTTTATCTTCTTTTCTCCATTGTATAATGATGACTCAGTAAATTAAAATAAAAAAAAATAAAAAAGCATCCTGCCGGTACAGCTTCAGCCGGCTATGGTATGCTGCAAAAGTTTTTTTTTCCGGCCGGTACAGCTTAAACCGGCTTAGCTTTTTTTTTTATCTTCTTTTCTCCATTGTATAATGATGACTCAGTAAATTAAAATAAAAAAAATAAAAAAGCATCCGGCCGGTACAACTTCAGCCGTCTATTACTATTATACGAAAATAATAACAACAGAAACTATTAAAAACTGAACAAATAACAATAAATAAAAACTTACTTGTTGAAGTTTTTTGCTCCTCTCTTCCGAAATACTCCCTCTCTCCACTCTGTTACTGTAATTTTATCTAGTTATATACTGAACTAGCCCCAGTTGAATGTGTGTTCTCAATAGATCACTGTAGATGCTTAAATAAGCTCATGCAAGCCGGTACATGAAATACATTTAGGACCAAATTCAAACTCTGATACTGTTGTTTAATTAGCTTTTTAGTTTATCGAGCTTGTAGGTGTTCTTTCCCGAGGTGATTGTTGCAGAAAAAGTGGTCAAAAAATCTGGGAATATGTATTAGTAATAAATTGTTTCGGTGGGAATATATATTATTAATAAATTGTTCTTTCCCGAGGTGATGTTGCAGAAAAAAGTGGACAAAGAAATCTGGGAATATCATTAAGTAGTTTCGGCCGGTACAGGCTTAACCGGCTGGGAATATATATTATAATAAATTGATTCAGCCGGTAGAGGCTGTAACGGCTGGAAAAATAAATATATATATATATATATATATATATATATATATATATATATATATATATATATTATTAATAAAAACCTTTCGGCCGGTAGAGGCTGTAACGGCTGGAAAAATAAATATATATATATTATTAATAAAAACCTTTCGGCCGGTAAAGGCTGTAACGGCTGGAAAAATAAATATATATATATATTATTAATAAAAATCTTTCGGCCGGTAGAGGCTGTATCGGCTGGAAAAATAAATATATATATATATTATTAATAAAAACCTTTCGGCCGGTAGAGGCTGTAACGGCTGGAAAAATAAATATATATATTATTAATAAAAACCTTTCGGCCGGTAGAGGCTGTAACGGCTGGAAAAATATATATATATATATATATATTATTATTAATAAAAACCTTTCGGCCGGTAGAGGCTGTAACGGCTGGAAAAATAAATATATATATATATATATTATTAATAAAAACCTTTCGGCCGGTAGAGGCTGTATCGGCTGGGAATAAATATATTATTATTATTCTATTATTATTACGAATTGAGTAATAAAGCCGTTCCATATTCTAACGGCTTATGTACTTTTAATTATTTTATTATTATTATTATTATTATTATTATTATTACTATTATTATTACAGATATAAACACTGTCGGGTGAATAAGTAGTCAAACATAATAATACAACACTATGGGAATAGAAAAAACTGACATTGATTATATGGGAAAAGTACATTAGTTTGACTTCTTGAGCATTAACCGCGACAAGCTGTACCGGCTGGTCTTTTTTAAGTATTGTCTAGGAAGCTGCTATTTTCTCATGTTTATTCTGAGCACCCATCTTCTTATCCTTCCATAGAATTTATTCTCTGATATTATTTTCTCTTTTCTCCTCTACTCATAATTTGTTTCATCTGGTTGCCCACTTTCACTTCAGAAAATCAAGTTGAAGTTCTGATCGAGCAAAATTCATCACTATTATTCACAAGTAAGTTTTTCAAAATGTCATATAATACATCTGAATTTGTTAGTGAAGTTGAAAGTAATAAATCTGATATTGTTCTGTACGTTGGTCAATTATTTTGTACGTTGGAAGAGGTTGAATATTTTTATAGATCATATGCTCGCAAAAATGGATTTGAGATTAGAATTGCAACTAGTCATAAACATGCTAATACGAATGATATCAGATCTAGGCAGTATGTATGTAAGAAAGCCGGTACACCAATTGTTGGCAAGAGTTTACCAGATGATGAAGATAGTAGTAATAAAATAACTAGACAGAGAGACTCTATAGGACGAACAATGTGCAAAGCTAGAATATATGTTGTCCACAATAAGAAAGAAGACAATTGGCGTATATCTACTGTTGAATTAGAGCACAATCATCACTTAGTGACCCCCACCAAAGTAGATTTGATCGAGACTCACAGAAATATTACTCTTGTTGCAAGAAATTTAATTGACACTTTAAATAAGTCCGGTATTGGTCCTAGTAAGATGATGAATGTTTTGAGCACAATGGGAGGTGGGCTGCAAAATGTTCCTTTCTCTACTGCTAATGTTGAGAATGTGGTGCGAGATTTAAGACGTGATTCTGCAGATGAAAATGATGCACAGGCTGCTGTCAATCATTTGAACAAACTTGCATCCGGAAGTGCCAGCAGATTTTTTTTCCGAGTGAAACCTGGTGAAAACAACCGCATAGCATGTATTTTTTGGGTTGACTCCAGATCAAGGTTTATGTATCAACGGTTCGGAGACGTTGTGACATTTGATAGTACATATCGGACAAATAAGTATGGCATGCCGTTTGTTCCATTTGCCGGGGTCAACCACCATTATCAGTCTATATTGTTTGGATTTGCACTGTTACGAGACGAAACAGAGGACACTTTCGTTTGGGTTTTACAGACATGGCTTGAAGCCATGGACTACAAGGCACCTACAACCATCATCATTGATCAAGACAGAACCATGAGTAATGATATTGCTACGGTACTTCCAACTAGTCATCATTTATTGTGTTCTTGGCATATTAACAATAAATTTCCTGAAAAATTGCATCATGTTTATTATGCGCACCCATCGTTCAAAAATGATTTTAACAACTGTGTGTATAACTCATTGTCCATCGAGGAATTTGAAGAGCGTTGGCATATTCTGATAAGTTCCTATGAATTGTATACTAATGAATGGCTTGGAAGTTTGTATGATGTACGACAGAAATGGATTCCAACATATACAAAGAGATATTTTGCCGCAGGAATGACTACCACTGGAAGAAGCGAGAGCATGAATGCCTTTTTTGATGAGTATGTTAATGCATCAACAGGTATGCTATGTTTTGTACTGCAGAGTCAAAAGGCTGTAGAAAGACAGTTTATCAGGGAGAGGAAGGCCGACTACATAACAAAACATCGTAAAAGGATTATGGTACTCGGTTCATCTTTAGAAGTTCATGCTGCACAAGTGTACACAAAAGAGATGTTTAGACGTTTCCAACGTCAATTCGTCGATTCTATAAAATACAATGTTCATAAACTTAGTGAGATGTGTGTCACTGATACTAAAGTTTATGCAGTGTATAATGCAGATGCAACTGAAAGTGGTGGAAGATATAAAGAAGTTGTCAACAATCGACAACTGGGATCGGTAACATGTAACTGCCAAATGTTTTCTCACTCTGGTGAATTATGCAGGCACATCTTGAGATATTTCATAGCAAAGAGTATTTCACAAATACCGACCGACATGATCCTTCAACGGTGGACAAGAGACGCGATCAAAAGTAATGGTGAAGACTTACTCTTTAACTCCACATCTGCTGACTTCGAACAAAATCAAGCAATGCGCTACAATCATTTGATGGCTGATTACCAGGAGTTAGCGAGCAAAGCGGCTTGCTCAGTCCGAGGTTAAACTCTTCTTAAACTGAATGCACGAGGAAAAGAGTTGGTTGACCAGTATGATCCGGATGAGAATATTACTGAACTGGCAGATGACGACATTGATTGCACAGTTGGAGATCCAAATCATGATATGGGATACGATAATGACGATGAAGATGCAGAGGTGGAAGAAGAAGAAGTGTTTTTGCCGCCTAATATTTCTCAAACAAAGGGCCGCAAAAAACAATCTAGATTCAAGAGTGCACTCGAGAAAATCATTCCATCTAAAACTCATCGAAAATGTGCAATTTGTGGCTTTGAAACCGACCACGATAAGCGAAATCACTATCGAGTGCTAGGGATTCCTGAGCCAAAAAAATAGGCGTCGGTTGTATTAATCATTCTATATTTTTTTTTTATGAAAATGAACATGTAATATGTACTATTCCTCTTAATATTATGCAGTACTAGTATTGGTATAATCTGTACTTATAATATTGATAATCACATTATTATTATTATAATAATACTTCACTACTTTTATAAATTCGATAATCACATTATTATTATACTTCACTAGTGTAATTAATGTATAAAATTATTTCTTAATAATAAAATCATTACTTAATATATAAAATCATTACTAATAATAATTGCTTAATACATATAGATATTAACTTATTTCTAATTATCAAACCCCCATATGTATTATATAGACTTGTTAATAATAATAAATCGTAATATAATAATAATGCAAGAATATAGATTTTGGGGGATGGTGAAATTTTAATATAAAGACATATCCTTGGCTGAAATTAACAGCTAGGCCCGTGGTGCTCGGGTGGTCATATGACGTGTGTTTGGAGTTTGAGGTTGCGTGTTCGAGTCTGTTTAGCAGCGAGTTGCTTGAATAAAATAATTTTTTTTTTTAATACAAGCCGTGACAAGCTTTTTTTTTTCAATTACCAGCCGTATGAGCCTGTACCGACCGGGAAAGAATAAAAAAAAATTTTAAAAAAGGTATCAGCCGTATGAGCCTGTACCGACCGGAAAAAATATAAGAAAAAATATACTTGTTCAAACTGTAAGGCTGTTAAAAAAAATTATACAACCGAGACAAGCTCTTACGGCTGTAAAAAAATAAAATTAAATGAAAGAGGTATAATAGCAAGCCGGAAGAGGTTGTTACGGTTTGTAAGACTGTTAAAAAAATAATAATAAAAAATTATACAACCGGGACAAACTCTTACGGCTGTAAAAAAAATAAAATTAAATGAAAGAGGTATAATAGCAAGCCGGAAGAGGTTGTTACGGTTTGTAAGGCTGTTAAAAAAAATAAAATAAAAAATTATACAACCGGTACAAGCTCTTACGGCTGTAAAAAAAATAAAATTAAATGAAAGAGATATAATAGCAAGCCGGAAGAGGTTGTTACGGTTTGGCCTTTTTTTTTAACAGCCGTAAGAGCTTGTAACGGTTGTAATTTTTTTTTTTTTTTAACAGCCGTAGGAGTTTGTAACGGCTGGGAGTTATGTGCTGAGTCATGACTATTAATGTGTTGAGTCATGACTATTAATGGAGAAATGCTTAAAAATAAAAATAAAACTGATAACATGTTGACTATGTGGGGTCCTCATATTAAAATAAAAGCCGGTATAAGTTGTGCCGGCTGGGATATATTTATGTTTAATCTCAGCCTTCCAATAAGTTTATCAACGGTACAAAAAGAGGGTGTTGCACAGTACTCACAGCAACCGATTGCTATGGAAAGACTCCCTATATATATATATATATAAATGAAATAAGGATGTTACTGGATGGAGTAACAGAGAGATACGTAGCGATAGGTGCAAGGCTTTAGTCGTAACTCATAAATAAAGATATATGTTAATTGTTATACCTCCTCCTATATTGAGTACAAGTTTATTTTCGTTTGTTGTTGCCACGTCTTATGCTTTTATTGCAGGAATTCTTCAACGATAGTAGTAGGCATGCACAACGGGCCGGCCTGGCCTGGACCGGCCCAAGCCTGCCAGGCTTTTACCGTTGACCAGGCCGGGTCAGGCCTTGACTTTTAGTCTACAGGCCGAGCCAGGCCAGGTTTAAAATAAAAATATGTGGCCTGTTAAGGCCTATAGGCCAGGCCGAGCCAGGCCCAAGTACTCACTTATAACTATTTTCCTCTATTTATTGAGGAAAAACAAGTACAAAAAACTTTTTTTTAGACTATGTGGGACTATGCCAAGCATGGCAAAACCCACTCTATTGCTTGGCCAAACGAATCTTACTTCTCCTCCATTTATTGAAGGAAAGCACGAACAAATATCTTTTACTAGACAATATGGGACTATGCCAAGCAAGCCAAACCCACTATACTTATCCTTCATTTATTAAAGGAAAACAAGAACAAAAATCTTATACTAGACTATGTGGGACTAAGCAAAGCCAAACCCCAAAACATGCTCAAGTATATTTTGCTTGAATTATTATGACTTGAACTCTCCTCTATTTATAGAAGAAAATTTGGGACAAGAAATGTTAATTAGACTATGTGGGACTTTGAAACAAAAATGTAATTGAACTAAAAGTCCCACATTGTTCATTTTAAGAACTTTTCTTTGGTATATTAGTCAACTTTGTGTTAAGTGTTCTAAAGTTGTTGAAAGAGGAGGTTGTCATGTGGGATGAGTAGGAGTGTATGACTATGGTAAAATTAGTTTACCAATGCATATACTATATTCTTTTCTGTAATGGCCTAAGTTTAATTTCTTTATTTCAAAATAACTAAGTCCCACATTGTTCATTTTAAGAACTTTTCTTTGGTATATTACTCAACTTTGTGATAAGTATTCTAAAGTTGTTGAAAGAGGAAGTTGTCATGTGGGATGAGTATGACTATGGTAAATTAGTTATCCGATGCATGTACTATGTTCTTTAATGTAATGATGCAAAGTCCCACATTGAAAGGGGTTCCTTATAAAAAGGCTTGCTAGTAAAAATATAAGGAGGAGGATACAATGTTTATCTTATAAATGCAAAGTCCCACATTGAAACGGGATGCAAGTATAAGGAGGATTTCCTTATAAAAAGACTTGCTAGTAATACAACATTTCACAATGTCTTACAAAATGCAAAGTCCCACATTGAAAGGGGTATGCAAATATAAGGAGAATTTCCTTATAAAAAGACTTGCTAGTAATACAATATTACACAATGTCTTATATTCCTTATAAAAAGACTTGCTAGTAATACAATATTACACAATGTCTTATAAAATGCAAAGTCCCACATTGAAAGGGGTATGCAAATTTAAGGAGGATTTTTCCTTATAAAAAGACTTGCTTGTATTACAATATTACACAACTAAAGATTTTAAGCCGGATTAGGTAGCTGGGCCAGTCCAGGCTATGAAACAGGCCGGTCCAGGCTAGAACTAGGCCGTAGGCCGGGCCAGGCCAGGCTTTTTGGAAGGCTGGGCCAGGCCGGATATGTGTCATTAATTCATGGTCTGTTCTTGGTCTGGCAGGCCGGGCCAGACCGGTCCAGGCTTTGACCAGGCCGAGCTTTGACCAGGTCGGGCTCGGGCCGAATCAAGGCCAGGCCCCAGGCCGCAGGCCATTTGTGCACCACTAGATAGTAGACAAAAAAGGGTTTGTAATTAAATAGGAGTATAAATTATGAGGTTATACTAGAATGATTTTTTTTTATTAAAAATTCAATGTAGTACAAATGTGATAAATCCAAAATATTTGGATATACATAGGACATGTTCGAGGATAACTTATTATAAAATGACTTATAAGTCATATAAAATGACTTATAAGTTAAAATTTAAAATGTCTTATTTTAAAATTGGGTTATTCTGTTAAAAAAAATAAACGGACGTTAATTTTTGTATTTACAAAACTAACGAATTACCCACTGTAGTTGGCACGTTTTACTGATTATATCATTGAACTTTTAATTATTCAGATTACCCTATTAAACTAATTAAAAAATAATTATTTTAAATATTTTTAAAAATAGTTATTATTTTCAGTAAAAAATATTAGAAACTTTAATTTTTTCCAAAAAATGAGTAAAGTTTCATAAAATATAGATTTAAAAAAATTAAAGTTTTATGAAACCTTACTGATTTTAAAAAAAAATCTTTTTTTTCTTTTGAAAATAAAGTTTATTTTTTTGAATCTATATTTTATAAAATTTTACTCATTTTTTTAAAATATGAAGAATTTTCCAGTTTTTTTTTTGAAAAAAATATTTATTTATAAAAATTATTAATTTCTTTTTTGAAAAAATTGAATCATTTTTTTATTTATCTTTTACTGTTTTTTTATTTTAATTTCTATTTTTAGTTTTTTTTTAAAAAAAATTTATAATATTAAGAATGAGTCATTCTGTTAAAAAATTAAGTAGACATTAATTTAATTTAAAATCACTTTAATTTTTTTGAATCTATATTTTATGAAACTCTACTAATTTTATGAAGTAAAAAAGTTTCTAATATTTTTTACTTAAAATAATAATTATTTTTAAAAATATTTAAAATAATTATTTTTATTTAGTTTGATGGGGTAATTTAAAAAATTAAAAGTTCAATGGTGCAATCAATAAATTGTGCCAACTACAGTGGGTAATTCATTAGTTTTGTAGATAAAAAGTTAACGTTTGTTTATATTTTTTAACGGAATGACCCAATTTCAAAATAATAATTAGTTTAGTGGTGTAATTTGAAAAATTAAAAGTTCAATAGTGTAATCAGTAAAACCTATCAGCTACAGTGTGTATATTTTTAGTTTTTCCCAATGAAATCTGAACCACAAAACATCTTTTAAAATATCTTCTTGTTACACTTTTAAATGCAAAATCATCAATTATACTATCATATTTAATATTTTATAACATATCATTTTCAATTCATATTATCGCTAATATTTTTATTATTTTATTTTTTATACACATAAATACATAAATTTATAAAAAAAACAAAAATTGGGCCCCCCTCAACTGTGTGCGCTGGGCAGTTGTCTTGTTGGCCCATGCCCAGTGCCGACTCTGCTATTTTCGCTACTTTTATTTTTTTTAATATATGTGCATGTAAATTGTATTTTGCTCATCTTTTGAGGATAGAAGGAGTATGTTTTATAAATTAGATTTTAGTTTTGCAAATTTGACTTAAAGATAAATTTACAAATTAATATTAAAATTGTATTTCAGTTTCATGTTTATCCTAAAAAGTACAAGTTCTTAATTAAATATTGATGTGGTGATAATAAATTATGATAACAAGCTTAAAAATATTGCAATTTTATATTATTATCAATTAAAATAGGACTTACTATAAAAAAAATATTTTATTTTATTGATAAATAAGACTTTTGTTGTGGAAGTCAGCGAATATAATCCTTCACAAAATCACAAAATACGACAATCTTTGCTGAAGAAGGAAGTAATTAAGCTGCTTTCTTTATATTTAAACAAAAATTCAATGAGGTTGTGGTATTTAACTTCATGCCCAAAGAAGAACCATCTTTCTTTTTTTTGGTGATAAAAGAAGAATCATCCAAGTATAGGAATATAAAGAGGTCTTCCACCTATTTTTGATTTATTGTGGTTCATGGATTGCTTTTTTTAATAGAAATTTGGATCATATATATTACCTCCGTTTTAAAATTAGATATATATTTTGACTTTTTATAGTCATTTTATGAAATCTTAAAACTCAAAACTGATATAATTTCGTTCAAGTTTTGAAAACAACAAATATGATAATTAATAGTGTTTTATACTTAGTTTACAATTGTTATATTTTGTTTGTATTAAAACTAAATAATTTCATATCAATATTTTAAATTTAAAGATTTTGCGAATTGATTCAAAAAAATCAAAATATATCTTTAATTTTGTAACGGAGGTAGTGTATTTATGCATGTCCAATTATTTTACTTTCATTGGTAGTTTATACATAAATTGTGTATAAAAATGTAATTAGATTTTAGAGAGTGAAAGTTTAAAGAACATTAAAACATTAGAGATAGACTGTATAAAAAAATTGAGAGAGAAAATGTAAAAAAAAAATAGAGATAGGGTATAGTAATTTTTAGTGAGGAAGATTGTATAAAACATTAGAGATATATAGAAGGTGAAGGAATATAGAAATTAAATTTCATAAATAATTTATTTAATTGTACCATAATAATGGTAAATTGGTAAACTTGAAATTCAAACTATATGGTTCCACCTCACACAACCCATATTAAAAATAAAATACATGATTTTAATTCTTAAATAAAATCATAACTAAATTTTATAAATCAAAACCAATCCATAAGCATATTTTGGCAGAGCTATAGGTGACTCTTGCATGAATCCCATTTTTTGCAAAATTATAGGAGTTTATAAACTCTTCTCAGGCCACCTCCTTTTGTAGCAGTGTATTTATAAAATAATCAACTAAAATTTCTCATGGATTTAAGATTTATATATAAATGAGGCTAAAATATCAGTTTTGCACTTGAAAATTAATTAATCCCTTGAAATTAATAAATCAAAGTCTATACAATAAAATTCAAGCCATAAGTTGTGTGTGAGTTGAGGAGGGAAATTAAAATCTAGAAGAATGTCTAAAATATATAATGCTGTTGAGTAAACAGAAATTCAAGAAAATGGAAGGGGAAAAACACAAGGAAAAAAGTTGGTGAAAGCTATGTTTGTTTTGGTGAGTCTTTCCATCTAGATAGATAGGAATATAGTAGTTTAGTGAGATGAGGAAAATTAAAATGGACGTTACATACCAACTCTATATTGACTGTCCTTCAATTTCCTGCAAACTATTTTCTGGCCTTTCCATTCAAAAAAAGGATCCAACATTTCTTTTAATTTCCTCATCAAATATAAAGTGAGAAACTAAATCCCCTCCCATTCTATCTTTTGGGTATTTTGGATTTTGTTGCATGGTTGCAGATATATTAATGCTTATATATTTTATCAGCAAATTCAATTCAACATTTATTCCCTTATATTTATTTCTCCTCTAGTTAACTTATTTCTTTTCATATCTGCAAATTAAGTTAATTTATATCAGTCATTTCTTGTAAGTCAATTTCTTAGACTTGGATTATAATATCATCTTTCAAATTGTCTTTCTTTCTTTATAGGCCTTTGCATTATAAGGAGAAGTACTTAATTCTGTTATACCTTTGATGATATGATGATTTAGTGGCATGAGCTAATTAGTTATTTTCTGCAATATTTGTAGATCTTATGGTTCCTTCACTCATTACTAGCAAACTGGAATAAGAGGACTGATCAGTGCTAATCCGATGGAAGCTAGGCAGAGGTCAAAGTAAGTGTTTTATTTTATTCTTTTCACTTTCCGATTTCCTTGGTTTTTTTATTGTAGAATTGCAATGAAAATTTCATGGAAAAAATTATAGCCATCACTGTGAAGTTAAAGACATTGCATATATATGATCTGGATATGATGGAAATGGGGGAATATACAGAAAGATTAAGAGATCAATCTTCAAGTACTTTAGGAGATATTATTATTATGATTGATAAGGTATTGACAAATAATGGCTAATATGTGGTGGTTGGGAGGTGGTGCATATGATTTTTTTTTTTCTGTTTGATGCATTTGTTTACTTTTGGTTGATGTCAAGTCTCCTTTTAAATATTTAAGTTTGATTCAATAAATTTTTAAATTACCCAAAAAGAAAAGGGAAAAATTTGTTCCCTCAACTCAAGGCTGATTGACCTTGTTCCTAAGAATCTAATCCCATTTTGTCTATGTTTGTTTTGGCCAGTTTTAGCAGAAATCCTTAATTCTAATATTTTGGATATACTGGAAACTTTTCCTTCCTATAAATTTATTCTTGAATAGCTAAACAGAGTTCATTTAAATAGGTTTTAAGGAAGCATTAGTAGTTTGTTTTGTATTTTGGTCCCTATTTTTTTTTTTTTGCAAAAGACTGTTTTTAATCTTGTTTAAATGCTAACAAGTTACTGAATTTGCGTCCGAACCAGTGAGGACGTATACAAAAGAAGGTCTCAAAGAAGTAAGGTTCAAGATGTTGAGAAGCCCTTCCAGATCCCCATCCCAGAAAAGAGCACAAAATGCAAGCCTCATCCTTTAAAACTTGTTCTACTTATCACTCTACTTGTCGCCTTGGTTACACTTTGCTATTCTCCAACTGTTTGTAATCCTGATCATATTTCAGATGCCATTTCGCGGTATGTTCTTCATATGATTAGACCTCGCCTTTCTAATCCCAATCTTGATCAAGGGAAAAGGGATTTACTAAATGAGGGACATATTAATAGAAGATATTTTAGCTATTGATTATGTATTTAACTTGCATGATGCAGGCCACATTTTGTGAACAGATGGATATGGAGTAGATTTGATCCTAGATATACATCTCATCTAGATGTCAATTGGGATGATATTTCAAACGTCGTAGAGAAAATATCTGACAAGAATGATATTCATGGATTTGGGATATTAAACTTCAATAAGACCGAAATAAAAACCTGGAAAGAGTTCTTCCCCAGTGCCAAATATGTTAAGCTGCAGCTAGACTACGCTGAAAAAAATTTGACTTGGGATTCGCTGTATCCAGAATGGATTGACGAAGAACAAGAAGATGAAGTTCCTAGTTGCCCATCTCTACCAAAGCTTGAAGTGCCTAGAAAACGACTTGATCTTATCGTTGTTAAGCTTCCTTGTAGAAATGAAGCCAACTGGTCAAGAGACGTTGGCAGGCTGCACTTACAACTTGCAGCTGCAGGGCTAGCAGCCTCTGCCAAGGGTTATTATCAAGTGCTGTTGCTTTTTGTTACCAATTGCTTTCCTTTACCAAATCTGTTCACTTGCAAGGAACTTGTTGTACGTAAAGGCAGCGTTTGGATGTACAAACCAAACTTGAATGTATTGAGAGAAAAGCTCCAGCTCCCAGTTGGTTCATGTGAACTCGCACTTCCACTCAAAGCAAGAGGTTAGCTTAGTTTTTGAGAATGTTTGAATGCTAGAACTCAGTAGTACTTTAGATTCTTTCTTCTTTGAGCTTAAATTTGATACACTGACAGTATATACATGAGCAGTGTTAGGAATTAGGATCATGACACACGTCAATAAAATAAGAGTAATTTTGTCGAACATAAGTATTTCATCAGGGATGTGTCATGATCCTTAGATTGCTCGTATATACACTGATAGTGTATGAACATAATCCCTTTTTTGTTGCAAGTTTGTCTGCTCATTTCAAGTTGATGTCAAAATACTTTGTAAATCAGATGGAGATTACTCACAAAACGTGCACCGAGAGGCATATGCAACAATCCTGCATTCTGCTCATGTTTATGTATGTGGAGCCATAGCTGCAGCTCAGAGCATTCGCATGGCAGGGTCCAGTCGAGACCTTGTGATACTAGTGGACGAAACAATCAGTGAATATCACAGAAGTGGACTGGAATTGGCGGGTTGGAAAGTTCGGACAATACAGAGAATTAGAAATCCAAAAGCTGAAAAAGATGCATATAATGAGTGGAATTATACCAAGTTTAGACTTTGGCAACTAACAGACTATGACAAGATCATTTTCATTGATGCTGATTTGCTTATATTAAGAAACATTGATTTCTTATTCGGAATGCCAGAGATTTCAGCAACAGGAAACAATGGCACACTTTTCAACTCTGGTGTAATGGTAATAGAGCCATCAAATTGCACATTTCAGCTTTTAATGGATCATATCAATGAGTTTGAGTCCTATAATGGTGGAGATCAAGGGTACTTAAATGAAGTCTTTACATGGTGGCACCGGATTCCAAAACAAATAAACTTCTTGAAGAATTTTTGGGTTGGTGATGACGAAGAAACCAAGCAAAAGAAAACTCGGCTTTTTGGTGCTGACCCTCCGATTCTTTATGTCCTTCATTATTTAGGACTTAAGCCATGGCTGTGCTTTCGCGACTATGATTGCAACTGGAATGTGGATATTTTACAAGAGTTTGCCAGTGATGTTGCTCATGAGAGGTGGTGGAAAGTTCATGATGCAATGCCAGAGCAATTGCAGCAGTTTTGCCTGCTCAAGTCCAAGCAAAAGGCGCAATTGGAGTGGGACAGAAGACAAGCTGAAAAGGAAAACTTTACGGACGGGCATTGGAAAATTAAGGTTCGGGATCCACGTTTAAACAAGTGCATTGACAAATTGTGCTCCTGGAAAAGCATGTTAAGACACTGGGGCGAGACGAATTGGACCGATGATTCTGTTTTTAATCCTTCCCCACCTGCCATTGCCAAAGCATCTCTTTCTGGCTTATGAGTAGTTGAACTTCATTATTTTTATTTTTTTTCCTTCCATTTTTCCCTCGGATATTTACATTTTTTGGAGATGTAAATGATGAATAAGGCAGAGCTGCAGGAGGTGGATAAATGTGTTCTAGGCTTTTTTAGTGTCCTGGAAAATATTAGACTTCAGGGTTCTTTCAAGCAGATGCATATAAGTTCTCTCACAAGTTTTCGTCATCTGAGAAGAAAAGTCATTCATTTAGTCCCTTTAACTCTTTCATTGTGCCATTTTTTTTCCTTTGGGTTACCATTTCTTAGAGAACTAAGAAGTATCTGTCTAAATGGAGCTCTAAATCAAACAGAAATTAAAATATTTTTAAGAAGATGGTGTCCAAAGTTTGTCAGGGTCAGAAAGTGAAGTACATTCTCAAGCAGGTACAGAGAATCAATAACTTGTGGATATGAAAGAGGATAATACAGAGAATTCTCAAAATGCTCATGCACTAGAGATGGTGGAATTTCCACTGACTTCTGGTGGTAGGTTGGTCGGTCAGTCAGTCTTTTAAAAAACAAAGCCTAAAACTGGATTTCTATTCGCCTATATTTTGGTGTATCTTCTTGACATTATATAATTTTTTATTACACGGGTTATAAAAAATAAGCTATAAAACTTCATGTTCTAATAAAAAGTTAGAATTTATTACGCCGAATCCCTTATTAGCCTTTTCCTGATAAAGATGATTGGACATAAATTTAGATGTTCATCATTCAACAATCCAAGAATATGTATTTAGAAAGAAGAAAAAATTGTTTTTTGACAATAATTCTAAATCATTATTACTGACAAGCAACATCTACAACTTGTAAGAATTGCTTCCACCTGTGAAAGTTTGTTCAAACAACTAAACAAGTAGAAGTCGATAATATATTAAGAAAATTGTTAAATCTACAACTGAAAATGTTATTTCCACAATAGCTATACATAGGCCTGACAAAATATAGTTATGGGATGGTTTTGGTTTTCAAAATATGGTTATGGTTTCATTTAAGAACTAAAATCATATTAACTATTTTTAATATGGATAATGCGGATGGTTATGGTTAAAAACCATATTAACCATTTTAATATTGTTATGGGTTATGGGTTCCATGAATGCCTAATTTGACACTAATATTATGTGATTATGTATATACCCTTTACCCTCCCACCCCACCCCACCCACCCCAACCCAACTCAACCCAATCAAAAATAATAATATTATGTAATTATGTATACACCCCTTACCCCCCACTCCCATCCACACCCAAAAAAAATAATTTGTACACCACCCGCCCCACCCCTTACCCCTTACCCCCACTCACTCCCCACCACTCTCTCCCAAAAAAAATTAATATTAAGCGATTATGTATACACCACCCACCCTCTACCCCATCCCACCCCATCCACTCACCCCCCCTATCCACCCACCCAGCCACTCTTCACCCCCCACCTAACACTCCCTCCCAAAAAAATAATATGGGGTGGTGTACACATTATTTTATGGTGGGGTGGGTAGGTGGGTGGGGTGGGGTGGGGTGGGGTGGGGTGGGGTGGGGTGGGGTGGGGTGAGTACGGGGTGATGTGGGTGGGTAGGTGGGTACGGGGTGGGTAGGTGGGTACGGGGTGGGGTGGGGGTAGGTGGTGGTAAGGGGTGGGATAGGGCGTGGGGTGGGATTGGTGGGGGTCGGGTAGGTGGGTAGGCGTGGGGTGGCTGGGTAGGAGTGGGTTGGAGTGGAGTGGGGTGGGGTGGGTGAGTGCCTGGGTGGTTAAACTTCTTGAATATGTAAATATGAGTGAAAAGAGCTTTTGATTTAGATTTGAAATAAAATTTTGGTCAAAAAATGGTTAACCGGATTGGAATTATATTTCTTTTTAAAAATATGGTTCCAAACTTTACCCTACCCAAATAAATAAAAATAGTTAACCAACCCATTAGATTTCAGTTAATATAAATTTACCCGACAGTTAATCAACTATATTACCAGGTCTAGCTATACATCTACAACTATACTTTTATCAGTCACCAATCTCATGTTTCGTACATGCATATTTGTGCATAAGTGTGTATATACATTTTATAATACATGTGTCTTATATGTCTTACATACATAGTTGAGCAAAATGTAAAATGGCACAAATGTTAATGCACAAAATACAACTCACGAAACATGATTAATTGATTAAGTCGAGACTACTTAGCTTATGCGGGCCATATTATTATTTACTAGTAGTAATTACTAGTATGCTGAAAAAAATATAAAATATAAAATATAAAAAAATACGTGTTATTATAAAACTTTATCAAAAAAAAATTTATCAGTTAAATTTTACTTATTCTATCATCCTTATTTATCTCTTTAATTTTTTTTTCATTAGTTTTATACCATATTCAATACACAATACACAATACTTACGGTCATCCCCATCACAAATTCAAGATTCACCTCTTCAATAGGAGAGTGATTAGTATAAAGTTAATTTTTGTCAATTGATTAATACAGTGTCGATATATAAATCGAGAGATGATCTCTCTCTGCGTGTCAACACTGTATTTGTCAATTGACCGACTTATCTTGGGTAACAGAAACCATTTAATAGATAAGAAACTTTAAAAGGTAAGAAAGAAAAAAAAAAGCACAATATTAGGTATCAAAATAAAATTCAGAAATGACACTATTACTGACAGAAAAGAATGGTAATGTCACCCGTGAATCAATTTATTGTTGTACCTGTACAAAACTTGGAATAATGGAAAACCGCATGTGAATGTGATACCTGAGAAATCTTTAATGTGAACTTGTTATACTATTGGATTTGCCTTTTTACTCTGCCAAACATCCATCATGATATTTGATGATTAAATAAGTGAAAGTGACCTCCAACTTCTATAATTTGCTTGTGATCCTGGCCCGGCCCGGCCCGGCCCGGCCCTTTATGTCAAGGAAGCTTAATTATCTCCCATTCTGTTATCGTCCATTCTGTCATCGTCTTTCATTTAGGGCTGATTGATAAAAACTTAAAATGAAATGTTTTAATATATATATATATATACTAGCTGGGTCCCGTGCCTCCGGCACTGTATAAACAGTAAGATTTATCTCAAATTTTTGACGGCCCATATAATTTATTGAGTGAGCGGAAAATTCAAAATCATTTGTATTTTATTAGATAGATAAATAGATGTATTTTATTAGATAAATGTATGGACGGTGGGATTTATCCCAAACTTTGGACGGCCCAGATGATTTATTGAGTGAGCGGAAAATTCAAAATCATTTGTATTTTATTAGATAGATATATATATATGAAAAAAATGTATGTACACAGCTGTGTATTACACAGTAGGTTATGACGACAATTTTTTGGGCTAAAACGACGGTTTCACCCGTCGTCATAGTTATTCTGGGCTATGGTGATAGTTTAACGTCGCCATAGCGCAACAAATTCGTCGCAATAGCCCTACTGTGTAATACACAGCTGTGTATATATATAACCCATATATATATATATATATATATATATATATATATATATATATATATATATATATATATACAACACGGATCAGGTCCGGGAGTCCGGAACTGATCCAAAATCTGGACCCTCTTTTTTTTTTTTTTGGTAGAACAACTAAAAAAAAATTATGGAACTAAATTTTTTTCATAATACAGTGTTTTGGGTGTCTTTTTAATACCTACACCAACCAATGTATGTACAGTCTGCCCAGACTGTACAGATATATTTTGTTATACGTATCCAAATCACACCCAAAACACTGTATTAGGTAAAAATTCAAGTTCCATAAATTTTTTTTTTAGTTGTTTTAAAAAAAAGCAAAAAAAAAAGGTCCGAATTTTGTTAAAATCCGGGAGTCCGGACCTGATCCGAACTCTCTCTCTCTATATATATATATATCTGAATGGGATAGAAGATCTTAGTACGAAATAAAAGATGTGTTTGATAATTATCTGAATACGTGTATTATTCTATTTTAACCTTCTAGGTTGTTATGAAAAAATTTATTATTTAATAATAAATAAAAAATGTTATCTAAGAAAAATTAAATATAAACTTTTCGATAATCTTTTAAATAATCCAATTTGTTAAACAAAAATCAAAAATAATTTGTACATAACAAAAATTATTTACAATAGTAAACAAGATGATATTGAATATAAATTTTAATTACCCATGAGCGTATAAGTAAATATATCATTACAAATTTTTAGATGAATCCTTCACAAACATTCAGATTAATTCAGAATTTAAAAATTATTAAACAAACAATTTGAATGATTTATTCAATCAGACTTGAAATACCAATGTATGTGGATGTCAAGGATCAAGATGATGTTAAAAAAGACTCACATATTACTATTCTCTTTTATTGTTTACAGTTACACCACGTTAGTCGCAATTCACATTTGACACAAAAAAAAATTAATCGATATATAAATCATTTGAAATTACATTACGAGAATAATATATTTTAAGTTATTTGTAATTTACACGGGAACTTGAATTTCCAGGCCACTCACTTCTAACTCCTACATACAGACTAATGCAACAGCAAGTTGTAATAAAAATTAATCAGGAAGATGTTGGAATCCACTCATCACCTTGAATGAAATTTTGCACAGAATATGAGTAAACATGATTAGCTGGAATCTGGCTGCTCCATGTCACTCGCCCGGACGAATTTCCTCCGGCCCCGGAACTCCTAAATTCTCCATAATAAAGAGTTTTCAATGCGAAATCGCCGCTCCAAGGCATCCACCCCTCTGGAGTAATAAGAGCTTCCATAACACAATTTACATACACTGTTCTTGAAAACTCCTTCCATGGCCTTCCCAGGAAATTTTTATGTACCTTTGGATTGCTATAATATAATTCCATGTACTTTTCAGTACCATTTACCACACAGTTTTGGAAAACAAAGCCCGATGTCTGTGCGGGGTCTATCCTCCCATGTGCTGTCACGGCATTCTTCTCTCCCTTTTCGGGTTTGAGCTGCCGGGGTCGGAGTAGAATGAGGCAATCTTGGAAGATTGAAGCAGAGTTTCCGAATATGAAATCCACATTTCCTTCTATACGGCAAGACTTATAGAATTGGCGAAGTGAATGGGCATAAAGAGTGTCTTGATTGCCAAGAAATTCACAGTTCTCAATTATGGATAGATCGCTGTCTGATACAAATGCTACTGCCTGGTGAGCATCAGGACCAGCCGTGTTTTCTATGGTGAGGCCACTAGCCATGAATCCATCGCCCTGAACACCTGTAGCAAGGTTATTAAAATTATTAACTCAACTAACTGACCGATAATTTAGTACAAAAGCATTTCAATACTTTTTTCTAGTCACTTTAGTTCTTTCATATCTTTTGTCCATCTCTTCGCAGATGCATACAGGAGATTATCCATCGATCGATACTACTAATATCCAAGGAGGAAAAAGGAATTTGAAGTAACGCTGACTTCCAATATTCAATAACATGGGAGTCCAAAGTAAAGTAGAAAATGCAGTAGCAAAAACTATATGCAGTGCATTCTGAAAGAGTAATTGTAATGGAATTTTTCAGTTTCTGTCTCATAACTCATAAGTGAGAGCAGGTTACTATTTTCACTGATGAGGAATTTGCCCAACTGGTTCAGGTTACGTACATATTCAGAAAGTAGCAGATACTTGAAACATTTATACAAATAGCCAGTCAAAAACATCTTCATTCATAGAACTAGAAAAATGGATGGAATTTTCACCATTGTAGCAATGTCCAGATGCAACGATGAAAGGCTTAAAGTTAGGTCACAGTTTGGCAGTACACAAGAAGCAAGAGACCATGTCACTCGTGTCTAATTCCTGTGCCTACTGCCTAGTATAAGATAGGTAAGTGCTAAGTGATGTACATGCCTTTAGATATGCCAAACAACAAAAATTGCAAGCATGCACTAGTGTGCCTTTTCATTAACATAATATCTAGTTCTGATTTAGTAATCCCTCCATTACAAAGTCATAGATACATTAACTTTTTCCTATCATCAACTAGAAATTAATAATAGTGCATGACCATAAAGTTAAGAAATAAAAGTAGTGACATGTTGAAAACTTCCTTCCACTTTAGGGGAACACTATTTCCACATGTGTTTTTAATAATTTTACGTAGTTTCATCTGACATAAAGGTGAGACCCAGTGTATATTCATGTAAGAGATGATCATGCATAAATATCAAAAATACATGTCAATTCCCTTCATTTTATATTCTTTGAATAAAAATGTATCTCTAATTCTAAAAATAACAAAAAAGAAAATGCATCTCTGATTTTTTTAGTGAGGGAGGATTATAAGAGGAGGAGGAGTAGGTTAACAAACCTTATCAACAATCAAGAATCGAGAAAAGCAAAATAGTCAATAATGTGTGAGACATATTTTCTACTCCAAACTAACATGAAGTGACATCAATTAAGTGCATGAGCGAACTACAAATCTCTGGGTTTTTTTTTTACAATTTCTTTTTCTTTACTTAATGTTTTTTTAACAACAGATTTAGAGTGGTATGGTAACAAATTTTATCAAGATCGAACTTCTCATTCACAATTAGTCTCGTAGTCTCGCATGGAAGAAAATAACATGAAAACGGTGAAAATTGAAACTGAACTAAATATTTCATGGCCTCAATTTTAAGTTAATTAATACCTCGTGATTTTTTTTTTCTAAAAATAAAAATATGTTAATTTTTCTGGGAATATATAATCTGTAACTTGAATATATATTCATGCATATAAGTGTACATAAATTTAGATATATGTGGATGGAGTAATTCATATAACTCGTCTGCGCAATAATTGTGCGGATGGATGGGAACAAAGAAATTATATATATATATATACACACACACTGTAACGGCCAACTTACCGACGGTAGCTGAGTTGTATGTGGAAACTCCTGGCCGGCCCACATTCATCGACCCCGTTATGACGGTTTTGCCCATCCCGTCCCCCAAAAACACCACATTCTTCTTCTCTAACGGAACCCAAACCATTTCCTCATAAACCCCTTCCTTTATTCCAATCACAAACCGCCGCCCATTACTGGGCGCGGAGTTTACCGCCTCCTGCACCGTCTTGTAATTACACGCGCCACCCTTACACACTGTCACATCCACCGTCAATCCCGATGGCAACCCGCCCTTAAATGAACCATCACCCGACCCGCTGACACCCTCCCAGAACCCGTCCCTCTCGGTCTGGGGCGGGGTCCACGACCCGGTTTGGTTCCCAAACACGTCGTAAGCCATCATCATGCTCAGCGCGTTGCTCGACAACCCGATCAACGAATCCGTAAACGACATCGTTTGGTTGATCAACTGACTGTCGTTAACGTACTTTAAAGCGGACCAGCAATCGTACTGGTACGCCTGGGCCGCGCTCAGCCAGGCGCGAGCGTCCTTGATTCTGCCACGTGGAAGCACATCAACCGTGGATTTGATACGGTAATCCGAGTTGCCGAGATACTGCAAGCAGTTTTTAGCTGCGTTGGAGCGGTTTAGATTCCCTGCGGACGAGCTCAGGATATCCTGGACCATCGATTGGGCGGTTTTGAGATTTTGGGACGTGACCCAGATGGAAGATTGGATGATTTGGAGAGGAGTTGGGTTTGGCGGGAGTTGAGTGGATTGGGTTAGGGAATCTTCACATTTTTGTGGGTATCTTGTGGATTTGCAAGCTTGATGGATTTCCGGTAATGGTGCGGCGGAGGCGTGGTGGCGGCGGTGGTTCTGGTGGGTGGAGGAGGAGGGGAGAGAGGAGAAAAGGAGAAGAGAGATTATTGATAGACAGAATAGGGAGGCCATAGCAATGTTGTGGAAATTTGATGTGGGTTTTATGGGTTTCTTATACTGCATGATTTTGGTTGTGTTTGGGTAGGTATATTGATAAAGAATTGCGGGTGTTTGGATGATACTGCGTTAAGGGGGTCAGTGGAAAATTTGGAAGGTAATGGTGATGTTTGGAATGTGAATGGAAAAGTAATTGTCGTGTTTGGTAATGGGGTTGGAATCAGTGGTTTGATTTGTTCAGCTCAGTTTTGATTGGATTCGAGTCTGTTGTTGTTGCTGTTATTGTTGGGAATGAGTGTGGCCACTTGAGGAGAGAGAAATTGCAGTTATGGGTATGGGTAGAATGTAGATCTAAATGGATTTTTATTACTCCATATGGAATTGTAAACTACTATAATGGGGTTGGTGTTTGGGAGGGGATGAACAGAAAGATCTGAGACAGACATAGTAACTCTTTGATTAGTGTAAACACGATCACTTACCATTTAGTTAATTGATCAATATAATAATGACATGTAAAGATAAATCATTTTTTGATCTGCATGATAATACTATATTCAGTAATTCTATTATAATATAAAATCGCCCTCATACATATTTTGATGGCCCACGGCCCACGTGCAGAGCAAGTCACGTGGACCGTCAAAATATGCATATGACTCGTATATGAACGATTTTATGTGATAGTAGACTTATTTTATTATATGAACGGTTTTATGTGATACTCCCTCCGTCCCATGATAAAAGTCTTTATTACTATTTTAGGTAGTCCCATGTTAAATGTTTATTTTCCTTTAATAACCAAACTTTTACACATATTTTCCTATTATATCTGTAAAATTAAATATCTCATACTTTTCTTATTTTAATTCTCTCTTTATATTTAATGACATTATTATAGGCAATTTTATCATTTTATTCGTCTTCTTAATATGCGTAAAAAATCCATCAAAATTTTTATCCTAAGACGGAGGGAATAGTAAACTTATTTTACTATATTATTCAATTGATTAAAATTAATTTTATGCTAATCACTCCGGTGTGAACAAGATGTTAATGATAGATAGATGACGAATGAGATGTGGCTAGACAAATATGCCCCACATGAGTGTGAGAGGTTTTTCAAGTGGTATCTCTTCCCTTTCCCTTTGATAGGGAAAAGGTAAGGGTGATTTGGACATTATGAAGCTCTTCGTTTTAATGTTAGAATAAAAATTCTCTAATAATTTGGATTATATGAAGATTTTTTATGTTAACACTACCTTTTAAATATAAATCTCATTAATCCTCTCTGTTTTGGGATATACCACACCTAGGTGAAGTTTAATTAACACTTCAGATGAGCATCACAATCACCATTTAGAGGAGCATCAATGGCGGCAAAATCATCACTGCTTCTCACATATTTCTCTCTCATCATTTTCTCTCTCTCTCTTCACTCTCTCCTCCTCTATCACTTCTCTTCGATCGCAGATCCCTCACCATCACGTTATAGTCTCATCCTATCTGTCTTCAAAAGCCCTAATTTTTTTTATTGAACCTACAAATCTTCAATCATGGCAAAATAATTCAACCTCCCACATGTGTGTTTTGCGTTCCAGTCCCCACGATCTTCAAACCCTGGCCCCCACGATTAAAGCTGATCTCCACGAAGATGCTGATGGGTCCTTTCCCCTTCTTTGATGGCATTTGGGTTGTTTCAATTACTTGTTGAGGTTGTTTTTGTCCCAAAAAAGTATAATCTCGTTCAGACTTAGCTCTGAATGGTTTAGTATTATTTTTGAATCTTAACAACTAAGAGGCATAAATTTTTTTATCAAACAAGTTGTGCCTCTGAGGTACACCTATTAAGAGGCTTTAAGACCCAAACAAACACTACCTTAGTCTTCAAAAAATTTTAGACTTAAAGATAAATAGGGAGGATCTCTTTCTCAAAATTGTTTTTGGTATTATTAATTTCTTATTTTATTACTTTTTATTGGATTTTATTTCTCAGATTTTATTTTTTATTAGTTTGCGATTAAGTCTGTCTTTCTTTCTCCACTCAATTTTCTCCTTGTAGGTTGTAGAGAATTAGACCAGGCAAGTTGGTTGGGCTAACCCAAGTGGACTGGGTCATGACTGGGTTGAGCCAAAAATAGACAGGGTCAAAAGGCTCAATTTTTATTGGGTTATAAAAGTGAGGCCCATGGCCTATGGACTTTTGCATATTATTTTTTTAATATTTCTTGAATCTTTTTCTTTTCTTTTCATGTTGCATATGTTTATTTTTATACAGTACAAACACTATTTAGTATTTAATATTGAATGACCTGACATTATCGTTTGCAAATAGTCCAATTATAAAGGTTAAAACACTAGATATTAATGATAAAACATACTGGTTTCTTTTGATTCATAGGAAAAAAAAATGATATATTGCGAATGTTTATGTCGACTTTATGATTGTTATTTACTTGGATAAGTATTGCTGATAACTTTTTTGGAGGGATGTGTAATAATTGAGACCCTCATATAATTTATACCAATTTTATATATTAATAAGTTTCACAATTATTAATCGATATAAATTTATCATAATACATAACAAGACTATGAATATATAGTTAAGGTAGACGTGTCACGCAAATTCCTATTCAACCATAGTTAGTGTTTGGTCTAAATGACACTTCGGAGTGAGCTACTTGAATGTACGTTCTGGGATCAAATCTCTCTAACTGCAAGTGTTAAGCCCTAAAGGGTCATGAGGCCACAGAAACGCAAGTGCAAATCTATATGAAAAGCCTGGTTAGGGGTGGAGAGATTAATTCGGCTGCGGTCGGAAAACTCCACATTATATATATATATATATATATATATATATATATATATATATATATATGTATAGTGTTTGGTTACATAAATATAAAAGATTTAAAATATTAATAACACATTTAAGATAATTTTGTGGTGTGAATTTTATCTCTCATTAAGAATTTAAAGTACTTTATACTTTTTGCCAAAAGAACTTCAACCAAAAATACAAATTTCTACTTTTGCTAATACTATTTAAAAATACCTTTTAAAAAAATTATCAAGCAACAAAATATTCTAATTTCTTTTCATTTTTCTTGTTTTTTTTACTGGGAGACTTGTAATTTTCTCCTTAATAAACATACCATGTGCAAAGTACCGGTTGTATGTGCGAAGATTTATTTACATAAGTAATTATTTTAATATTTAGTTGTATTAACAATTTCAATAAAAAAATTTGTTTGAAATACCAATTGAAAAAGAACTATAGAGTTCAAGTTCTAATGGATTTTTAAAATTTATTTATGATTCTAATTTAATAAATAATACGTTGTTATTATTATTATTATTCAATTAACTTCATGTCTAATATTAATTCAATTAAAACACGTTATTGGACAAGATTTCAACTTTTAATGAATTTTAACTTAGTATAAACACTTATTTATCAAGAAAATTAATGGTTAAGATTAATGTAATTAAATTGTGTGATGTGTTGAGATTTCAAATGTTAGTGAATTTTATTTAGTTAGAAAATTAATTTATAAAGAAGGTATGGAAAGTTTTTGGCGAAATCAACTTTTAAACGGAGACAAAAATATATTTAGTCTTTTATTTAGGTTAATATAATAAGAGAATTGATATTTTTACAAGAGAAATCGATATTTCAGTAAGACTTTCCTCACATAAATAGTAAATATAACCCGCATTCATATGACTGAGATTTTATAGAAATATTAATTTTATATTGTACAAATAACAATTCCCGATAATAAATTGATTATATTAATATTCAAGTGAAAGAAATTACAATATACAGTTCAATTAATTATTATAATAAGAATTTAAAGATTAACCTTTTTAATTCAATGAATATATATATATATATATATAAATATATATACACGGTCCGGATCTTAAGCGCATCCCTTATCTAACTCACCTAGCTCACCTCCTTTAGCGACAGACCGGGCGACGATTCGATCCGTCGTTATATGTTCGGTCCGTCGCTATATGTTGTCCGTCGCTAAAAGCTAAGACGACGGTTCTACATATAGCGACGGATCAAATTGTCGCCCGATCCGTCGTTTAAGATCTGAACCGTATATATTTAAATATGAAAATCACTATTCCGGCTAATAAATCTGTGTTCATCTATTGAATGATTAAAGGTTTAAATATGAATTAGTACCCTAAACTATAAGGCATATTCCACTTCGGTGATCCACTTTTCAATTTTGTTAATTAGGTTATTGAACTATCAATTTTTTCTAATTACACAAATTGAACACGCCACGTCAGCAATTGCTGACGTGGCTATTTTAGTGGGACACATCTCAGCTGATGTGTATAGAAAAAATAATTTCTTAAATTGTGATAAAACATATTTGTTATATTAAAGGACAAAATGGTCACACCCTATTCACTTAATACATCAAAACTAATTAAAACTTCTAAACAATCAGAAAATTGATCAAATCAATCAAAACAACAAAACCATCTCATGTTCTTCGTTAGCCAAACATTGAAAATCAAGATCTGCAGTCAAAAATCATTAAATCATACAATACAAAAAAAAATTCTTCCATCTCATGTTCTTCGTCTTCTTTCTCAAATTAAATCTTACACTCATCATTTTTGAACAACCCTCATCTCTGAAACGAATTTATACCATTCATACCAACAATATACACACATAAATAAATTTAATACCTCCAAATAATAAACCCAGAAATCAAAAATTTTATCAAACATACCTCCAAATAATAAACCCAGAAATCAAAAATTTTATCAAGCATTAACTTAATTGGTGTAAGTTCTGAAACGAATTAAAGTTTCATTTGGGTTTCTGTTTGGGTTTGGGTATGAAGATTTTTTAATAAGGAGGAAGAACGAAGTCAGAAAGTAGTGACTAGAAGCAAACAAATAAGAAAAATCTGAATATGTACAACCTCCTTCTTCAACCTCCAGATCCGGAAGTCAGGAAGCAGCGACGAACTCTTCATCTTCTTCAACCTCCAGATCTGTACAACGATCGTCCTCTTCATCAGCTACTTTTTTCAACAGTCATTGTAAGAGAAAACAAAAAATTCGTGGAACTGTGAAAGGGATAGAAAAAGAGAAAAAGATTCCGATCTTGCCATTGTTGCCGGGTTTCCGTCTGATTCTTGTTGGATTTATCTTCTCCGATTGTGTTGTGTATGTGAAGGAATGGGTGGCTTGAAGAATTTGGTTGTTGATGATGGATTTAAAAAGTAGATCTGATCGATTTGTTGAAGAATTTGGTGGTTGATCGATTTGGTCTCTTCTGATATGTTTAAATTTTATTTTTATTTTTCTTTCTAATTGTGTGATATACTAAAACATTTAAAGATTTTTACTTTTTAGTATATTTTTATTTTAAATATTATTTGTAACTTGTTTTAAATTTATAAATTAATTTGTTTTATGTTAATTATTGTTGGACCAATTTACCCTCTATAAAATCAGATTTGTTTAATTCATAATTAAAAAATTATTTTTTTGCCACACCAGCTTCCTTTGGCCCCACTTAAATTAGCCACGTCAGCAATTGCTGACGTGGCGTGTTCAATTTGTATAATTAGAAAAAAGTGATAGTTCAATAACCTAATTGATAAAATTGAAAGGTGGATCACCGAAGTGGAATATGCCTTATAATTTAGGGTAATAATTCATATTTAAACAATGATTAAATGAGGTAGGGCCCAGTCGCAGAAAAGAAAACATCGTACACTTTCCTCCATTAGTTGAAGCTTTGACAAAAAAAATCCCCAATTAATTTTCTTTTCTTTCTAAGTAAATAAATTCAGGTCTTTTCTTTCTAAATAAAATAAATAAATAAATGAAATGATAATTTATTTTTTTTCCTATTTAATTAATTTTCTTAAATGCTTATTCCATTCTTCCTATTTGTATTGTTTATAATTTAATTAATTGTGTCAATCTTTTCCAATTTTTATATGAATGGATAAAAGTTGAAGATACTCAAATTCAATTAAGTCAAATCAAATTGTTAATTGTTGACTTTTTTCTTTGCACCTATTCGACTCAGGATTTCTACTCCCGCTCTGGCCTGGCCTTTTCAATTAGACAAATATATTACTACTATATTACTTTTCCCTTATTTACTATTTCTCCCTTAAATAATTAACTTATAATTATATTTATGTTAAATTAAATAAAATAATAAACTGGGATAACTTTATAAAACAATAACATGTGCATAATTTGTGGGCAATTAGTTGTGTATAGTTGGTGGACATAAAATTAGTCCTAATAATACTAGGGACACTCAATTAAAAAGGGGTCAAATTGGAAATACCAAATTATTGAGAGTTATTAATATAAAAATTAATTTTAATCAATTAATTAATACAGTATGGATACGCATACCAAAAGACGAAATAATTAGTATGAAATTTATTTTAAGGTAAATTGGTCAATTGACTAATAGAATATTGACACGCAAACGAAATTGTATATGTATCAATATTCTATTGATCAATTGACTAATTTATCAAAAAAATAATTTCATGCTAACCAGATCCACGAAACGATCTCTTCTCATTTTATTTTTAATCCGATACCTAATTGTCTTATGTGTTTTACTATTTCACTAAGCAAAATTGAAAATCAAAGAACAGATGTGTGGGACCTATACAACTAAACTAGAAATCTAGGCTAGTTATAAACCAAATTTAGTGGAAAATCTCTCTCTTTTCCCGTCGGTTTCGACACTTCTCTCAGTCTCTCCTCGAATCCATTAATGGCGGACTCTGTAGCTCCCTCCCAGCATTCATATATCCAGCCCTGGTCTTATTCTTTGTTTGTCTACATGTGAAGTTTCTCGCGACTCCATGTAAGTTCTTTATTCTTTGATGAGCTATTCTTTGGTTTTGTCTGGTTTTAGATATAATTATTATGTGTGTATATTTTTTTTTTCACTTTTTGATGTTTATGTTTATGGGTATTGCTTATTTTTTCTGCCTTTTGCTTAATTGAAATAGTATTTGCTGTTCTTGAGCTGCAAATTTAGGGATTTAGGGCTACATTATTTTATTGATTCATATTACCAAAAGCCACCCCTTTACGTGGTAAAGTTTCATTATTTTAGCCCAGTAGAGTTTTTTGCTTCGCAAGTTCAATCATGGGGCTTTCTGTATATATGCTTTCTTATTCAACATATGTGAATAATTGTGGGTATGTGGACATGTAATGAATTAGTATAATTTCTATTTGTTGAATTCATTATGTGCTTCATTTATTTATAGTTAATAGTTATCCTACCCAATCAATTCAGTTTTACTAATCCCTGCAATAGTTTTAATTTGCAAAATCCTAAAGATTTCGGTAAGGTTGGGTTTCTCCGCATAGCAACTCTAGATTTAAAAATTGATGTGAAATCATAAGTTTTGAAAACAACAAATATTATTATTAGTTGTATTTTTTATATAGTTTACAATGATTGTAGTGACTAAAATCAAATGAATTCATATCGGTTTTGAATTTGAAATTGTCAGAAGTTAGACTTCAAAAGTCAAAATAGGATTGTGGAAAGGAGGTAGTATAAGTTTATGTGCAGCAGGTGGATTGATTGTACTTGTATGAAACTTACTTTTTATTAATCTTTACATCCTTGCTTTGAGTTACACTTCATCAATGCAGCCTTGCATAATTGTTCACAAGTCTTGTGCTCAATTTTCATTTCCATCAATTTGAATACTTTAAATATTAGATTGTTCTGTTTTCAGTTCCCCCCTAGCATTTTCTCTGAATCATATTAAGGTGAGTTTACTTGTTTTGGCTAGGCAAGTAGCTTGATTGCTTACTATGATGTTTGGGAATTAGCTTTTTTGTGTATTTGCTCTATGTTGGATTGAAAGAACTATATGTTTATGGCTTTGGATTAATATAATTACCTTCTCTATAATCTCTATCTTTCTTGGAGCGACCTTATATCTTATAGATTTATATATCCATCACGTTTCTTCTTTCTTAAGACTACCATAGTTGGGGAGAGATTCCTGCTTTCTCTGAGTACTGGATGACTGGAAGTGGCCGTAAACGCATTTCCAAGTGGGATCTGAAGGAAGCGCCTCATCTTTTACCTGGTGAACATAACGATGCTGGGCCAGGGAGACCAAGCAATAATGAGCCACAACCTAGGTGGCGCTATGGAGAAGGAAACTACAAAGAGGGCAGAGAATCCTTAGATGCCTCAGATTTTTGGGATGGGGATACCACCTACGGCACAAAAATGTCTCCTGGTCTTGATGAATGGAGGCAACAGAAACGCAATCGCTCCCCTGAAAGCGGCCGGGGAAGATCATACAGGTCTGGTCCTCGACTTGCACTGACAATAGTTTCCAACTTATTACAACCCCATGAATTGTAGTTGTTATGATTTTCATGTGAAAATGTGTATTATCATAAGTTTGTTGATTAGACAAGTGAACCCTAATGTGCTACATAGTCCAACTTGTTTGGTGTGAATACTTAAGAGGAAGAGCTATACACTACTATAAATTTGAAAACTATATGACAATATATGCCTTATTTTTTCCTCTCACTGACATTGTGACATGAACTGCTCACAGAAAGTCATCTTTAATTTTCTTAACTTTTTTATTTAAGCAGAAGGTTTCAAGAATTAAAGTTTCGCCATATGGCATTTCAGTTTCTCATTATCAGGTACAATAGATCTATGGGAATGAAAAATCATGTGAACACGTTGCTTTCCCCTCTCGATCTACGAAGATTACTACCTTTTTCCCCCCTCGGTGATGATTTATAAGCAGATGGCTCACTTAATTACTGTTTTCTGGCTCTGGCTAAGTTTATTATTCATCCGTGCAGAAGTAGAAGCAGAAGCAGGAGTCCAGAACGTGGATTCAAGCGGGCAGGTTCAAATGACAGTATTGGGGTTCAGCCTTGTAAAGATTTTGTTGCTGGGAGATGTCGGAGAGGTGATCTTTATCCTCATATTCACCAAGATTACAAATATTCTGAGGACAGGAAATATTTGGGAAGTGGTCTGACAGATAGCTGGGAAGGTAGACACAGGAGGATTGATGCTTCTAAATATTTCACTTCACCGAGGACCGGAAGATCTAATGATTTTAGTAGACAGTCAGCAAATGAAGTCTCGAGAGAAAGGGAAAGTGACAGAAGGGATAGAGTCGCATCGTTTGAGCATAATAGGACTCATGAATCTCGTAGAAGTGGTGATATTGTTTGCAAATTCTTTGCTGCTGGAAACTGCCGCAATGGGAAATTTTGCCGGTTTTCTCATCATGACCAAACACGCAACAGTTCCGATAACAGGACGCGAAATGATTGGAGACAAGGAGTCAACAGTCTGGATAGAATGGATTCGCTGAAGGAAGGTTCAAGATGGAGTGGTACAGCTGTCTCAGATGTTGCAAACTTTTCCAATTGGAATGAAGATAGAAGTGGAGGTCTTGGTGTTCCAGAACAAAGGTCTATCTCAAGGTCCATGGATGACAGTCTTGCAACAGATAACAGATTTATGGTTCATCATATGGATAATGATAAAGCAATAGAAAACAGTGAAAGGGGTTTTCTTCAGTTGACAGCAGACAATACTGGTTCTGGCATTGGTGTCGTGGAGTCGAGGGGTGCTGATATTCTGGTTGCTGATATGGAAATCTCTCCTGCATGGGACTATAGATTGCCATCTTCCAACCATATTGTTAAAGAAGAGTCTTGTCACACTACCGAGCCTTCAAAATTTTCACTTCAAGATGAACTTTCTTTACAAACTTGTCAACAGGATATAATTCGTGATGTGAATCAGAAAGATGAAACTGTTGCAGTCACGCAACCATTGATCTCACAAACTCCATATTTCCAGCAGAACCCCAGTTTAGATAATGATGCTTTAAATAGATTTTCCTGCGAGAATAGGAACACAATCAGATATAGCGCCTTGCCACATATTGATCTGAATTTTTCTGCATATGTCCCACCAGGAGAAAGCTTGGATCAAAATGGTCAGGGTTCAACTACAGTCACTCAACCACATTCAGGTTTAAATGCAATTGATAAAAACCAGCAGATATTTGCACCTTACACTCCAAAAGATGAATCTTTTACTTATATAGGAAACCCACAACCTCCCCAGGAGGGGACATCTAGCAAACCTGATGTTCTAGATACAATAAAATCAGATGTAATCTCTGATAATCCATCGACTCAGAACATAGTGAGCAGCGAACAATTCTCAAACCTTACAGTTTCTTTGGCTCGGCTTCTTGAAAGTGGGAAACAGCTTCCTGAACTATATGCTGCTCTGACTGGTTCAAACCCAATGGGATTCATGCAATCATTCCTTTCCAATTCTGTTGGTCCTGCTGATTTTCAAGCTCCAGTATCCAGTCATCCAAAGTCGGCAGCCGGATCTCAAAAGCAGTATGATCCTGTAAGTGGTAGCATGGAGCTGACTAAATCTGAAATTAGTAATCTACCAGGTGAGGTCGTACCAAATTCTTCTGAAAATAAAAGATTTCTCGGTGAGAAACCAGAGATACAAGCACAGTTGCCTCCATTTTTTCCTGCTGGGCCAAGTGGTGTTGATCTGTATAGGACTGATAGTATAAATGTTGACCTCAATATTAATATTCACCAGTTGAGTAGAGAAGATCAAAATGGTAACAAGGGTAAGGAAAACGATACAATGAAGGTTGAGGAAAGAAATAAAGGACAAGACAATGGTGTCCTGGGGAAGACCGAGGGAGATGGTAGTACTGATGAAAACAAGAAAAACAATGATGGGAAGGCAATTCGTGCTTTCAAGTTTGCTCTTGCGGAATTTGTGAAGGAGCTTCTAAAACCAACATGGAAAGAAGGTCAAATTAACAAAGAGGCTCACAAGACTATAGTGAAGAAGGTGGTAGATAAAGTGACTGGTACCATTCAAGGGGGTCATATACCTCAGTCGCAAGAGAAGATTGACAGCTATTTGTCATCTTCAAAACCGAAGCTCTCCAAGCTTGTACAGGTTTGTGCTGGTCTGCCTCAGTTACTTAAAATTTCAGTGTTCTTCCTTTTCCATCTAAATACCTGTAGTTTCATTTTTTATCTAGTATTAGTAAGAATATCTACTGTTATAATTAATGAAAAGTTTCTTCAAGTTTTCTGAAAAAATGAAGAATTTTCCTAGAAAAGAAGACTTTTTTTTTCATACTTCAGAAATGAATTTGGGAAAGCCTTTTGTCAATGCCTAGTCATGGTTTAAGCTTATTGTAGTTGGAAATTACTACAGAATCATACCATAATTTCTTCAAGTAAAAACAAATACAAAATTACTCAAAAAAATACAAAATTATTCTCATCATCTAAACTGCTTCCTAAGTTGTGCTTTTAACATAATATAGCTTCTATTTGTTTTCTTCTTTCATCAAATTCTTAATCCTTTAATCTGATGATGGATTCTTTCAGTAAAATCTGCAAGTGTAAGACCTATGGAGTATTTATTTTTGTTTGGGATTTACGTTTTTATTTTGTAGTACAATCAAATTATGGTGAGATTAGATATTTTGATACCATTATTCTTTCTCCAACTGTTGGTATAAAATTATGAAACTTAAAGCCGTGTCATAATTTGAAAGTTGGCTTTCTGTTATACCAGATATGGATGTTTGCTTACTATCTTTCTGTTTCTTTGTTTGCAGGCATATGTGGAAAAAATTCAGAAAGAAAAACCAGCTGTAACATGAAATGCTCGTCTTTTTTTTTCTCCTTTAAATTTTAGTTACTGTGTAAGCAGCAAGCAAGCTGTTTTAACTTTTAAGTTATTTCTTGTGCTTCGAAGTTTTCTTACTTGCTAGAAAGAATACTTTCCTTGTGTTAATGTACTTCAGTGGGTGGTGGAGATTTTAAGCCACCTTAGCATGTTACTGGTAATATACTAGTTTTTTTGGCAGCTATCCACCAAAGTATTGCTACATCTCATATCTTGCCATACTGTGAGTCTGTGCCCTTTTGCTTCTTGTTGGTAATTGGGTTATATCTACAGGCTGGCATCTGGGCTACACTTGTGAATTATTCCCTTTGTTCCACAAAATGAGTCCCCTTTGCAATTTTTTTTTGTTCTGTAGCATAAAATAAAATGACAAATATCCTCAAGTTTGTCATTACAATTTTATTATTATACTGCACTACTAAACTGAGAATGTTGCAGATGAGACTGGATAGAGAGGTGTGTTTTTTGTTTGTGGACATGATGGATTATGTTCTTACTAGTATCAAATAAAATAGATGCATGCATCTTAATGTTTGATAATTGCTATTACTTATATTTTTTTACGGTAATGATATGTATTGTGAATGTTTTACGTTGATTTTTATCAGTTATGTGGATAAATATTAATAATAATATTTTTCAAATAACGTATAATAAATGGGGTTATTTTATAATTTTTTCTAATCTCATGTATCAATAAATTTTATAATTATAATTCCATATAAATTTATTACAATACATAATAAGACTTACTCATTTATCCCAACATTTCTTTTCAATCTTTGTTCCCCCTCTAATTTTTAGCTATGACAACTATTACAATATATGATTAATTGATGTTCCCAAGCTAACTTTTTAAAGTATAGAGTATTTTGTTGGGTAGTACATAAATATGATAAATATTTTTGTTGATTCGAATATTCTATCTAAAATTTGGATTCAGTTATCATTAAGTTAACTTCATGATAAGTTGATTAATTGATTAATATAATATTATATTACCTCCCAACTTATGTATTAACACTATATTAATCAATTGACCAATAAAATTTACTTCTCCTGTAATATAAAAACAAAACATGAAGAAGCTTTTATTTTGTTTTATTCATCGAGGTTAAGAAGTAAAATAAATCTTGTAACTCCTAATACTTTTAATTAGTTTATTATTATTTTTATTTAAAATAAAATAAATTCATTTCAATTTTAAATTTAAAAATGTCAAATTAATTTTAAAAGTTAAAATTAATTCTATATTAAAATGGATGGAGTCTACAACAATGAGACACTCATATAGACAAAACATGGACTCTTTTTCAAATATAATATTTTTTTTTCTAATTTTCAAGAGAAAATAATATATATTGCGAAAGTTTAAATCGACTTTTTGATTGTCAGTTACGTGAATAAATATTAGTAGTAATTATATTTTAGAGATGTGTAATAAGTGATCAAGTCCTCTTATAATCCTTACCATTAATTTCATGTATTGATAATTTTCACAATTGTAATCCGACATATATAAATTTATCGCAATACATAGCAAAACTTATTTATAATTATTATTACTTTAAAGAGTAGGAGTCACTAGTTCTTTAACTTGGAATTTAATATCTTTTTTATAATTTATATAATTATTATTGGTTATAAATGATAGACTCAAACTTTTATACATTAATAATATAATTATTTTTTATTCCTTTTGTTTTATTTGTAAACGGAGGAGTATCTGTATATATATAATTGGTTCACCCACAACTTTCTAGTAGTAATGACTATTATGTAAACGTGTATAAATTATATGGGATAAAATTAAAATTTTATAATATTTAGAGGAGTAAATAATAAATAATAAATAAAAAATAAAAAAATTAAATTAAAAGAAAAAAAATAGTAATATAGGCCGCTTTATAATATAGATAAATAGATTTAATAAGAACTCTGTACTATTTGTGTTAAGTTAATAAAATAATACTCCCCAACTCATACAGAAAATAAGGAAAAGGTTGTGCTTGCGTGGGATAGAGATAAGCCTAATCAATGTAAGATCTAAATCAAACCGATTATTTGATTTGTTTGTAGCATTCTGTTTTCTCGATATCCTTAATCTCATTTTCATTTTATAATTTTAAAGCTAAGGATGATTGACTTGATTTTGTTTTGATTTTTGGACTTACAAAATTCACTTTTAATAAGTCAAAATTAAGTCTATTTTTATAGTACGGATCAAGAGTGTGTATATATATATATATATATATATATACAGCTGTGTATTACACTGTAGACAATATCGACGGTTTTTTGGACTATAACGACAGTTTCACCCATTGTCATCCGTCGCCATAGCCTAAAAATCCATCGCAATAGTCCTACTGGGTAATATACAGCTGTGTACATACATATAGCCCATAGATATATATATGGGCAATATGGCCGTGTATATTTTATTTGTACACAGTCTGTCAAAACTACGTCATTTTGGCAAATTTGTTTTTTTTATAAAAAAAAACAGCTTCTCTATTCCTAAATCAGAAATCAAAAATAAATATGTCAAAATAAAATAGTTTTGACAGATTGTGTACAAATAAAACATACACAAATGTGTATGACCATTATTCCTACATATATAAAAGAAATAAAATAGATTATAAATATAAAAAAGACGTAAAGTTCTATCTTAATGAAAATAAATGTAAATATGTATACTTTTTACACTATTGTATTAAATATAATGTCATAATCTAGCATAATTAAATATTAATAAAATTATAATAGTTTTTTGCCTACAATATTATTTATTTTTCTTTTCTTTGTTCCTTCTAGTTTTCCAAACATAAAATTAAATGTCACTCTCTTCTTTTTTTTAAATGAGAAATGTTGAGTTAAGATTGGCGTGCATGCAACCTTATAATTGTAATGCAATGGAGCAGTAATATTTTAAGGAGTGATTAATTGATTAATACAGTGTCGATACGTAAATTAAAAAATAATTTTTTTTGTCTCGATTAATTGATCGATCAATTTATTATAAAATTAATTTCAAAATAACGGGATTAGTATTGTATTACTTAGCAGTTAATAATTTGCATGCACGAGTGAAACAGTAATTAAGCTGCAAGTACATTTGATTTGATGAGTAGTTTTATTATTACTGTCACCTCTGTACGTGGCATTTATTAGTCACTGTCTTTTATCGCACGCACCAGAATATTGTCCTTCGAGTATGGAGCAACTATAATACAACATCCACATAAAAAGGACCCAACAACAAATGTAACAATTTAAATGGACTAATTTACTAACTATATATAGTTATGTGAGATTTACTCTTTTTTTAATTTTTTTTACTAACTATATATAGTTATCTGTGCTTTTAATTTAAATGGACTAATTCATCTTAAAAAAGTTAATACTAAACATGATAAATAAATTTCAAAAAGGAGAAGTTGATCAATTATTATTATAGAATTAAGGGAATCAGAACACATCAAACCAATCAAATTTTGAATTTTAGAATATATATGTGTTAGGACTTGTAACTCATAACCGAAAAGTTTTTGAAAAAGGCCAAGCAGAGCACTGGCTCATCGGGCGTTGAACCGAAGGTTGGAGGGTGTAGCCCCCCACAGCACGGTACGGTGTTGAAAAGGACTATGAATATTTTGACTATAATATGAATTAGGGTTAGAAAAGGAATTAATAAAAGTTATATATTATCATCTATTGTAAATTCCTATGTACTCGGTGAATAATAAAAAGAACGTCGCTCCAATGGACTATTCAAATTGAAGAACTACGTATATCTCTGTGTTAATTTTTTTTATTGTCGTGTGCGTGTGTGTTATCGAATTCTAACGATAAGCTGTAAAATACTACAAACCAAACCAAAACCATAAATGTTGGTTTAGTTTGGCTTTTGGGATTGTTTGATTCCAATGAATCAACTCTCTCAAGCACTAACAAGGAAACAATAATTAATTCACAAGTCTAGGGGCAATTGATTACATTAATTCTATGAGTAGGAGGAAAATTGAAAACACACATTTTGTCTTCATTGCTTGTTGGGGTTGAAGATTTTAGGCTCTTTTCATCAAAACATGCTACATGCTGGACAATTTGTACACCTCATAAGTTTGAAGGCATTTATTAAAAAGCATTCTGTACACCCCTTAATTGATGAACACATGTTTAAAATTTGAAAAATAAACTACTCTATATGTACAACTCTAGCTAGAATATATATATATATATATATATATATATATATATATATATATATATATATATATATATGCATCTTCCCAAGAAATGTAAGTACGCATATGCATTATATCTTGTGAGGAGGGTAAGGACCATTTGCATTTGTAAGAGCAATCTAGACACCATATTAGGACCCAACATGAGAGAGAATCACTTTTATCTATCTTTTTCCCAAAAGGGTAAGTTGAAAATTATCCCTTTACTCTTTAAAAGGCTAGTAGCATTGTATAGCGCAGACGCTAGCTGAGGAACCTTTGGCGTTGAATTTCAAGATATATGCAAGTTTGGTTTAGAATTTTGGTGTTATTTTTTAGGGGTTTTTAAGTCCAAACGTACTTGTTAATCTTGTTCGATTAAATTCAATTTATTCTAAAGACAATTTTTTGTTAAATCACCACAAATTCACTACATCAAATTATGATGTGGTGCGTTTGGGGCTTAAAAACTGTCCAAACACACTTTCAAATGCTACAAAAATGTCAAAACAAACAAGTTCTCTCTCCCTCTCTCTCTCTCTCTATATATATATATAGAATATATTTAGATAGAGTTAAGATCTTAAATAACCATAAGTAAGGCTGTAAACGAACCAAACAGTTCGAGTTCGATTCGAGCTCAACTCGAAAAAAATATTAATTCGAGACTCGGATTCGTTAATAATACGATCCAATTTTGAGCATAAAAAAGTAATTTGAATAAAAATACGAGTAGAATATGAACAAGGTTATACTCGACTCGATCGTTTAAGATTTAAACTACTCGAATTCTCAATTGTGATTCAATACATATTCGAATGATACAAATTCTATTAGATACTCGATACATTCTCTTATAATATATACAAAATTAATTAAAATTAGGATAATTAATTATTACTCCCTCCGCCGCGGAATAAGTCTTAATTAGTTTCGGCACACTGATTAATAAAATTTTCTTTTACCTAAACTACTATTTTGATCACTTATTAATTGAAGTATTTTATCACTACTCTATGACCCCATTAATTACATTCTCACATCATTTAATTCTCTAGATTTTTTTTGTAATTCTCACATTCCCAATAAGTACATTAAATAAAAAGAGATGTTATAGTGAAAGTACTAATATAGTACTCTCTTCGTTCCTAAATAAGTGTCGTTTAAGGTTTTTGCACACGGATTAAGAAAGTCATTTAATACTATCATTTAATAATTAAAATATGTATAAAATTTCATCACTACCCCTTTATAGGAAGTTGAAAACTATTAATACTAAGAATGAGAATTTCTTGGGACAATGAGAGAAGGTAGGGGTGATATAGAAAATTAGTAAATAATTTATTCTCCTAGAAAGTTGTAAACGACAAATAAATTGGAACAAATTTTTTCTTCAAATTAAAACGTCACTTATTTAGGAATGGAGGGAGTAGTATACACCGGTTTCCAATATAAACATTTTCACATTTATTCAGTTTCTAATAAAAATTGATTATTAAAAAGATTATGAGGGTATATATAAGTAGGGGTGAACATGGTGCGGTTTGAAGTCCAAATCACACACGAAATCGCTTAGGTGCAGTTTGACAAATTCAAAACAGCACATAAAACCGCTTGTGATTGGTGCGGTGCAGTTTTGAATCGTGCGTTGAGGTTTCATTTGGTGCGATTTCGGTTCCAAAAATAATTAAAACAACAAAATTTTATGCAATTTAAATTAACAATTTAGTATCACACAATATTAAAGTTTTGTAAAAGAGATCAAAGCAAAAGCACCAGAATTTTTATCCCTCGTTCTACACATCCAGGAAGGACAAACAAGCAACAAGTAAGAATACTCAGTACTATTTCATCCAACATCGAGTTTCAAAAGCACGCTGATAACTCAAGAGGGCTACCTCATAATTTGTCTAATTCTAATAACTTCAATTCTTTTAACCATAAAAGATATTGAATCCAAATAATTAAATATATATAATTTATGAAATATATATATATATATATATATATATATATATATATATATATATATATATATATATATATATATATGCTCAAGCAGTGTGTATTCCACTAATTTTCTACAATTAAGGGATAATTGTATGAGATTTGTATGAAAATGGTGATCATGTAGATTATATTGATACCATCCAAATTCAGAATTAGTAACTTAATTTTCAAGGGAGGTTCATTACACAAGGTTAAATGAAACATTTCGTCTGTAATAGGATTGTATAATTAATTAATTTTCATGGTGCGGTTTGGTTTCGATTTTATGCGTGCGGTTTTGGCTAGTAACCAAACCGAAACCGTAAATTTAATTTTTCAACCCACCTAAAACTGCCACATACGCCAGAATCGTGTTAGTACGGTTTTAATTGGTGCGGTTTGTGCGTTTTTTGGTGCAATTTCGGTTCCAATTTGGTTACTTGCTCAACCTTAGGTATAAGAGGAAGATAATAGGATAAATATGATTACTAATATAAAAATAGAACATTTATTTTGAAACATCCTAAAATGGAAATTAGGACATTTAATATGGGACGGAGGGAGTATTATTTTGTTTTGTTTTATTTTTTTATTTATAATTTTATATTTGTAAAGTGTAATATTAAATAAATTTTCTCATTTCTAAGTAAAATAATAAATTCAATTTATAATTATATTTATTAAAAAACTAGTTATTATGTGGAGACTCGAATTCGAGCTTGAATTCGAAGCTCACAAGTCAGATCGAATTCGAGTAATAAATATTCGAGTTGAATTGAATCTGAGTAGAATTTTAAAAATACAATTCGAATTCGAGTATATAATATAGCTCCTAGATTAAATAACGGTCACAAATATCGGTCGCTATTACTAATATCAGAGACTGGGAGTGCGATTGCTGATAGTATTGGTCGCTGTTAGGCCTTTTTTTTAGTGATATATTTAACGTTTCAAATCGAATTCGGGTATCTCTCTTGACTTCGGTTCAACTCATTTACACCCTTAACCATAAGATATTATATTGTTCATTTCAAGATCTTGTCATAACCCTATTACAGTAACACATTATAAGATATTATATTTAACGTTTCAAATCGAATTCGGGTATGTCGTGAAGGTGATTTGCCAAATACTGAACACTTAAAACAAGGTAACCAAATCTTTAGTTTGAATGTTCCCAAAACTTTGTATACGTAACAAAATTGTATTGAACAACAAAGAATAATTTAATAGTTATTTCATACAATCGTTTATATTACTGATTTGATATACATTAATAAAAATTTGCGAATTATTATATTCAGTTTTTTTTTATTGTGATAAACATTACACTCTCAGTTGGATTCAGAGTTAACAAAAAAATGATTTCAATATATAGATTAACTGATTCGTACATTTGTATTCACTTTCAAGATTCAGTTTGCAATCTTTGTTTAAATCTTTTGATTCTATTTCGAAAAACTTTGATAGGTTTGTGCATGTCGATTTTTTGCTGCTCAGTTTTTACCTCTTTGTGCTTTCGAATTCGGCTTCTTTTGTACGAATGATTATGCTTCTTCTCGATTGATCCTTTGTTAAAGATGGTTATGATCTATAAAAGCTTTCGATTAGTTCTTCTACGGAGCATTCGCTTTTTGACGCGATTATTGAATGTTTTGTTTAGTTGGTAACTGCCGCATAAAGTGGAGTAGTTTTTTCCTTGAATCAAGGTGTTTCTATTTTTGTTGGATTGGGTTATGTGACGTGTATTGCACTATTCTTGATATTATTATATATTATTGAATTATTATTATAATTATTTAATTGATGCACTATCCTTGTAATAATTTTCTATTTGTTGTATATTTATGTAAAGGACCCTTAAAAGAAAGTGGACATTTAACATGAGTCTACGCAAAATAGTAATAAGGACTTTTATCATGGGACAGATGAAGTAATATAATACATAACTAGGTCAAGGGCTTACCCCTTTATTTTACATACCTTGCATACCCCTTTTAGCGATGAACTGGACGACGATTCGGTCCATCGCTATATCAGAGAACCGTCGTCTTAGTTTTTAGCGACGGACAACATATAACAACGGAACAAACTTATAGCGACGGACCAAATCATTGTCCGGTCCGTCGCTAAAGGATATGGAAGGTATGTAGGATTAAGGGTAAACCCTTGATCCTTTCCGTGTATATATATATATATATATATATATATATATATATATATATATATATATAGAGAGAGAGAGAAAGAGTCTGGTTCCTATCCGGACTCTCGTATTTTCTTAAAATGCGGACTTTTTTTTTAAAACAACTAAAAATAATTAAATAAAAAAAAATTATGGAACTAGAATTTTTACATAATACAATGTTTTGGGTGTGATTTGGATACCTACACCAAAACATGTCTGTACAGTCTGTGCAGACTGTACATACATTTTTTTGTATAGGTATCCAAATCACACCCAAAACACTGTATTCTGAAAAACTTTCAATTCTATAATTATTATTTTTTAGTTGTTTAAAAAAAACAAAAAAATAAAAAATTGGTCTGTATTTTGATCCAGTCCGGACTCCCGGACTGGATCCGCTGTGTGTGTGTGTGTGTATATATATATATATATATATATATATATATATATGGGAAATGATCCATAGCAAATATTTGCTATGGAGGTAAATTAGGAAATAACATCTTATCCGTTCATTTTATAAATAAAGGGCGCATATTAAATAAGGAAATTTTCCATACGCCAGTTCATCTAGCGTATGGTGAAAATTGCAAAGCCCATACGCCAGACCGTTTGGCGTACTGTGAAAAAACACTTTCCTTTCTCAACTTACCCCCAAGTAAGCAAGCCATATGGAAACTGATGATAAGGCCTTGCGTCAGGCAACAATCGTGCATAAAAAGGAATAGAAAAACTGGGATGATAGTTATGCAATAGGAATCCACCAACATGAGAGCCAACAGTTTGGATCTGATAAGGCAATAATGAACTAGCGAAATTGTGAGATAATCTGATTAGGCAACAATGACGCATGCAATAACAATGCATAATCCATATGCAATCAAATTAAAAAAAATGAAAAACAATAAAATACAAATATGCAATCAAGTCCAAATCACAGAATGTCGCAAATCCAAATCAAGGAAGGAAACAAAATATGGGATAACCTTCAAGCTAAAATAAAAAAAATCCCACACAAAATTGGAGAAGTAAAAAGATACAAACCTTATATTATTATCATATTTACTCCTTATAATTTCTTTTAGATATTCTCAAAATAATATCAAGGAAGAAAACTGCGCAATTTATCAAGCAAGACTTTGCAGGTCAAAATAATCCTGGTAAGTTTTCAATTATGGTTGACGATATGTTTAATTCAAGTTCTTCAAATTCTTCTCATGATAACATTGACATGGATAATATCGGTGTTCATAACACGAACCAATCGCATATTAACGTTTCACAAAGTCCATATGAGGGTCAGATTTTTCTACTATTCAAGAGGTGAAAGAATTTTATAGAACATATGCACGTAGTTGTGGATTTGAAATTAAAATTGGGGCAACTCATAAATATGCTCACTCCAACAATTTGTCCAATTGACTTTTTACATGTAAGAAAGCTAGAAACCCAATTGAAAGAAATAAACAAGACGTTGATGAAGTTGATGGTAATATGGTCAAAAGAAAAAGGGATTCTATAGGTCGGACGATGTGCAAAGCTAGAATGTTTGTTGTTCATCTAAAGAAAGAAGATATCTGGAAAGTTTCAAAAATTGAGTTGTCTCACAATCATGATTTGGTGACTCCGAGTAAGAAATTTTTTATTCAAACACAGAGAAATATAATTCCTGTTGCCCGAAGTTTAATCGGAACTTTCACAAGGGCTGGAGTTGGGCCAAGTAAAATGATGAATGTATTTAACGAAATAGGAGGAGGGGTGGAAAATATTGGTTTCAGTGATAAGGATATTCAGAATGTCGTACGAGATATAAGGCGTGACATAGTAGATTCAAACGATGCCCAATCATCATTGCAATACTTGAAAAAACTCTCAGCGGAAAATCCTCTATTTTTTTTACGATATCAAACGAGATGAAGATAATCGCATCGAATGTATCTTGTGGATAGATTATCGATCAATGATAGCTTATAAAATTTTTGGAGATGTAGTAACATTTGATACAACTTATCGAACGAATAAGTATTATATGCCGTTTATTCCGTTCACGGGGGTAAATCATCATTATCATTCCATCTTGTTTGGTTTTGCACTGATGCGAGACGAAACATAGGATACTTTTGTATGGGTTTTTAAAAGTTGGCTTCAAGTGATGAACAACAAGGCACCAGTTACCATTATCACTGATCAGGACAAAGCTATGAGCAATGTGATTGCTATGGTTCTTCCAGAAACACACCATGCTCTTTGCACATGGCATATTAGCAACAAATTTCTAGAAAAATTACATACATTGTATGAACAGTACCCAACATTTAAACATGATTTTAACTGTTGTGTGTATAAATTGTTGACTGTTGCGAATTTTGAGGAGCGATGGAAAAAGTTGATGATAGATTACGAATTGCATGATCATGATTGGCTCCAATCACTTTATGAGGTTAAGCAAAAATGGATCAAGGCGTACACAAAGAATTTTTTTGCAGCAGGAATGACGACTACATCCAGGAGTGAGGGAATGAACAGTTTGTTTGATGAATATGTGAATGCGACAACGAGTATCAAGGAATTTATTGTAAATACAGAAAAAGCACTTGAGAAACAGGTAATGAAAGAGAGAAAATCTGATTACGTAACTTGTCATCAGACTCAAAATATGACTCTTGAATCACCATTGGAAACACATGGAGCAAATATTTATACAAAGGAGATGTTCAGACGCTTTCAAATTGAGATAATAAAATCTCATAAGTATGTAATACAGAAGATTCAACATCAGACACCATCGGATACAAAGTCGTATGCATTGTGCAAGGCAAGCGACAACGAAGAATCAAATAGGTACGTTACTGTTGTTAGTAATGTTCAAACTGGAGATATAAATTGTGATTGTAAAAAATTTGAACATTCTGGTATGCTTTGTAAACACATAATAAGGCATATGATTGCCAAAAGTACAAAAAAGATACCTGATAAATACATTTTAAGGCGGTGGTGTAAAGATGGTAATAAAGTGAACGCTGAATTACCAAAGATTTTGACTGAAATGTCCAACTACGAGAAATCTCAAACGATGCGTTACAATTATTTGGTGACGTTGCTCTTGCGATTAGCTTCTACAGGATCATGCTCAATTAATGGTTTAAAGCATGTCATACAATTGTGCTTTGACAATCAACCCATCGTTGAGAAATTTGACCCTGATGAAATTAGTGTAAAAGAGGTTCCTGATATTCGTGAAGATAATGATCAGCCAGTTGAAGATGAGCCGTTACTGGATCCTATTTGTTCTCAAACAAAGGGGCGAAAAAAAGCTATAAGAATAAAGAGTGGGATCGAAGAGGCTACAAGTCGTAAACAATTGAGAAAGTGTGCAATATGCAATATGATGACCAATCATGATAAGCAGAACCACTACAAAATTATTGGTCAAGAAAAGTCGGATGTTTGATGTTATCTTAATATGTGATTTTATGATTATGTAATGGCAAAACTATTTACTTTTGTTTATATATTTTGATATATCAACATGATTTATTATTTCCTAAAAATTACATTAGATGAATTACTCACAAGTAGTGAATGATTTAGAGTTGTATTTCCAAATTGCCTCATAAATCTGTCAGGCATTTGGAACTCAACAATATCGTAATGTATCAATGGTATACGAGCGGCTCCACCTAACCTTGCCTCAAAAAAATCCCAAGACAAACGTCTATCAAATAACTGATATGGACGCCACACCCCATCTGTTTCCAACATATTATCAAACTCTCCTCGGTAAAACAAAAGATGGTGATGTGGGTTTTTAAGGCGCTGATATTGTTTTAAATTAGGATCAAAAGAGGAGTATGCCCAAAATAATGCCCTAGGTATCAATTTCTGGGACATAGGCTTAGGGGTAGGACGACAAATATTGAACCTTTCATGAGCCCACATCATAAGAAGGGTTGCACAACCTGCAAATTTTTTCGTTATTTTGTGAGTAGCCTCGTGCAGACCCCTATACAAATGCCCTAAAACTGCCGGCCCCCAAGCATATATAACTACGTCTTCCAATCTTTCCAATAACAACAAATATCTAGGATGTACAACATTTTTACACTTGGTTGGAAACGAAATAACGCCACACAAGTACAACAGATATGCCTTAGTATGTTTTACGACATCATCTGGAGTAGCATCACGAGGTACTTGACCATATCTCTGTCTTAACTAGGGCAAATTTATGCCCCCCTTTTATAGCATTGTTCCCACTCATCTACTACAACTTGTTGCCCAAAAACCCTTATAAAATAGCTTTTGGGATTTTTTAATACTCCGCAAGTCAAGGCTTTTCCTAATACGGCAACCCAAATAAAAATCCCACGTCCTCTAAAGAAATGCTAATATCTCCACAATTTAAGTGAAACATATTTGTTTCACTTCTCCAACGTTCAACTAGAGCAGATACAAGAGATGCATCAATTTTTGACACTATAGCTTGATGACAAAATATACCAAAACCTACTTGTTCCAGCAAATATTCTTGTTGTTCAGTCAAGTTCCATTAAGTTAATTTTGCAGACATTTGACACATTTCTAACACATCCATATCCTACACGTCCAACAACATAAAAACATAAATCGTCACAACATGAATGTTTCTAACAAATGTTTAACAAAATGAAAGTTGTTATACATTAATAAACTTACAATATTTTGTCATAAGTCTGACGATACGTGATTTTCTTGGTCCCATAACATAATAGGATTAGCAGGTCCGGGATTAATATCCATATGTTTCCTACACATTCATCAAAATATGGAGTATTAAATAATATATAAAAATTCCCATCGAATGTAATGTTCAAAATGAAAATTATAACCAAGCACATGTTCTAAATACTAATTTTTTTTTAATATTATTCATCCTTCACCAGGTGTTAGGGTGTTTTTCACTATTTCAAGTTCGGAAGACAGTGGCATTAAAGTGCATGAATCAATTTCACAGTCTAGGGTTCAAAGCAGTGAGAATCAGCATAAGTAGTACACAAGGGATACATGTACAAAAATATACTCTTGGTGATAAATAGACACAATTCAACATTAGGAACTTCAGAAATATATCATATTACTACTATATGATCAGCCAAAAAAAAACAAAAAACTAGTGGTTTCATCCAACCGAACTACAACACTAGGTTATATGCAAAATGAAGAGTCTGCAATATCATAGCACTAGGTTATATGCAAGCATGTACAAAAGAAAAGGCAAAAATACCTGGTCAATCGCTTAAGGGTTTTCACAATTTGACATATGAATCGCACTAAAAAGGAGAGAGGCTCGCAATCGGTTAGAAATCACAATAGGGTCAGATTTTCACAGCAGGAGAGAGGGTTTACTCGAAATTGCAGCAGCAGGGAGGGAGGGTTTAGTAATCGTAATTCAACAGTTGGCGCGAGGGGAGAGTTTAGTAATCGCAGGGAGTGAAGACGGCTTCAAAAGTCGCAGGGAGTGGTTTTACGCTCTGAAATCGCCTTGGTAGTTTTAGGCTCCGAAATCGCCTCTGAAATCGCAGGGAAAGAGATATTAGATATGGAGGCTCTGAAATCGCCTATGTGATTTTAGGGTCTGAAATCGCCTCTGAAATCGTAGGGGCTTTGAAATCGCCTCTGTGATTTTAGGCTCCGAAATCGCCTCTGAAATCGCAGGGAAAGAGATATTAGATATGGAGGTTCTGAAATCGCCTCTGTGGTTTTAGGGTCTGATTTATTCTCTAAAATCACAGGGATTGAGATATTAGATATGGCCTCTAAAATCGCCGGGGAAGATAAACAATAGACGTACGCTAGACCGTCTGGCGGATATGAGTTGGCAAAATAGTATTTTCAACCGTACGCTACTTCATCTGGCGTACGTTTTTTGTCCATTTTTAATCTGCGCCCTTTATTTATAAAATGAACGGATAGCAAATATTTGCCCAATTTACCTCCATAGCAAATATTTGTTATGGATCATTTTCCTATATATATATATATATATATATATATATATATATATATATATATATATATATAGGGGTTTCATCCACAACAACTTCTTTTTTGGCCTATTGAAATTTTGGTTGGAGTAAAAAAAAACAAAAATTCAACAAGTCAAAAAAGGGGTTGCTGCTGTGGAGGAACCCCATATATATATAATTAATATTTTTGAGGAAAAATAGATAAATGGCATGATTAAATTAATAAAGAAACATGGACATGCAAGATTCTTGATACATCAACATCATCGGTGATCATCCTTCCGTATCAAGAAAAAAAAATAGTCTGGTTATACGATCACTTATTAATGTACCAAACTTAATTTGAAAACGAAGAGGCTGATCTCACGGTATTATCAATAGCTACCACTAGATATACCGAATTGTAACGCATTAATTTAAACGTGCCCAAAAATAAATATTTATGAGCCTAGTTTTGATTATATGTATACTTTATTTGTGCACGAGTGTTAATTGATTTGGTATTGGTCAAATAGAAATTAAATTAGGGAAAGGTTTTAGGTTGGTTCATTAAACTTTCCTAGTGAATCGAAAATATTATTGGGGGTTTCCTTTTTCAAGTAATAATTATAAAAAATAATCATGAAAAATATGTAATTATATAGTAATGCTACGTTTAGATCGAAAGAATTAATGGAATAGAGAGTAAAATGATCGTTCATTTAATTCTAAAGGGAATAAGTCATTTCATAACCTTTCACGATAAATAAAATCTACAAATTTGACAAATTCATTCCATTCCAATAGAAACCAAACTTAGCATAATAGATATTGTTTTCATCTTATCTTTTTCGAATTGCTTTTAACATTTATTATAATTTGTTATATAGATGTTTATTACATAAAATCACTTTCAAACAATTTGGCCTATTTTTTTGAAAGCACACCTTTTTGAGATATACAATATAATTTGATAATTTATGTTTATTACATAAAATAACTTTCAAACAATCTGACCTAATTTTTTGAAACTCCACCTTTTTGGAAAATACAATATAATTTCATAATTCAAGTACAATATAACTATTACAATATCAAGAACCAATCAAACCTCATTAAATGATAAGGAAATAACAATATAAAGAATCAATTAAACATTTCTAAATGAGGAAGAAATAAACTCACAAACAAGTCTCACATAAAGTGAAAACAAATTAACTTCTTATAAATAAACTCACAGACAAGTCTCACGTAAAGAGAAACAACCTTCTCATAATAGAAGAAATAAAATACTCATCTAAGTGAGAATCGAACATGAGACATAAAGATTACAATACCAAAATCTTAACTACTAGACTAAGACCTCAACCGCAACAATTAGGCCTAATTTGATACTTGAATTTTATATATAAACTGCATAGCTCTTTTTCAATTGAGGTCTCAAACAATTTTTAGTATATTTTTTGTTAACGCCAAGTTTCGCCGGCGCTTCCAATCACAGAATCCACGCGCTAGAACCTGCACAATAACAGATCACACAGAAGCTTGACGGCTTGTGCCGCCGGGGGATAGCTCCGGTGTGAGAATGAGTACAGGCCGTTACAAGGTTTTAACAATGGAGGCTAAGTGTTTAGTGCTCAAAAGTATAAATTACATCTTAATTGTACCCTTGGCCTTGTATTCAATCAATACATTCGATTCTACCTACACTTCTTTTGCAATCAAGAAATATTACTAAGAAAATTGCACACATGTCCTAATTATTGGCTGATATATATGGGCAGTTTTAAACCACTCTCTGGACCCTCTTCAGTCTCGACGAAGATAAACCACTTAGTAATAATTCAGCGGTTTATGCTGTGAAAGTGCCAGGTCAACTGAAAGGATTTAACGACAGTTAACCCAATTTCAAAATATTAATTATTTTATTGGAGTGATTTAAAAAATTAAAATATATTAAGTAAAACTTGCTAACTACAATGGTTAAATAATTAATTTTGCCTTTTTTTTCAATGCATGTGATGTCATTTTTAATGAAATTTTTTATGATGTTAAATGGGGCAAGTAGTATTGAAAAAATAAGGTCAAAAAAAGTATTAAAATAAAAAGATGACAGACTTGAACAAACCAAAAAAAAAATTATGACAAGTAAACTTCACTAGAGGGAGTACTTTTACGTAATTTACAATATTCATATTTAAATTGATTAAACTAAAACAAATCATAATAATTTTAATTTGAATTTAAAAATGTCTCAAATTAATCTTAAAAAATTAATAATAATTTTATATTTTGGAACAAAGTGAGATTGATGATTCTCCGCCTTAACAACAACAAAAAGGGCTTCGAAGTATCATTATGCATGCCTTCAATTTTCAAGGGTCTCCTAGCAAGCAAGCACAGATTTTTATGCCTGTAATTATGTTCCATAGAGTTGTGATCAAGTCTCACAAAGCTAACCATGATCCTTTTGGAACTAAAGGGTTGCCATGTCTATTATAACTTTGTTGATAGGATTTCTATTTAGAAAAAAAATTCTGGCTTTTACAGATCTCATTGGTAAAAAGAAGAAGAAGAAAAAAAGGTACATAATGATTCCTAGAATTTCAGTGCTTGCAAAGGTCAGCTTGCATGTCAAAAGGAATGAGAGAGGAGTCTATATACTACTAGCTCTAATAGTCTAGGGATACGTCAAAGCCTGCCAGTACTCTTTACTAAATGCTCTTCTTCTTTTACCCTAAAGTACTTTTACCACAAAAGAATCATTAAATCATAGCCCTTCATCATCACCTTCCATCCTATATATATATATATATATATATATATAGTGGTCCCCCTTAGCTGATCACCATTCCCCACTTCACCAAAACTCTCTTCAAATCTCTCCCTCTCTCTCTCTCACACATACACACACAAACCCTATATTTAAATGTCATCAATCTTCTTTCACACACAAAAAGGACTAAGGTGGTTTTTTCCAATACTCAATAAACCTAGCTATTTATTATATCAAACGCTTCTCCAAGAACATATTATATAGAAAAATTTCTACATCTTTTGTATTCAAATCAACCAAAAAGCCCATTTCTTTATGTGATGGAAATCAATCACCAAAAATTTTCTAACACTTGGGAACTTGAAATGGCCATGGAAGATAATCAAATTCTCCATGACCAGAACAAACTACCCTTAGGTACTACACTTTGGCCCAATAGTTACCCTCTTCAAGATCATCATCATATATCATCATCGTCATTAAATCAACTACCTTCGTCGTCAGATTTCATTCGCCAACGAGGGGAAAATCATAATAATCATCGAATTCAAGCAGAACAAGAACGACAAGAAGATCAAGAAGAAGAGCTAGGAGCCATGAAAGAAATGATGTTCAAAATTGCCGCGATGCAACCAGTTGATATCGATCCATCCACGATTCGTAAGCCTAAAAGGCGCAATGTTCGGATTAGTGATGATCCCCAAAGTGTCGCAGCAAGGCACAGGAGGGAAAGAATAAGTGAAAAGATTAGAATTTTACAAAGACTTGTCCCCGGGGGAACGAAAATGGACACCGCTTCAATGCTAGAGGAAGCTGGCCGGTATATTAAGTTCTTGAAGAGGCAAATTCGTCAACTTGAAGATAATCATCAACCCCGATGCATTGGAGTTATGAGTAATTTTCCGGTGACACCTAACAAGGCTTTAGTCGGATCCACCGGCTCGTTTTCTATGGAACCGGTGGCTCAAACCACATACACTGCAGCTGGCCATGAGCATGTGTGATGCGTCTTTAATCATGAGGTAATTAGTGGATAAATAATTAATTAATCTGTATTATATTGTCAGTAATATTATTATTATCTTGTGTTAAATTAAGAATGATTTAAAGAATAGTAATGATACGCGTAATGTTAGGTAATTCCATAAAAGTTGTCTAGTTTATATTTAGGGCTATTTGATATTGTAAACAAAAGTTATGTTGTCAAGGTAAATATATATATAAGGATAATTATTTTAACGACACTTGACATTTTAAATGACAGTTATTGCTCAGACTATTTTTATAGTACAGTTTTGTAGAATTTTATGCAGGTAAATTAAGTAACTTCTTACTAATTAATTACGTAGCATTATTCTAATGGTATATATAGTGTAGAATTAAGGGGATTTGATTGTATATATCGAGGGAGTGGTATAATTTGGATGACGTTTAAGCGAAAATATTTGTACTATTTTAGAAGGGGAGGGATTCATGAAAAAGAGAAGGTTGTTAGGATTTTGTTGACTATAATTTTATCTATATAATAAAACAGAACCCAATTTGAATTTTAGAATTTGAGAAAGCACAACAACGACTCAGATTCAATCTAACTTAATCTAAAGGCTCACATTTCATCTTACACACAAAATCCCATCCAAATTTTCTCCTTATTCTCTCTCTCTCCTCTTCTCCTTCTCTTTCCTCTCTTACCTTCTCTCTTTCTCTCTCCTCCTTTTCTTTTTCTCTCTTCTCATCTTTCTCTCTACAATAATTGATATTTTAATATTTTATTTTAAACTATATTAATTTTTTGGAGTATGCTTACATTTAAAATGTATAATACATAAAAAATATCAATGGTAAGAAAACAAAATTAAAAACAAGATCATAATTTACTTATAAAAAAACAATTACAAAATCAAAAAATTAAATAGATTCTTTTTCTTTTTCTTTATCAAATAGAAAAAATATTAACAAATTAAAAAATTGGTTAATTGTTGGCATGATGTAATATTTAAAGTTAAAATACTAGATGTGATAATTAACATATTTTTTAATATTTTTTATATGATATATATAAGATTTGTTTCGTAATAATTTTTTATAAGTTTATTTTTCGTAAATTTTAATATTTAGAAAAAATATATATAAATTTTTGTGTTAATTTGCACTTTTTATGGGTGGTAAAATTTTATTTTTACATTAGAAAAAAGTATGTTTTAATGTAGATCATTTATCGCACAAGTTCATAATTTAATTAATTAGATCAAGATAAATGAAAATGATAATATACATATTTATATTTAGTGGATATATAAATGAAAACGCTAAAAGTTTGGGAAAACATTTGATTAACGAAAATTGACCAAAAATAGAGAAGAAACATTTTTGCACAACTAATGCATATTTGAGGAACAACTATGACAAAAAAAAATTATAAGGAACACTTAAAAAAAACATGACAAATGGGAGAGTCAGATTTGCTAATTAATCTAAAGTAAGGAGTCTTATGCTTCATATTTATAATAATAACAACAATAATAATAGTAATAATAATAACTATATTAATAATTATTATTATTATAATAATTATAATAATAATAGTAATAATAATCATTATTATTATTATAACTATAATAGTAATATTAATAATAATAACAATAATAAAAATAATAACAATAATAATAAAAATAACAACAACAATAATAATAATAATAAAAATAATAATAATAATTGTTATTGTGATAGTGTGGTGAATTATGAAAATTGTTATTGATTATTTGTAAATTTTGTAGACAAGTTTAGATTTTTCTGGATATATCTATTTTTAAAGAAAAATTAATTATTGTGGTGGTGTGGTGAATTATGATAATTGTTATGTGAGATTGTAAGTTATTTTAGGTTGCAAAAAGTCTTTAGATAATGTAATATTTTTTAAATTTTAATCTAATTTTTTGTTACGTCGTGCCTTCAGGCACGGGCAATTACTAGTTTATATATAAAGGGGGATTGGAATAATCACAACGGTTATAGCTTGAGTTACGCACGTCCATCCATTTATAATATAGTATTCAATTAGACTTGTGATTTTGGCCTGAAAGTCTGTTTGGCGGACTCCCACCGGCCGGGAATATATAAAATTGTGACGTGAGAAAAAAAAACCCTATTGAATATGATTATGATTATACCCCTTCTTTCTCTTCCTACGCATGCGTTTGGCTGTGCATACGGATATGAACACAAATATTTTTATTATATATATATATATATATATATATATATATATATATATATATATATATATATATATATATATGAAGCCCATCTATAGCAAATGTTTACTATCGTAAATATTTCTGCAAACTGATTTGTGATTGTCCACATGTTGATCTAACGGCCAGTAAGACTGTCGTCTAGCATACATTTATATTTTTATAGACGTTTTATCCGTCCCTACAGCAATCGTTAGAAAGAATTTATCTGCCGCTAGTAGGACTGGCGGCAGAGAAATTATTCCCATTCATTTTGGCCATTAGATCAACATGTGGACGACCACATCAATTTGTTAGAATAATGATCATAGTTGGTTGTTAGTCAACGTCCTTGCGCAGTTGCGCTAGGGTATTGGCTAGAAACTAATTATTTCTATGTATCATTGATATATATTATATATATATAGGTGGATGAAGTCCGTGGTTACAATTAGCTATATGCAGAACGAAATCAAATATGATGAACAAAACATACAAGTTTTGGTATCACGATTCGTAACGCAATATATAGTACTCAGACAAAACGTCACTGGTAGTACTGTATCTATTGATGTATTATAATTATATGAGCATGTAAATTAATTTCTAACTATGTGTGTGTATGATAGACATTAAAGCTTGTGAGATGTGCTGGTGTGGTTTGTCTGGATTATATGTTTTCATCATGATGAGAAACTGGGACAAGTCTATATGTCATGCTCTAACACCCCTCAAATCATTGTTTTTACAGTGAAAGAGTACTGCTTTTTTCTCACAGCTTAGCTAACCTAAATTGTCCAGTCTCTAGTTCTTGCCAGATCCCACACCAGCTCTTTTGATTAATTTGGTAGCATTAATTGGGTGTACATGGATATATGATTGTCTTGCTTCTTACTCGGGAGGCTAAAATGAATATCGCGGTTCAAGTCTTCCAAAGAATTGAATTAAGTAGCTTCTTTTTGTTATCTTTGGTGGTAGGCAAATCGTAACACTCCAGTCTCATATCAAAATATATGAAAAAAATTTGTTCGTATATAAGGAATTAAGTTATTAACAATTGTACATTCAGTTCTTACCTTTTGGATGAGTTGGTGGTGGACTAAAATGATCCAAGAAAATACTATTGAGCCAACAATTTAAAGTCTTATTTGGATGTATTTAATTGACGGGATGGATTTGAATAGCTAATTGCTTATGCAAAGCAACCCTAACATACCCTTTAAATTTATATATATATATATATATATATATATATATATATATATATATATATATATATATATATATATATATATAACTGAAGGTTGGATTAGATCAAAAATTGATGTTTTTCTTATGAATAATGTTATAATGACAAAGTCTGGATATAAAATAACGTATTAAATTATAATTATTAAGTTTTTGGGATGGATTTAATAGTTAAAACGACGTGTTAAATTGTAATTAGTTAATTTTTCGGGATGGACTTAATAGCTATAAGTTATAACCAGTCATAACTATGAATATCACTTTGTATCTTACTTTTGTATACATTTTTTTTATCAGCAAAGCAGTAAGCACTATTGTTTTCTTATATGGGCGTTTAATTTTCGTAGAAGATCTATTTTTTTAATTATATTTTCTTGGTACCATGGAAATCTGTTTTTAATATAGCTGATAATTTGGGCAATGCAAGAAACTCTGAAGCAACTCAAGCAAGAGCTATGTCGATATATAGACATATAATTCTTTCAAATATACTGGAAATTAACGTCAATATAAACAATCAACGAATTTCTCATTTATGAATCTGACTTTAGTGATAAATTTAAGTTAATCCAGAAGATTTGGATCAAGGAGTTTATATATAATATGTCAAATGAAACTGAAAAACATACATATTATTCAAAAGTAATTGTAATCTATGATATTGCGCGTGTACGTAGGATAGGATATCAAATATACTTATGCAAGAATGTTCTTAAGGGTGTTTGGTAAAGTTCAAGCAAACAATCTGTTTGGAGATTGCATATTTAAAGTTGATGTTGAAAGTAAATATTTATGACTATATGTAAAGTCCTTCAAGAAATACATGTACAAGGACTTAGTAGAAAATCAAACTTGTTAGGTTGATCGAAGCTTTATTGTTTATCATTCTGTAAATGAATGTATAGAAGAAAAGATCAAAACTGTTAGATTGATCTGTCTTGAAATGTAATAGATAAGCTTCAACAGAGTCGTAGTCTATCGAGCTGATCAAAAGATTACAGAAGCCAAAGCAGAATCATAAAGCATTGAGAATTGTAGTGTCTGTTTTGGAGGGCCTCTCTGAAATCGTAGAGTGGTCCAAACGCCTGCCAAGTCAAACTCAAGAATCGTAGAGTATTCTCGGAAGCGAAGAGTCTGCAAGTCAAGCAAGTGAAGATCGTAGTGTATCAGTACTTAAGAGAAATCGTAGTGTTCTCATCCATTAGTACCAGATCAAGCACCAAGGTGGCAAGACACCACGATCATGATTGGAGTGTATCATCTGTCTGCATCAGAAGCATCGAGCCCTTGTCCATTTATTTAAGAATAAAAGTCAACAAATGTGGAATGGATTATAGACGTTGAAACTATCGGGAGTCCCAATGACACAACAGTCATCCTTAATATGTAACAAAGAAACGTACTGAAGAAGCTAAGAAAAGTACTAATGGGTCAGCAAAAAACACCTTTTCAGGTGTTAAGTGAGATAGCAGTCTGCTGTGTTAGTGGGCCAGAAACAGGAAATCAGAAGATATGCATGAAGTCTCTATCAGTGCTCAGAAATGTCAAATACAATTAATGCTTCAACAGACATCTTCCAACGGATGTATTTCAAAGACACCTTATATGCAAAAGAAAAGATGATGCAAGAACCAAGTAAGCAAAGAACAAAAACGTTGAAGAACACTTAACGCTCAACTCTACGATTTGAAAAGAAAGCTTGCTCAGCTACTCAGTTCTTTTGAACTCAAGCTTAACGACAACTGAGTAACACCATTCAAGAACTCAACAATTATCAAGTGAAGTAAGAAATTCCAAGTTAAAAGGACTTGAAGAGTTCTAAGTGAACTGAGAAGTACCAAGTCTGCTAGACTTGAAGAGTTTAATAGTGAACTAAGAAGTTCCAAGACTGCTGGTCTTGAAGGAATATGTGAGATTCAAATATTGTAAAGATATCCTTAGTGAATTTACTACTCGATGAGTAGAATAGTGGACTAGGAGCTTTGAGTGCTCTAAACCACTTAAAATCAATGTGTCTCTTATATTCTTGTCATAACTGCTATAACTGCTTAACTCCTATTAACTCGTTATATCTTAAAGGGAAAACAAACAAATCTCAATTCCATTGTGATTAAATCATTATCAAAACTAACAAGTATTTTGGAACAAAGAATTTTAAAATATCTATTCAACCCCCCCCCCCCCTTCTAGATAACTTTTGTGCCTCTGGGAACTAACAATTTATATCAGAGCAATTTCTATCAAACAACCTACAAAGCTTAAGTAGATTCAATGACACATCTGATAAGCGAATCAAAGACTGGAGGAGGCAGGAAGCTACCTATGTGCAACAAAGATAAATTCGCCAACTGAAAAGTTCGTATGCAAGCCTACATGGATTCAATAGATGAAGATCTATTTGAAACTGTTCAGAATGGGCCCTACATTCCTACAAAGCTTGAACCAACTTCAGACGACCCAAACATAATTCAGATCAAGGTCAAAGCAGAATGGACTGACAACGAAAAAAAAAGATGTCCAACTCGACAAAAAGGCCAAGAACATTTTGTTCCAATCTTTAGAAGATGACATGTTTGAAAATGTGGTCAACAACAAAATATCAAAGGAAGTATGGGAAGCATTGTTCATCATTCATGAAGGAACAGAAGAAGTTAGAGAAAATAAGAAATCTCTTCTGACTTAGCAATATGAAATGTTTGCCCACATTCCAGGAGAAAATGTAACTTCCACCTATGAAAGATTCAATGTTTTGCTCAACTCTCTTAGAGCCTTTGGAAAGAGCTATCCAAATAAAGATTTAATCATAAAGTTCATGAGAGCCTTACCTAGAAAGTGGGACGCCAAAACCACTACCATCAGAGAATCAAACAATCTCCATGTAATGACTGTTCAACAGTTATATGGCAACCTTCTCATGTATGAACTAGAGCTGACTCAACGAGCATAAACTCTTTCTGAAGGAAGAAAGAATGACAACGGGGTTGCTCGCAAAGAAACAGCTAAAACTGAAAATGACTCTGACTATGATGAAGATGAAGATGATGATGAGGACTTTGTAATGCTTCTAAGAAGACTCAAAAGATTCATGCGTCAAGGCTGAAGCAGCAAACCTAAGAAAGTCAACAACTACAACTGCCAGGAGCAGATAAATGACTTATGCTATAACTGCAAGAAGCCTGGCCATTTTATTGGAAACTGCAATAAACCTCTTAGAAAAGAACTAAAGAGGAAATCAAATTCAAAGAAAGAACTCAAAGGCAACAAGAAGCCCCAGAAAAAAGATCGACAAAGATCTTGTGGCCGAAGGATCGTGGAGTGACTTAGACAACGACTCAACTCCCGAATCTAGAGATGATGAAGATCCTCAAATAGAAAATCTTTGTCTGATGGCCAAACATGCAAAGGATAAGAAGAGCTCTGACATTCATGAAGTAAGTATAGATGAGGTATTTGACTTTAACTCTGCTGATGTAGATATTGATGATTTAAGAACAGCTCTATGTAAGACACCAACTTTTATGAATAAAGATGAATTTTCTATAAATATTATTTTTGAATATAATGGAATGAATTTGATATAATGTTATAGTTGTGGGTAATATTTATAAATTTTGCAAAGTACGCAAGTTGTTATATAATATTCGATTGGTCGGGGAATATTCATTTTAACAGGGAATATTTGTAAGACGACATAATCATTGGTGGACCCCACAACGGAATTATTGTCGGATTGAGAAAACGACAAAAATATTTTTATAAAAATAACGGCAGAAGTTTTACTGTTAACTGTTGAAACACCCAGTGTTAAAAGTACAGGAATACGTGTGGTTGCATGTAGCACACGGTATTGATTATTAATGCTTACGTGAGAAGTCACTCAGTTTTGTTCAATTATTGCTATAGTAATTGCTGCATAGTATCTCACGTTATTTGATTCAATTATTGTCAATATTATATATATTTTTAAATCAATAATTGAGATGACAGAGTTATTAATATTATTATTTGCAATATTAACGATATCTAGAAGTTCTGCCAAGGAGAGGTTTGGTCACCTAATTGCGCGCCAGTAGGGAGAAATCCTTATTGGAAAGCCCCCTCTTTCTAAGGAATGACTTGATCGATTAATATTGTGAATTATAATAATAATGATAAATGTTGTTAAAAATATTGAGGGGATTTTTATGAGGTATTTGTTGTAAATTTTGGTGTATTATTTGGACTCCCACTTACCCATTTTTCAAAATAATCGGTAGAAAGTTATTTAATTTATATATTAAAGGATGGAGCCACTTGTGGTGTTGATGTCTTGCGTGGGGGAGGGGGAAGATTGCATTGTCGGGAGGGAAAATGTGTATAATGGGTGGAGGATTATATAATTTGCATGTGTATGATTATAATATATATATAACTTGTGAGTGGGTTTATATATATATATATATATATATATATATATATATATATATATATAGAGTCCGGATCCAGTCCGGGATCCCGGACTCTACTAAAATACGGACCATTTTTTTTTTTTTTTTTTTTTTTGCTTTTTTTTTTTTGAAACAACAAAAAAAAAAAAAAAAAAATTTATGGAATTGAAATTTTTCCAAAATAAAGTGTTTTGGGCGTGATTTGGATGCCTATAACGAAATATGTCTGTACAGTCTGGGCAGACTGTACATACATTGGTTGGGGTAGGTGTTAAAAACACACCCAAAACACTTTATTTTGGAAAAATTTCAGTTCCATAATTTTTTTTTTTTTTTTTTAGTTGTTCTACCAAAAAAAAAAAAAAAAAAAGACAAAAAATCAGGTCCGGATTTTCTCCCCGTCCGGGAGTCCGGACCTGATCCTTTGTCTATATATATATATATATATATATATATATATATATATATATATATAGCTTGCAAGTTGCAAAGAATTGAGAAGAATTCGGATGAAAAGTTGGAGGTGTTGGTTTTTGTTAAAAATCAACATGTGTTAATATATATATATATATATATATATATATATATATATATATTATAATAAGTTTTGTTTTTTAATGAAAAATAGAATATATTATATTTTATTAATTATTATATTATTAAGTTGAAAAAGAAAAGGAAACGTCAAAATTTTTTCTTGTCCTTGAATTTAATCGTCCGAATATTAACTGTTGATCCGTGATTCGAAAAAAATCAAATAGTATCCTTCCATTCTCCTATAAATAGGATGCTTAGTTAGAATTGAAATCACACCAGAAATTTCAGAGAATTCTCTTCTATAATCTTGAGCGTATTTCTTTAGAGTTTTTAAAGGCTTTGAGCGTAGTGCAAGTTTTCTTCAAGAATATCCTCGCCCTACCAGTCGAAATACTCTTCTTTTACGGTAAGGGGTATTATTTCTTTCATATTCATGAAGAGAACTTCTATTATTCCATTCTTTATTATTCTGTTGGAATAACCTGTATACGCGGTCTACCTTATACTTGGTGAAATTCTTCTATTATTCCATTCTTTATTATTATGTTAGAATAACCTGTATATGCGAAGTACCGCATACATGGTGAAATTCTTCTATTATTCCATTCTTTGTTATTCTATTTGAACATCCTGTCGGTGCGAATTTCGCCTGACCTGGTTCTGTTATTTATTATTCTGTTGGAATAAACTTGATGTTTGTTATATTTTATCAGTTTAACACTGTTGAAGGCTAACGGTAATTTATTCTGCATTATCTTAGTCATAATATTTTTTAATGGGCTAGTTGAGCTCACCCTTTCTTTCATTGTTCTCTTCAGGAAATGACAACGTAGCCAGGACTAGTCGGGGAATGGAGTGACAGTCCAGATGATAGTATTAGTAGTCCTCATTATTCTGTTAAATAAAGTGACAATAAATGTAATGAGGAATCCTTTGAGTGTGGATATTGTCTAGATGACAATATTCCTATTAAAACTCAGTTTATGTATTGTCGTATATTACACGAAGGTTGTAAAATTAAGTTTGTATTTGTATTATGTACCATGTATTTGGCGACTCAGAATAGGTGATGTATACCTATTTTGGAGGCATCACAGTTGGTATCAAAGCTTAGAGATATGATCCCTGGCTGAGATGTGAGACAAGAACTAGGAGGGGAGAGACGGGGAATTTCTTCGCTAATATGACCTACCTAAGTTTATTTGGTATTTAATTGGTCTGTCAGAGTATAGGGATAATATGTGATATGTTAATTAACCCTTGTTTTGTGGCAGTATTTGAAAATGGCATCCGAAAATGTTGAGAACATCAATGGAGCACAGGAGATCGTTGAGTCTCCACAGATCAATAATCAGGATAATGTGCATCAGGAAGGCGACAATCCTCAGACAAACAACAGCACGGACCAGATGATGAACGATGGAATGTTTAGAGGCTTTATGCAATTCATGCAACATCAGGCAAGAGGGACTTCTGTCCGAAATGTAGGTGGAAACACTGGCAACTCTCGGACGGTCACTGCTAAGCAGTTCAAGGAGCTGGGACCACCGGAGTTTTTTGGAGAGCCAAAACCACTTAAGGCGGAGACGTAGATAAAGCAGATCAACAAGATATTTGATGTCTTGGGATGCTCCGAGGAGCAAAAGGTTCCCTTTTCCACCTTCATGTTGCGGGCAGAGGCAGATTACTGGTGGGAATCTGTAAAACGTACTCAACCTGTCGCACTGAAGATGACTTGGGAGAAGTTCCAAGAAATGATCAACGACAAGTACTTTCCCATAAGTATTCATCACATGAAAGAGGTAGAGTTCATAAATCTGGAGCAAAATAACATGACCGTGTCGCAGTATGAATCCAAGTTTGCCGAGTTGTCCCGATTTGCGTCCCATTTGGTTGATAATGAGGAGAGAATGAAACGAATGTTTCTAAGAGGTTTGAAACCCGAGATATGTCAATATCTTATCTCTCATAAACTGTGTTTGTATTCAAATGTTGTTAATAGGGCTCAATTATTGGAGCGCGATAATGAGTCAACCCAACCAAAAGAGAGCAACCAACAAATGATAATACCAGTGATAGCAGTCATCAAAACGGTGAAAATAAGCGTGGAGGGAATCAGCATGCCAGAAATGGTAACCACTTCGGTGGTAATCATGACCAAAATAATAAGAATGGACATTTTAAGAATAGGAGATTCAACAATGAGGGAAAGACGTCAGCATCAGCACCCGTTGTTAAGGAAGGAGAACGACCACCTATCATATGCTTCAAATGTGGAGGGGAGGGACACATCAGTCCAAACTGCGCGATGCCGTCTAAAGCATGTTATAATTATGAAAGAGAAAGTTACCTAGCCCAATTTTGTCGTTCACCGAAGACAAGTTCAGCTAGGATGGAGGCACCAAAAGATGTCCAAGAAAAGTCAAAGCCAGTAGTGAAAGGGAGAGTGTTTGTCGTGACCTCCCAGAAAGCAAGGAACCTGAATGAGGTCATCACGGGTAAACTTATCATAAACTCTAGCAAAGTTTATACCTGATTTGATACCAGTTCTACCCAATTTTTTATTTCTCCTACTTGTGCTCAACGTTTAAATTTGACTCCAGAGAAATTAGACTTTGACTTATCTGTTGAAACTTCATTGGGAGAAACCTTCATTACATCCACTATTTTTATAAGTCTTGTTTGGTTCAAATTGGTACCCTCACATTACCTGTCGATCTTATTTCATTGAAAATACTTGTATTTAACGTAATTCTAGGGATTGATTGGTTAACTACTCATCATGCAAGAATTGATTGTTTTCGTAAGGTTGTTAGCTTTCATATTCATAATCAACCTATTATGAGAATTCAAGAAACCAAACCATTAAAATCAATCACTGTCATCTCAAGCCATAAAGCTATTCGTTTATTGAAAAACGGATGTCAAGTTTTCTTAGCTCATGTCACGGATCTAAACAAAAATACGTCAGTTTTGAATGATATTTCTATTGTTAATAAATTTTCTGACGTATTCCCTGAAGAACTTTTTGGCTTACCCCCAGAACGTGAAATTGAATTTTGTATCGACCTTGAACCCGGTACAAAACCCATTTCCAAAGCCCCATATCGAATGGCTCCTATTGAACTTCAAGAGTTAAAGACCTAACTGTAGGAATTGTTAGATATCGGTTTCTTTCGTCTTAGTACGTCTCCTTGGGGTGCTCCTGTTCTATTCGTGAAGAAGAAAGATGGGAGTATGCGACTTTGTATTGATTATCGGGAGTTGAACCATGTCACTATCAAAAATAGATATTCATTGCCTCGCATTGATGAACTGTTTGACCAGTTGCAAGGCACCAAATTTTTTTCAAAGATCGATCTTCGTTCCGGATATCACCAATTGAAGATTAGAACCGATGACATTCCAAAGACGGCTTTCAGAACTCAGTACGGGCATTATGAATTCCTAGTCTTGTCTTTTGGATTGACTAATGCTCCTGCTGCCTTCATGGATATGATGAACTGAGTATTCAAGGAATATTTGAATCACTTTGTGGTCGTCTTTATTGATGACATCCTTATTTATTCCAAAAACCGTGAAGATCATGAGCAACACTTGAGGCTAATACTCCAAAAGCTTCATGAATATAAGCTTTATGCCAAGTTGAAGAAATGCGAGTTCTGGCTTGAGGAAGTAGCATTCCTTGGGCACTTAGTATCAAGGCATGGAATATATGTTGACCCAGCAAAGATTGAAGCTATTCAAAGCTGGGACCAACCTAAACCAGTGACCGAAGTACGCAGATTTCTCGGCTTAACTGGTTATTATCGGAGATTCGTAGAAGGGTTTTCTCGAATCGCTACTCCCTTAACTCAGCTGACTCGGCAAGATACAAAATTCAGTTGGAACGAGGAATGTGAGAAGAGTTTTTAAGAACTAAAGAAAATACTCATTTCAGCACCTGTTCTGATAATACCATCTGGCTCGAAGGGATTTGTCATCTATAGTGATGCTTCGGGCAAAGGGTTAGGATGTGTTCTCATGCAACATGGGAAAGTCATAGCCTATGCCTCTCGACAACTCAAAGAATATGAGAGGAATTATCCTACTCATGATCTAGAGTTGGCAGCAGTTGTTTTTGCACTAAAGATTTGGAGGCATTACTTGTATGGGGAGAAAGTGGAGATTTTTACGGATCATAAAAGCCTCAAATATTTCTTCACTCAAAAGGAACTCAACATGTGACAACGACGTTGGCTTGAACTGTTGAAATATTATGATCATACCATCCAATACCATCATGGAAAAGTGAATGTGGTAGCTGATGCATTGAGTAGAAGATCATATGCGGGTACGAGTGCGATATTGTCAACGCAAAGGCCCATTTTGTATGACTTGCAAAGGATGGAGATAGAGATAAAGACTCCAGGGACCCACATGATGATGGCGAATATGTGAGTAGAACCGACTTTAATCGATAAAGTTAAAGCTGCTTAAGCTACAGACCTGAAGTTGATGCATATAGGAAGAAAGTACAAGAAGGTGATATGCCGGAAGCAAGAATCGATGAAGAATGAATAATTCGAGTCATGGATTTCGTTACTGGTCTTCGCAAGGTTTCTCAAGGCATAGATGCGATCTCGGTCATTGTTGATAGATTGACCAAGTCTGCCCATTTCTTACCAATACGAGAAACTTATACACTTGAACGTCTTGCTCGTATGTACATAAATGAGATTGTAAGATTGCATGGTATGCCAGTATCCATAGTTTCTGATCGAGACCCAAGATTCACTTCACAATTTTGGGTTAGTTTACAAAAAGCTATGGGCACGAATTTACGATTTAGTTCGGCATATCATCCTCAGACAAACGGACAATCAGAGAAGACTATTCAAACTCTTGAAGATTTATTAAGACTCTGTGTCCTTGACTTCAAGGGAAGTTGTGACAAGTTCTTACCATTGGTGAAATTTTCCTACAATAACAGTTATCAAGCAAGTATTGGTATGGCTCCATTCGAGGTGTTGTATGGAAGAAAGTGTCGTTCTCCAGTATGTTGGGACAAGGTGGGTGAAGCAACGTTGTTGGGACCGGAGTTAGTACGTATGACTATTGAAAAGATACAAACGATCCGACAACGTATAAAAACCTCACAAGATCGACAAAAGAGTTATGTTTATCTTCATCGAAAGGACGTGGAATTCGATATTGGAGATCACGTGTTGTTACGTGTTGCTCCATGGAAAGGAGTTACGAGATTTGGAAAGAGAGGAAAGCTCAATCCTCGATTCATTAGCCCATTTTTAATCATCGATCGAGTAGGGATTGTAGCCTATAGACTCGCTTTACCACCAAGTATGTCTCGTATTCATAACGTTTTTTATATATCCATGTTACGTAAATATGTGAAAGACCCGAACCACATTATTGAGTTAGAATCGGATGAAATAGCGAAAGATTTAACGTATGAAGAGGTTCCTTTTCAAATATTGGATAAGAAGGAACATATTCTACGCTCCAAGGTTATACTTCAAGTCAAAGTTTTATGGAGGAACCACGATGTTGAGGAAATGACCTAGGAGTTAGAATCTGAAATGAAATCAAGATATCCTTACCTCTTCGACATACCAGGTACGTACCATAATTATAAGACCCCAACTTGTATGAATAAAGATGAATTTTTTATAAATATCATTTTTGAATATTATGGAATGAATTTGATATAATGTTACAGTTTTGGGTAATATTTATAAATTTTACAAAGTACGCAAGTTGATATATAATATTCAATTGGTCGGGGAATATTCGTTTTAACAGAAAATATTCGTACGACGGCATAATCATTGGTGGACCCCACAACGGAATTATTGTCGGATTGAAAAAATGACAAAACTATTTTTATAAAAATAAAGGTGGAAGTTTTACCGTTAACTGTTGAAACACCCAGTGTTAAAAGTACAGGAATACACATGATTGCATAGTAGCACGCGGTATTGATTAATAATGCTTACGTGAGAAGTCACTCAGTTTTGTTCAATTATTGCTATAGTAATTATTGCATAGTATCTCACGTTATTTGATTCAATTATTGTCAATATTTTGTATATTTTTAAATCAATAATTGAGATGGCAGAGTTATTAATATTATTATTTGCAATATTAACGATGTCTAGAGGATCTGCCAAGGAGAGGTTTGGTTACCTAATTGCGCGCCAATAGGGAGAAATCTTTATTGAAAAGCCCCCTCTTTCCTGGGAACGACCTAATCGATTAATTGTCGGTGCGAATTTCGCCCGACCTGGTTCTGTTATTTATTATTCTGTTAGAATAACCTATCTGTGCGGTCTATCGCATGCCTGGTGATTTTTTTGTTATTTCATTCTTTATTATACTCAGTTGGTTAAAGTTTTGACTTCTATACTCCATGAAATTAGTGAAATATTCTTGATATTTGCGTTTTATCCAGTATCTTTTCATGAAAATATTCTTCTGAACATTCTTGAATTTTACTCTACAAAGAAGTATCATGTTGACAATTTGAACGTTATTAGTTTCTGGATAAATTAATTCTTGAACTAGTTTTATTGAATTCTTATATCATTGTCATTATCCTCATGTTTATATTATGTTGAAAGTCATCTGGGGCCTGTAGTGCATAGACGGACTTGGTATGATTGTGACCAGGGATTATTCGGTATAATCATGACCGTAATATTACAAATGATGTGGTAAAAGTCCTCATTGGCCCGTAGTGCATTGATGGACAGTTGTTGGCATGATCATGACAATTAATGAATACACGAATATCCTTGGCCCGTAGTGCATGGAAAATTTATGGTTGTGATACTAATAAATATCCTTGGCCGTAGTTCAGGGATGATGTGGATTATTTATTAAGCTGAGTCCCAGCGATAAAAGTGATGAAAAACCTTTTAAATCATAAAAGATAGTAGATTTTATTCTCTACTTGACTCTTTTAATGGATTGTTTATTCCGCTGCAATTAAACTTGATGTTTGTTATATTTTATCAGTTTAACACTGTTGGAGGCTAACGATAATTTATTCTGCATTATCTTAGTCATAATATATCTTACTGGGCTAGTTGAGCTCACCCTTTCTTTCACTATTCTTTTCAGGAAATGAGAACGTAGCTGGGACTAGTCAGGGAATGGAGTGACGGTCCAGATGATAGTATTAGTTGTCCTCACTATTCTATTAAATAGAGTGACAATAAATGTAATGAGGAATCCTTTGAGTGTGGATATTGTCTAGATGAAAATATTCCTATTAAAACTCTCAGTTTATGTATTATCGTATATTACACGACGGTTGTATAATTAATTTTGTATTTGTATTCTGTACCATGTATTTGGCGACTCAGAATAGGTGATGTATACCTATTTTTGGGGCGTCATACTCTACAAGACATAACATTTGATCTGCATCAATACATGAAATGGTTCAGAGTTCTGTCTAAAGATTATTCTCTTCTTCAACAAGAGAAAGAAAAAGTACAAGAAGAACTGGAAACAGCTCTTCTAAGTACTAACTCTCTCTCCAAATTTGAAGCTGAGAATAAACTCTTAAAACAAACCAATGAACTTAATGCATAAAGAGAGTCAAATCTAACCTCTAAGATTGAGGAACTAGAAAAGACAATCTCTACATGGAATAAATCATCTTCTTCCATGGACTCCCTGATTTCCGGTCAGAGAAGTGCATCTAACAGAACATGTTTAGGTTTTGGGGAATCTTCCTCAGAACCAAATGTGAAAAAGATAAAGGAAACTTGTAAGACCCTGAATTTTATGAAATAAATAATTCAATTTTTCTTATAATTATTATTTAATAAATGGTTAAATTAATAAAAAAAAATTTAAGGATGATATATATAAAATTTTTAAAATACGCAAGTGGTTATAAAATACTCATTTCTATTGGGGAATATTCGTTTGCTCGTGGAATATTCTTGTTGTCGGGGAATATTCGTACGATGATGCAGCCATTTGTGGGCCCCATAACAGAATAATTGTCGGATGAAAAAAACGACAATTTTGAGTTTTTATAAATAACGGCATAGTTGTTACCGTTAACACTGTTGGAATACCTGGTGGTTAAAATACAGTAATACGCATGGTTGCACAGTTGAACAAGATATTGCACAATATTTTGGAATTATTGATTCTTACATAAGAAGGCACTACTCAATAATTGTTATAGTAATTATTGTTCAATATTTTATTTTATTGGTTCAATAATTGCTGCGTTGATATTTTATATTATTGTTGTTTCAATAATTGTCATTTCACAGTATTCCCATTATCAGATCAATAATTTATATTATTTGGATAATATTATTAGATAGCATTATTGGCAATGTCTAGAAAGTTCTGTCAAAAATAGGTTTGGTCATCTAATTGCGCGCCAGTAAGGAGAAATCCTTATTAGAAAGCCCCCTCTTTCCTGGGAACTGCCTGGTTGTCATAATTATGATTCTGTACTATTATTTATGAATAATTAATTATTAATTTATATGATAAGGAAATATTTATTTGATGTGGATATAAATGATGGATTTATTTATGTGGTTATAAATGAAGGAATTAATGTTGGGTGTTTTATCAGTATTTTATCGGATTGGAGGTATTAAAAACTCAAATCTGTGTTCTTAAAGCTTTATTGCGTGAGTTGTAATTTTAATCTGACCGTTGGATCGTTTTGATTTTTTGATATGTTATACATATTTGAGTTGAGTATATGTCCACAAATTTTGAACCATTAAAAATTAACGCATGATTTGTTATGTATTTTAAAAGGTGTTGAAACGGTGTTAAAAATCGTCCGTTTGTGGATTTCAGATATTTTATGTTTGGAATTTAGAAAAACTCAAAGCTACACAGTTGTAGAGAATTCAATTTCATGCGAAATGGACATAAAATTCGTATTTTTCTGATATACGGGCTATTTTCTATAAATTATTGAAGTTTCGGAAATTAAAATATTTTTATTAAATTTATAGGTGGGACCCACTTTTATTTTAACATGTGGGCTGCCAAAAATATTCAGAAGTGGCTGGCTTGATTGCTTAATTCAATAAAGGAGGATGGCGTGGAAGGAAATAAAATAAATAATATTATTTTATTAATTTAGTCTCCTTTGGCGTTCTAGCATTTTCCTATAAATAGGCGCTTAAGTTAGAATTGAAAATCACACCAGAAACTGAAGTTTTCTCTCTCTATATATTCTCGAGCATATTTTTGTGAGTATTTAGATACTTGGAGAGTTGCTATTCAGTGCAAGTTTCCTTCGGCTTTTCATCCGACATTCCGGTCAGAAGTACTGCTCTTTTGAGGTAAGGGATTTTAAGGAATATTATGTTTATCATGTTTCGTAATTTTTTGGACCTTCAAAAATTCTGAAAAAAATTGAAATAATAATTTGATGAGTTTTCTTGATTGTGTCCAAAAATGGCGATATTTAGATGTATAGATTAGAATTTATGGATTTTATGAGAAAATATTATTTTAAAAGTAAACTCTTATAACTCCTTGTGGTTAACTCCAAAATTGGTAAAAATTTTATTAGGAGTACATCTATATAACATCAGTATATTCTGTAAATTTCGGAATTTTTGGACAAAAGTACAATTTATGATAAATGTCTAAATATTCGGCAGTTTTGACAATGTGAAAAATAGTAAATGAATTTTAAAAATTTCGAGAAAAATATATGTTCTGTATGGGACTATATTATGCTAAATCCCGGAAAAGAAATATTTTTTGAACTAATTTGGTATTTTTCATGAAAATGGACTAGTTATGAATAAATTAATTAAATATGTTATGTGAAGTAACAAAATTGAAAAATAGGATTTTATAGCTTGAGAATCCTATATATGGTATATGCAGATTTTTGATGAGGTTGTTGGTTATTGGTGATGAAATCTTATGAATTTGGCATTTTAGTATGATTAAATGCATTAATTAGTAAAGTGTTAACAATTAAAATAAATTATTTATAAGTTTAAGAAATGATTAAAATATTATTGTAGTATTAATAACATTAGATTATGAGATTATTAAGTGATTTATAATATTTGGATTAAGGTGTTATGAAATCGTTGATTTATGAATCTTACTCTTGAAATTAAATCCGTGTTTTGATCATATTATTTTTATTATCATATATAGCATTTTTATAATCCCGGTGATGAAATTTCTCTTTGACTTAAGTGTAAAGATGGGTAGATTATTGGTATGATTGTGACTATGGGTTCTCTTTGGCCAGTAGTGCAAAGATGAATTGTTGACTGGTATAATCATGACCATTGAATTTACAATTGAATATTTTTAGCTTAAGTGCAAAGGTGAATTGATCAACATGGTTATAATTATTGTTTATATAAATTCTGAAATGATTATGTATTTCTTTGAGATATGAATATCTTTGGCCTGTAGTGCAAAGATGAACTGTTGTTGAATATCTTTGGCATGTAGTGCAAAGATGAACTGTTAATGAATATCTTTGGCCCGTAGTGCAAAGATGAACTTATAAGTATGATTATGAATAGGAACTGTGATTTGGTATAACCATGATCTTTGATGTTTCAGGTAAAGACATGTGATGAAAAATATCTCCGTCTTGGATGAGAAGAGAAAATTAGAACTACAATTAATATTATAAGTTATTCACATGACTGTGAACAGGATCTGTTGATTAATGTTATAGGGTTAAAGCATTGTTGGTGGACTTTTAACATGGAGAAGATAATAGACTTTATGGTCTATTTGACTCTTCTAATGGATTGCTCATTCCGTTGCAACTATGGTTGAAAAGTTTTATCATCTACCATATGTTCTAAATCTCTGATTTATTACTGATGAAGGCTATTGATAATTTAATTATCTTTAGTCATAATATTCTTTACTGAGCTAGTTGTGCTCACCCTTTTGCTTCACAATTCCTTTCAGGTAATAAGAGTGTTGTCGGGTCGAGCGGGGATAACAGAGGAATAGTGTGGTGGTCCGAGACTATCAAAGTTTCTCAACACATTATAAAATGGCATGACATACAATATATAATTGTATTGAGGACGTAAGATGTGTGTGTCGTATATTATAAGTCACTTAATAATTGATTTTGGTGAACAACAATAGGGTGAGGTGAACCCAACTTTGGAAGGGTGTTTTGCCACTATCATACAAGATGTCTAATGACATACAATCTCGTGTTATCATAAGAAAGGGTTGTGCACATCCACTTGCTGAGTATATCTACGAGCACTACCTATATGATCTTGGAGTTGGGTTGAAACATAATGTTCAATCGTAGACGGTGGAGATAGTTAAATGTCAAGAGAAGACTCACCATTGGATGGAACATGATAGCAATCTTCTCATTTTTCTTTGGGGTCTATTGGATCAACCAAGGATAATTCTCTGGACATATGATATCTATCATAACTTAGATTAATGGCCTCCTATGTACGAAGGTTTCCTTGAGCACTTCCCAAAGATTTTAATTTCTAAAACAGTTCTAGATTGTACCTTTATGTAAGGTATCACTGTGAGGTGATGTCCATAGTTGGGACATGAGTCACAGTTGGTATTAAAACTCACAGTATATATGTTGTTGTATTTTGCACGACAATTATAGTAATAAAGTTGTAGTTATTTTCTGTACCATGTATTTGGCGACTCAGAATAGGTTGGATGGATTGGACCTATTTTGGGGGTGTCACAAAACTAGCTCTATTAATGTTTTAAATTTTAATAGAAGCATTACATTTGTGAAATCCTCATAAAAGGAAGAACCAGTCCATCCCTATTCTTTTAATCCAATCCATGTCTCAAGACATAATGGATCCCATGCTGGCCTAGGATTCAGAAAAGAAAAAAATAACTTTGTCATTATTCTCCAACCTTGAAGGGTCATAGAGTCGAGTAAAATCAACTCCACGAACCAACTAGGAAGGAACAGTAGAGTTCAACTTCACTCCTCTCAAATCATGAATCACAAGGACACATGGAAAATGAAGAACCAGTATAAAGGAAGGATTGCTAAGAGCCCACATAAGTCCAAATGGAGGAAGAACCCACATACACACACAAGCATGCATCATATTAGATGATTTGTATGTAATAAGTTTGGTCATAAGGCTTCAATATGCTACAATAATCCTATGCATATAAGACCCAAAATCAAGCAAATTTGGGTTCCCAAGGGTACTAACAAAGTAGGACCCATGCAAGTATGGGTACCAAAATGAGAGTTTAATCTTATCACAAGAACAGAGCTCCACGATCACAACCTGGTATCTGCACAGTAGATGCTCAAGGCACATGACCGGGAACAAAGCTCTACTGTCTAACTTCATAGAGAAGGAGGGATCAATTGGGAATGGTGCAGTATCCTTCAGTAAAGTAGCCTATATGGAAGGATTATAACACAATCTTCTGAGCATAAGCCAACTCTGGGACAAGGGTCATCAAGTGACCTTCCTCAACAATAAATGTCAAGTCAAAGATCTGAAGACATCTTCTATAAAGCTGACCAGAACAAGAGAAGGAACGTCTACAATGTTAATCTTGGTCAACTAAGCTCTGACGAGACAATATGCTTTCTGGTTAAAGCATCTGAAGAAATGAAATGGTTATGGCATAGAACACTGTCTCATCTTAACTTCAAAAGCATGTCAAAACTGGCCTCCAAGGATATAGTAGCAGGCTTACCCAAGTTTAGCTTCATTAAAGAAAGGCCATGCAATGCCTGTCAGCTTGGAAAACAGACTAGAAGCTCATTCAAGAGCAAAACTATCAACTCAATTGATAAGCCTCTGCAGTTGTCTCACATGGATCTATTTGGGCCAATTCCAACGATAAGCCTTGGAGGGAAAAGATACTCATTGGTCGTAGTGGATGACTACACTAGATTTACATGGGTGTTCTTTCTAAACTCAAAAGATGAAACAAGCTCCCAACTAATCAAAATGCTCAGACTAGTGATGAACGAGAAATGGGAGATAATCAAGGCTATAAGGAGTGATCATGGTAGAGAATTCGACTTCTCTGAAATGGACCAGTTCTGCATAGACAATGGCATCAGTCACAACTTCTCAGCTCCACGAACTCCTCAGCAAAACGGAGTAGCTGAGAGAAAGAACAGAACGTTGATAGAGGCTAGAAGAACTCTACTAGCAGCAGCTCGTCTGCTTGAATACTTCTGGACAGAAGCTGTCAACACTGCATGCTATACTCAGAACAGATCTCTTGTGTACTCTACATTAAAGAAGAATCCCTATGAACTGTGGAGAGGAAGAAAGCCAAGTGTCAGTTACTTTCATGTGTTCGGATGTGCATGTTATATTCTCAACAATGAAAAATAGTATTTGACAAAGTTCAAACCCAAGTCAGACAAAGAAATCTTTCTCGGATATGCCACAGACAGTAAGGCTTATAGAGTGTTCAACAAGAAGACGCTAAGTGTTGAAGTCTCGATTCACATCATCTTTGATGAAACAGACTTGAACAAAATAATGTCTCAAGACACTACGAATGACAATTTAGACACTACAAACGAGGTCGTCGAGCTCAACACCACGATCGTAGTCCCAGAAAATGAAATAGTAGAGTCAGGAGAGGAAATCGTAGAGGGAACTACGCCAATCAACGAACCTCCACATCAAGAAGCAGAAATTAATCTTGAAGATCTCAGACAAGAAGACATCAAGACAGATGTTCCAGTAGGAAATAGATGGGAAAAAATCATACTCAAGACCTAATCATTGGAGATCCAAATGCAAGGGTCAAAACAAGAGCTGCCACTCAAAATGAGTGTTTCTATCTAAGCTTTCTGTCACAAATGGAACCCAAGAAGATAGAAGATGCTATGGAAGACCCCAGTTGGATAGAAGCCATGCAAGAAGAACTAAATTAATTTGAAAGAAGTAAGTATGGAGATTAGTTCCAAGACCAAGAAGTCATCTAGTCATTGGCACCAAGTGGGTCTTCAAAAATAAAATGGATGAAGATGGAGTAATAACAAGTAATAAGGCAAGACTAGTGGCCAAACGCTACTCTCAAGAAGAATGCATTGACTACGATGAAACCATCACACCTGTTGCCAGATTAGAAGCCATCTGGATACTCCTTGCCTTTGCTGCTCACATGAATTTCAAAGTCTTTCAAATGGATGTCAAAAGTGCATTCCTGAATGGTGAACTTCAAGAAAAAGTATATATAGATAAAACTCCAGGTTTCATCAATCCAACTCTCTCTAATTATGTCTATAGATTAGACAAACCCTTATATGGTCTTAAACAAGCACCTAGAGCATGGTATGAAACACTAACTATTTCTTATTGAAAATGGTTTCACTAGAGGTGTAGTAGATACCGCATTATTTCTTAGAAAGCATAAAGACAAAGTCTTATTAGTTCAAATATATGTTGATGACATTATCTTTGGCTCTACTGATGAAAAATTGTGTAAGAGATTTTTGCCAAGCTTATGCAGAGAAAGTTCAAAATAAGCATGATGGGTGAGCTGAATTTCTTCCTTGGATTGCAATTAAATTAGACTAATGAAAGAATCTTCATAAACCAAGCCAAGTACATTAAAGACTTACTTAAAAAGTATGGCATGGAATCAGCCTCTCCCATAAAAACACCAATTGCTCCAGCAACCAAGCTTGACAAAGATGAGAAAGGTAAAAGTATTGATATAACTCAATACAGAGGTATGATAGGCTCTTTTCTATATCTAGCTGCCAGTAGACAAGACATAATGTTTGCAACATGTATATGTGCAAGATTTCAAGCTAATCCTAAGGAAGCACACTTAACTGCTGTAAAAATGATTTTTAGATATCTCAAGGGAACACCTCACTTGGGACTTTGGTATCCCAAGGATTCCTACTTTGAACTAACAGGATATACAGATGCTAATTTTGCAGGCTGCAAGATTGATAGAAAAAGTACCAGTGGCACCTGTCAGTTGCTAGGAAACAGACTTGTGTCCTTGTTTAGCAAGAAGTAAAACTCAGTATCCACCTCAACAGCAAAAGCTGAATACATTGTTGCTAGCAGCTGTTGTGCTCAAATCTTATAGATGGAAAATCATCTAGCAGACTATGGGTTTGATTTCAAATCTATACCTGTTCTTTGTGATAACACAAGTGCCATAGTGTGAGACCCCAGATTTTATGAATAAATATTTTTCTCGAAATATTTTTATATTATGGTGTGAATTTGATATAATGTTATAATTGTGGGTAATATTTATAAATTTTGCAAAGTATGCAAGTTGTTATATTATATTCGATTAGTCAGAGAATATTCTTTGTGTCGGGGAATATTCGTACGATGGCACAATCATTGGTGGACCCCACAACGAAATTATTGTCGGATTGAGAAAACGACAAAAATATCTTTATAAAAATAACGGCGGAAGTTTTACCGTTAATACTGTTGACCTACTCGGTAGTAAAAGTAAAGTAATACGCGTGGTTGCATAGTAGCACACGGTATTGATTATTAATGCTTACATGAGAAGTCACTCAGTTTTGTTCAATTATTGCTATATTAATTGTTGAATAGCATCTCACGTTATTTGATTCAATTATTGTCGATATTTTATATATTATTAAATCAATAATTGAAATGACAGAGTTAGTAATATTATAAATTGCAATATTAATGATGTCTAGAAGTTCTTCCAAGGAGAGGTTTGGTCACCTAATTACGCGCCAATAAGGAGAAATCCTTTTTGGAAAGCCCCCTCTTTCCTGGGAACGACCCGGTCGATTAATATTGTGAATTATAATAATGATGACAAATGTTGTTTAAAATATTGAAAGGATTTTTATGAGGTAGTTGTTGTAAATTTGACGTATTATTTAGACCCTCATTTACCTATTTTTCAACATTATTGATAGAAAGTTATTTAAATATATTGGGACCCCTGTGATTATGACATGTTGGGGGGGGGGGAACATGTGGGGCCCACGGTTTGAAAATTGAATGGGTGGGAGGTTTTGATTTTTGGTTTATACGGAGGGAGTATTATTGTTATCATTATATATATATATATATATATATATATATATATATATATATCTTATATATATAATATATTTTATTTAAAATATTTTGCTTTAAATATGGACCGTCCGATTAAAAGTAAATCAATCTGGACCGTTCATGAATTAGTTACTATACAGTCTATTCTTCTATAAATAGAAGCTCATTCCTTCATTATTTTCTTACAAATTCACTGAACTCTAGAGAGAGAAAGTTATAGAGAGAAATAAGAAGAGAAGTCTGCTAACTTTTTTTTCCTTTATCCAGTTTCTTTTACGGTAAGGGATATTACTCTTTTGTATTCAAGAAGAGAACTTCTGTTATTCCATTTCTTTATTATTCTGTTTGAATAACCTGTATACGCGGAATACCCTATACTTGGTGACGTTCTTCTATTATTCTGTCTTTATTATTCCGTTGGAACATCCTGTCTGTACTTTACGCCGGACCTGGTTCCATCTTTATTATTCTGTCTTTATTATTCTGTTAGAATATCCTCTTTGTGTGTTTTACACCGGACCTGGTTCCGTCTTTATTATTCTATTGGAACATCCTGTCGGTGTGATCTTCACCTGACCTGGTTCCGTTATTATTATTCTGTTGGAATAACCTGTCTATGCGAAGTACCGCATGCATGGTGATTTCTGTTGTTATTCCATTCTTTATTATTCTGTTGGAACATCCTGTCGGTGTGATTTTCACCTAACCTGGTTCCGTTATTATTATTCTGTTGGAATAACCTGTCTATGCGAAGTACCGCATGCATAGTGATTTTTGTTGTTATTTCATTCCTTATTATTCTCAGTTGGTTAAAATTTTGACTTCTATACTCCATGAAATTAATGTAATATCCTTGATATTTGCGCTTCATCCAGTATTTTTCATGAAAATATTCTTATGAGCATTCTTGAATTTTACTCTACAAAGCAATATCATGTTGACAATTTGGACGTTATTAGTTCCTGAATAACTTAATTCTTGAACTTGTTTTATTGAATTTTTATATCATTGTCATCATCCTCATGTTTATATTTTTTTAAAGTCATTTGTGGCCTGTATAGCATGGATGTACTTGGTATGATTATGACTAGACCTGGCAAAATCAGCCCAGGCCCGCGGGCCGGGCCAGCCCGCCCGCCAAAAACTGGGCTGTGGGCTTCACATTTTTGGCCCATCAAAAGCTGGGCCGTTTTGGCCCGGCCCAATTTTAGCCCGGCCCAATGACCACCCGCCCGCGGGCGCCCGGCCCGCCCGATCATTTAAAAAAACCCTATCTCTATCTGACTATCTCCATCTCTAATCTCCTGACTCCTTGCTGACGGCTAAATACCGGCATAATAAAGGGAGTAAGGGATTGAGAGTCTGAGACCAGAGAGTCTGATACAGCACCACCTCAATTCACTTCACTTCGATCGATCGACGCTATTCTCCTCGACCTCACTTCACTTCTTCACAGTTCGGCACTTCGGCAGTTCCTCCTCTCCCCTAAAAGGCTAAAACCCTACTATATTCTCCTCGACGTCCTCATCTCACTGTCTCAGGTATTTTTCGCTCTCGTTTCAATAAGATATTTTAAGGGTTTATGAACCGGATTAGACTAGATCTAGAATTTACCGATTTATATTTGTGGTGGGTTTATGATATTATATGTTTTTGTGTTTAGCTGCAAGCAATTTATCTGTATATTTTTGGATTTATATGATATTATATGTTCTTATAGAAAGAATAGATTATCAAATGTTGATTACATAAACATAAATTGCAAAAACAATCAGTTAGTGTATAAATTGGATTGATTTCGTGGATGGGAATTTAAAGATAGGAATTCTGGAATTGTGTGGATTATTAATATTCATGTTATCCAGTAATTAGAAATAGAATACATGGTAATATGTATGGTAATTAAATTGGAAGTTAGCTCATATCAGTCATATGGTTATATGTATGCAAAATAGTTAGATATATGGAAATTATCAAAGATAGCTAACAGAGATGGGTTTGTTTATTTGTTAGTATAATATGTATTGAATTAATTATGGGTTTTGTTTTTATAATGATTATGTTATGCTATCAAGTTATGGGAATTGAATATGCAAAGATTGGTAATTGGTTTTCGAAAACAGTTAGTCTATTAGATTTTGCAAAAACAATTGGTATAAGGCGTAAACTGTGATTTGGTTATTTTCAAAATCAGTTAGTATGCATATAGTTAATAATTTCAGTTGGCTATGGAAATGAAGAAATACATGTTTACACGGTTATTATATTGCAAATGAGATAGAAGCTAAAAGTTAGTAAGCTAACTTGTTAGTATGTGTCAGGAGGAGAAGAGAGAATAAGGCTGTTGAAGAGATGTTGCTGGGTCATTACGATGACCACCTTGGCATCAGGGAATCACCAAGAAACTCGGCTGGGGAATGGGTCGGTGAAGATAAGACGCTACAGTATAGATAAGAATGCACAGAGTAATGTGCATCTTAGGACTGCAATTTACTATATGTATGAGAGGGGCTTAACCTTGCAGCATTTAATTTTGATTTTCTTTCTGTATCCTCTCACTTGTTTACAGATTTTTTTTAAAAAAAAATTAAAAAGCCCGCGGGCCGGGCCGGGCCGGCCCAACCCGGGCCACGGGCCGGGCCGGGCCGGCCCAACCCGGGCCACGGGCCGCTGAATTTCAGCCCACCAAAACCCGGGCCATTTTGGCCCGGCCCGCCGACGGCCCGTCCCGCTGATGGCCCGGCCCGTTTGGGCCAGCCCGGCCCGTTTGCCAGGTCTAATTATGACCAGGGATTATTCGGTGTAATCATGACCGTAATGTTATAAATGATGTGGTAAAAGTCCTCATTGGCCCGTAGTGCATTGATGAACAGTTGTTGGCATGATCATGATCATTGATGAATACACAAATATCATTGGCCCGTAGTGCATGAAATTTGTGGTCGTGGCCCTAATGAATATCATTGGCCATAGTGCAGGGATGATGTGGATTATTTATTAAGCTGAGTCCCAGCGATAAAATTAATGAAAAACCTTATAAAAACATAAAAGATAGTAGATTTTATTATCTACTTGACTCTTTTAATGGATTGCTTGATCCGCTGCAGTTAAACTTGATGTCTATTGTATTTTATCAGTTTAACATTGTTGAAGGCTAATGATAATTTATTCTGCATTATCTTAGTCATAATATTTTTTGCTAGGCTAGTTGAGCTCGCCCTTTCTTTCACTGTTCTCTTCAGGAAATGAGAATGTAGCTGGAACTAGTCGGGGGACGGAGTGATGGTCCGAGATGGTGTCTTAGTAGTCCTCACTATTCTATAAAATAGTGTGATAATAAATGTATTGAGGATATTTTCTGAGAGTGGATATTGTCTAGAAGACAATATTTGTATTAAAACTCACAGCTTGTATTTTGTCGTACTTTACACGACTGTTGTATAATTAAGTTGTATTTGAATTTGTACCATGTATTTGGCGACTCAAGATGAGTGATGTATACCTATTTTGGGGATGTCACACATAGCAATAACACACAATCTTTTCATGCATTCTAGGACTAAGTATATAGAAATAAGATATCATTTCATTAGGGATAATGTTTAAAATGGAACTATATCTTTACAATACATTCCTAATAAAAATCAACTTGCTGATGTCTTTACAAAGCCTCTAGATGAATCCAGATTTAACAAATTGATAAGTGAGTTAGGCATGCTAAATCTACAACCATAAAATCTATTGTGACGTCCCCAAAATAGGTATACATCACCCATTCTGAGTCGCTAAATACATGGTACAGAAACAACTACAACTTCATTAATACAATTGTCGTGCAAAATACGACAACACATAAACTGTGAGTTTAAATACAAATATTGTCTTCTAGATAATATCCACACTCAGATAAATTCCTCATTACAATTATTGATGCACTATTTTTTACATAATAGTGAGGACTGCTAAAACAACTATCTTGAACCATCACTCCATACCCCGGCTAGTTCCTGCTAAATTATCACTTTCTGAGAAGAAAAATGGAACAAAAAGGAAAAAGGTAGCCCAGTAAAGAATATTATGACTAAGATAATGAACAACAAATTATCGTTAGCCTTCAACAAATCATATAAAATATAATGGACAACAAGTTTTAGATCAATATTCGCAGCGAAAATAACAATTCATTAGAAGAGTTTAGTAGAGAATAAAATCTACTATCATCTATGAATTTAAATGTCCATCATCAATATTTTATCTATGTAACATCAATCAATATACATTTTGAATCAAATATTCATCTTTGCACTACGGGCCAAAGATATTCATTTGTATCACCAGTTGGTCATGTTCATCTCAACACCTGACCATTTTTGCACTACAGGCCAAAGATATTCATCAGGTAATCATTCATCTTTCCACTACATGCCAAAGATATTCATCAAGCATCACCATTAAGGACTGAGGATGATGAAAAATATTTTAAAGAACGAATCCAGTGAGATAAAAGGACAAAGATTATAGATTTGTACTTTAGATAATCCAAGTTTAAAAATACTCCACTATGGGACAAAGAATAGAAAATTTCATTTTTCGGTGAATAGTATCGTATTCGTGAATAGTGTCGTATATGTGAATAGTGTCGTATACGTGAATAGTAACATCGACACAAAAGGTAGAAATTCAACAATAATATTCATACCAATATTTTAGCATAATGATATTGAAAGAAATAATATCATTTACGAAGAAAATAACATCACTTACCTCAAAAGAACAGTACTTTTGACCGGAATATCAGATAAAGTGTTGAAGGAAACTTGTACTGAATAGCAACTCTCAAATTATATAAATAATCACAAAAATACGCTCGATAATATAGAGAGAGAAATCTTATGTTTCTGGTGTGATTTTCAATTCTAACCTAAGCACCTATTTATAGAAAAAATGTCAAACGCCAAAGCAGACTAACCTGCTACCTGATGGCTTTACCTGTTACTATTCATGCCCACCACTTTTGAATTAAAATTTCAACACATTTCTCACCAACCAAAAGTAGGGCCCATCTATTCTAAGTATTTCCAAAATAGTTTACCATTTAAACAATAATCAGAAACTTTAATAATTTATAATAAATAGCCCTTTTATCAGAAAAATAAGAATTTTATGTCCATTCCATAGGAAATCGAATTCTCTACAACTTAGTAGATTTAAGTTTTTCCAAATTCCAAACGAAAAATGTCTGAAATCCTCATATGGACGATTTCTAATACCTCCGATGCCTCCGCATATGGGATGTTTATGTGAAGCCTCTTGAACACCTCCAGGAATTTAGAAAACTGTTTGTCCAGCTTCTATTTCTGCAAACGTTGGGGGAAAGGCAACTGAGGGAGAGGAGGGTTGACTTTATTCATTGGAGGAGATGGTGTTGGAGGACTATCTTGAGTATTTTCCTCACCCCCAGATTTCTCATTATTCTACTCCACTGCATGTTTCTTTTCAATAACTTCATCTTCCACTGGAGAACTCTCTCCACCTTGATCAATAGTAGTCCGCCCACTTCTGAGTGTCACTGCTTTGCATTGTTCTTTGCCTTCCCGTTTCGGGTTGACATCAGTGTCACTAGGCAATGTGCCTTGTGGACGACTGTTGCAGTGGCCAATTGTCCCATCTGTACTTCAAGATTCTAAATGGAAACTTCTTGATTGTTACTCCTTGTTTTATTCTGGGCAATATACCTCGACAAGAGATCTTCCAAGCTAGGCTTCCTCTCCTGTTGAGGTGGTGGATGGTGGAACTGATTTTGAGCGCTTTGTGGCTGTGGGGTGTACTGATTATGATATTGAAAACCAGGACGGTTAGAATAATTCGGCCTGGTGGATGAAGGTTGTGCTTGATTGGGGTTGTTGTTGTTGTTGTTGTTGTTGTTACCCCGAGAGAAGTTGGGATGATTTCTCAAGCCCGGGTGGCAATGAGTGGGAAGATTAACATTTTGTTGCCGCCCGTAGTTGGAAACAAATTGAACTGACTCAGGGCTTATTGCACACTGATCAGTAGGGTGGCTCCCTTGACATTATTCACACTAGACTACGACACTCTGTACATTCTGCACTGTTGATGGTCCCATGGTGTCTAGCCATTTCGTTAGCGCTGCAACATGAGCCGCTAACAAGGTGAACGAGTCAACCTCATATACCCCCGTTGCTCTTTTAGGAGCTTGCCTATCATTCGGCCATTGATAATTATTGGCTGCCATTGTTTCCACTAGTTCGTACCTTGCTGTGTGATGTTTAGCCATGAAGGCCCCTCCAGACGCGGCATCAATACTCGAACGAGTCGGCATCAATACTCGAACGAGTTGATCCGGATAGCCCATTATAAAAGGTCTGGATAGGAAGCCATTCTGGCAAACCATGGTGAGGGCATTTCCTTAGAAGATCCTTGAATCGGTCCCACGAGTCATACAAGGATTCTGATTCGAACTGGACAAAAGAAGTGATATCATGCCTGAACCTGGCTGTTTTGGCGGGCGGAAAAATTTTCGCCACGAACTTCTGTGCCAAGTCAACCCATGTGGTGATGGAGCCTGACGATAATGAATGAAGCCAGCTCTTGGCTTTATCCCTTAAGGTAAATGGAAACAACCGTAGTCTGATGGCATCGTCAGACACTCCGTTGCATTTAAATGTGTCACAGATCTCCACAAAAATGATTAAGTGATCATTGGGATCATCATTCGGTAGTCCCCCAAACTGAATATTGGTGCACATTTGAATGGTGTCCGGCTTGATCTCGAAATTATTAGCTTGGATGGCGGGCCTGAGAATGCTCGCCTGGAGATCGTCAATATGAGGCATAGCATACTCCCTCAAAGATTTTTGAAGTTCTTCAGCCATTTTGATAGGAGCAGGTATGTCCTCAGATTTTTCCCTCCGCAGTCGTCTGAATGTTCTATCAATCTCGGGATCGAGAGGTATTATATTTCGTCCCTTCCGAGGTGGAATAAACAATGAAGACTACCTAAAAAGAGAGTTAAACAGAAGAAACGGTTTAAAGTAAGATCGTAATGACTTAGTTTTAATATTGAAAAACAATTAATTCTAAGTCCCCGGCAACGGCGCCAAAAACTTGTTGGTCGATTTAGCTATTGCCAACTCGCGCGCAAGCATACGCGGTCCACAAGTAATATAATGATAAAATGAGTGTCAAACCCACGAGGACAAAGTCTTAAGAGAAAACAATTACTAAGGTAAAGTCGTTACTTATCTTATCTAAGCAAGTAAAACAAGATGGTTGGTTAAGCTATGTGTTTAAAGTTATAAGAATAAGAGAAGTAGTTGTGCTAGGAGGTCAAGATAGGATTACAACTCCCCTAATGCATCGCCTAATCTCCTAACTCTCCAAATTACAAATGAATCAAGGAATGGTCAACCGAGAACAGTAAATACGCATAAGTTTCTGTCGAAGGTCAAATGCACATCCCTAGCAAGATAAATCACAATATGTCTATTGGTGAAAATAGCTAGGCCAAGGTCATTAAGCTAAGTCTCAAGGTCACACAAGGCAAATAGAGATATATCTATCATATTAGCAGTTTATGCACACATTCCATTCGCATGGTCATAACAGGTGTTATTGTATTTAAAGATAGATAATAACATCCATTTGTCAATTTCCATTATTATCAATACCAATTTTTCTATCAGGCAATTAGTCCTTAAGTAAGAAATACAACAACCCATTCCAAAATGATTCATTATATAATATAGGAGAGAAAGTTAATTACGCTAAACAAAAGGTTACATTGCAATCCTAAAAATGAAGTTAGTTCATATCTATGGTGCTAACACACATTTTTAATATATTTCACATTATCAGAAATACACAAATAAATGGGAGATTTGGAATAAGAAAACTCATGTTTTAAAGTGTTCTTCCTCCAAATCTTCTCTTCACTGTGTAGCTCTTGAGCTCTATCAGATGCAATAACTCTCTTTCCCTTGAAGCACAACTTCTTTCTCTTCTAGAAAATTAATACTTTAATAAATATTCTAGTCTAAGCTATCTGTCTAATTTTTCTATCGCAAGCGGCTGCTGAGAATTAAGTCACTACTTCTCCCTTTCTTTAGGTCATTTAAAGCCTTTACTGTAAGACCCCAACTTATTATAAATAAAATTGAATTTTTTCTATTTATTATATTGATATAATAAGGTGATAATTTGATATAATACTTTGGTTATGGATGAAATGTGCAAATTTTGCAAAATAAGTAAGTGGTTATAAAATATTCATTTTTGTTGGAGAATATTTGTTTGATCGTGGAATATTCTTGTTTTAGGGGAATATTCGTAAGACGGTGCAACCATTTGTGGGCCCCATAACGAAATAACTGTCGGATGAAGAAAACGACAAGTTTGAGTTTTTATAAATATTAGCGTAGTTGTTACCGTTAACACTGTTGGAATACCCGGTGGTTAAAATACAATAATACGTGTGGTTGAACAGTAGCACGCGATATTGCACAGTATTTTTGAATTATTGATTCTTACATAAGAAGGCACTACTCAATAATTTTTACAGTAATTACTGTTCAATATTTTATTTTATTGATTCAATAATTGTTGCGTTGATATTTTATATTATTGTTGTTTCAATAATTATCACTGCACAGTATTTTCTATTATCAGATCAATAATTCATATTATTTGAATAATATTATTAGATAGCATTATTGGCAATGTCTAGAAAATTCTATCAAAGAGAGGTTTGGTCACCTAATTGCGCGCTAGTAAGAAAAAATCATTATCGGAAAGCCCTCTTTTTCCTGGGAACGACCTGGTTGTTATCATTATGATTCTGTAATATTATTTGTGAATAATTATTTATTGATTTATCTGATAAGAAATATTTATTTTTATGTGGATATAATTGAAGGAATTAATGTTGAGGTTTTATCAATATTTTTGTCAGAATTGAGGTATTAAAAATCAAATCAGTGTTCTTAAAGCTCTATTGCGTGAGTTATAATTTTAATCCGACCGTTGGATCAATGTGATTTTTGGATATGTTATACATATATAAGTTGAGTATATGTCCGTAAATTTTGAACCGTTAAAAATTAACGTATGATTTGTTATAAATTTTATGAGGTATTGAAAATCATCCGTTTGTGAATTTCGGATATTTTTGATTTGGAATTTGGAAAAACTTAAAGCTACAAAGTTGTAGAGAATTCAATTTCGTATGGAATGGACATAAAATTCGTATTTTTCTGATAAAAAGGCTATTTATTATGAATTATTGATGTTTCAAAAATTAAAATATTTTTATTAAAAAATTGGGTGGGACCCACTTTTGTTTTTTTGAAAACATGCGGGCTGCTAATATTTTGTTCAAAGAAGGCACGCTAAGCTTGGTCTTGGCATGCGTAGAAAATAATAATAATAATAATATTTTATTATTTAGTCTCCTATGACGTTCTAGTATTTTTCTATAAATAGGCGCTTAGATTAGAATTAAAAATCACACCAGAAATAAATTTTCTCTCTATATATATATATAATATCGAGCGTATTTTATGAGTATTTAGATACTTTGAGAGTTGCTATTTAGTGCAAGTTTCCTTCGACTTTACATCCGATATTTCGGTCAGAAATATTATTATTTTGAGGTAAGAGATGTTATTTTTTTCGTAAATGATATTATTTTCTTCAATATCATTATTTTAAATAATTGATATAAATTTTATTGTAGAATTTCTACCTTTTTGTGTCGAGATTACTATTCACGTATACAGCACTATTCACGAATACGGCACTATTCACCGAAAAATAAAATTTTCTCTTTTTTATTCCAGATGTCTTTTATGGTTGCTATCTTTGATTGTATCCATGTTTTAATCTTTATTTTTGAAGTTTACTTCACAATTGGTTATTATGGAGTATTATTGAATTTGGATAAACTGAAATACGAATCCCTAATATTTATCCTTCTGTCTCACTGGATTCGTTCTCTAAAATATTTTTCATCACCTTCAGTCCTTAATGATGATACTTGATGAATATCTTTGGCCTGTAGTGCAAAGATGTATGATTACCTGATGAATATTTTTGGTCCGTAGTGCAAAGATGAACAGGTGTTGAGATGAACATGACCAACTGGTGATACAAATGAAAATCTTTAGCCATAGTGCAAAGATGAATATTTGATTCAAGATGTATATTGATTGATGTTACGGAGATAAAATATTGATGATGGACTTTTAAATTCATAGATGATAGTAGATTTCATTCTCTACTTAACTCTTCTAATGAATTGTTGTTTCCGCTGTAGTTGTTGATCTAAAACTTGTTGTCTATTATATTCTATCAGATTTTTTCCTGTTGAAGACTAAAGATAATTTGTTGTATATTATCTTAGTCATAATATTCTTTATTGGGCTAGTTGAACTCACCCTTTTTCTTTTTGTTACATTTTTTTTCTCAGAAAGCGAGAGCATAGCAGGAACCAGTCGGGGTATAGAGTGATGGTCCTAGACAGTTGTTTTAGCAATCTTCACTATTTTTGTAAAATAGTGCATCAATAATTGTAATGAGAACTTTATTTGAGTGTGAATATTGTTTAGAAGACAATATTGTATTTAAACTCACAGTATGTGTTGTCATATTTTGTACAATAATTATAATAATAAAGTTGTGGTCGTTTTCTGTACCATATTTTTGGCGACTCAGAATGGGTACTACAAAACAGTAAATAGACAACGCGAAAAAAACGTTGTGATTTCAGTCAAAAAAATATCGTGGTTAAGGGTGTCATCTATTTGACACCCTTACACAACGTTTTTAAAACGTTGTAGTTAAACACAATACACAACGTTTTTTAAGAAAAAACGTTGTAGATTTATTTTTCAAAAATTAGCAGATGCTTAAAAACGTTGTAGAAAATATGATTCCACAACGTTTTTTGGATAAAAATGTTGTTTAGTATATCAGATAACGTTTAGGCACATTTACACAACGTTTTAAAAATGTTGTAGATTAAAAAAAAGAAAAAAAAGATTGTGGTTCCAGAATTTAATAACGTTCAAATTGTCAACATGATACTGATTTTTGGAGTAAAATTCAAGAATTCTCAGAAGAATATTTCCATTAAAAGATATTGGATGAAGCGCAAATATCAAAGATATTCTACTAATTTCATGGAGTATAGAAACCAAAACTTTAACTAAATGAGTATAATAGAATATATGAAACTGCAAATGGATTTTCACCCGCCATGCGATAATCCACGTAGACATATTATTTCCATAATTTAATAAGGAATGAATACGAAGGGCCATTCACCATGCATGCGGTAGTCAGCGTAGACAGGTTATTCCAACAGAATAATAAAGAATGAAATAATAAAAGAATTCACCATGCATGCGGTAGTCCGCGTAGACAGGTTATTCCAACAGAATAATAAAGAATGGAATAACAGAAGAATTCACCATGCATACGGTAGTCCGCGTAGACAGGTTATTCCAACAAAATATTAAAGAATAGAATAACAGAAGAATTCACCATGCATGCGGTAGTCCGCGTAGATAGGTTATTCCAACAGAATAATAAAGAGTAGAATAACAACTCTTACGAGTATTGAAAGAAAATAACTATCTTCATGAATACGAAAGAAATAATACCCCTTACCTTAGAAGAAAACTGAATACTAGAATAGTGAGATAACAGACTTCTTTTCTTCTTTCTCTCTATAATTTCTCTCTATAATAATTGCTTTTGTGAGACTTAGTGAATTGGTGAGAAATGAAGGAAGAATGAACTTCTGTTTATAGAAAAATATAGTTTCAATAATTGCACATTTTGAGGCTCGAAATATTACAGTATAATACCTTCCTCTTTTTCTTCATTTTTAATTTAGTCCTGCAAGTATTATCAAACTTGGACCACCTCCCCTAATAGTAAATCATGTGAATCAATAGTAAATCATGTGACTCAATAGTTCTATAATCTGATATTTTTTATACATGTGAATGTTTCTTTCTGTAAATTCTTACAGATTCCACCATATATATTTATTTATATATACGTATGTATATGTATTTCTATATGTATGTAATCTCCATTTTTGACCGATTATACTCGCAGATGAAGCATAATTAATATGCAGTTGTTTTAGATAAGGAGAGAGAGAAGAGGTTTGTACTAATATTGTAAATAAATATAAAATTGTATTAAATGTGTAAATATTTAATGAGTACATTATTGTTGTAATTATTTTTAAAAATATAATAGAATATATAATTGTTCCTATTAGATTATGATGTGAAAAATCGTGAATAATGTAAGGTACAAAATTTGAGTATTGACTTCTAGTTGATTGATTTATATGTTTATTAATTTAGTTTACTTGACATAGAATTTAGTTTATTTTTGTGTTGGTTTTATCAACTCTTTATTCTAATTTAAACAGTAGTATATATTCTATTTGAACTATTTGCAGAGATATATTTCTTATTCATGTAATTATAAGCTTTTTTAATTAATGTTGATTGTGAAAATTCTTGGTTAGTTTCTGAGCCAAGACCTGAAAAAGGTGGCTAAATTATATATGCAATTTTTTGGTTTGTTGAAAAAGTGAAAGGTTTTGTTGTATTTTATGTGCTTTTCGGTTGTGCCATGCATGAGATAACACCACAAAATTAGTAATATTTCCTTAGTCCCAAAAGATTGTCTCATTTCAACTTTTTTCTGTTAGATTTTTTACTTTTTCTTTTTTTATCTTTTTATGATGGTGGAATTGGGTTGTGGGATGTCAATGGGTTACGTACACACTCCATTGTATATAATTTCATTTTTATTTTATTTTATTTTATTGTATTTATTATAACAAAAGTTATTATAGAAAAATAATTAAAAAATGTATAAAATTAATTATATAGAATCAAAAGTTTGACAATTTCATGAAAATTAAAACTCTTAAATCACGTAAATTGGATAATTTTACGATAAATTATATATGTTTGCATGATTTCGAATTATATCATTATTTTTTAGTTACTTATCACTTATTATTTTTGTAGTTATGTATCATACTCATTTCATTGCAATAATTATTCAGTTACCATAAATATATAACAATATCCAAGCACAAGTATTCTATAAAAAAAAAACTTGTAATCATATAAATGTAAATTGCATTGCTACTATATGTTTATGGATCAGTCTTACATCATATGTATAACATACAAGTCATGTATAATTCCGAACATAAGTGATATTTGTATTTTAAGACACACGAATAAGTCTTCTATAATTCTGAATTAATTACACTTCATAATACTGTAATTATGTAATTATTATTTTATTTAAAGAAAAAAAGAAGAAGATATATTAAAAGTGTTTGAAGAGTAATCATATTGAGTTTTATGTACCAACTTTTTACAGTTGAGGGTGTACTTTCATGTTTGATGTAACCAAGTCTTGATTTTGATATTTTTTTTTACAGTTACGTGAAGGAATATTAGTGGTAATTTTTTTTGAGAAATATGAAATAAGCGGAATCTTTCTATAATTATTAACAATTTTATATATTAATAAGCTTCACAATTGTAATTCGGTATATATTTATCACAATACATGGCCAAAACTCTTATACTTTATTTTCAAAAAATGAATTTCATTTTTGATTATGTGAAGAAAACCTACGAAATTTTAAATAAATAATTTATTTTATTTTAATTAATAAAAATGTAATTATCATAAATTGTAAAAGGGTACTCTCTTTATTTTACAAAGACATTCTTACTTATAAAATTTTACAAATATTAATGATATATTTTTATTCTACATTTTTTATTAAAAAAAATAAAAAAATTATAATAACAAGCTTACGGACATTATGTCTTTTTATTATTATCAACAGAAAGATAAAATTTGACAAATAAGATTTTATTTTATTTTATTTTCGGTGAAACAACTTGTTTTTGACAAATATTATAAATGACAAAGTTTATTGTTTTTTAAAAATATACATAATTTTTTTTTCTCATGTCTAAAAAGAAATATATATATATATATATATATATATATATATATATCACATTAATTATAAATTTTAAAATAAATTAATTTTAAAAAGTCAAAATGCTGCCATTTTAAAAGTAAAGTCTCGCATGGAGAAGACAAGAAAAAGTTTTTTGGTGATAAAGGAAAAGGAAAAAATATTTTTTATTTGGCTACTAATACAATAGACCTAATAAATTATGTAGGAATACATCATCGCCTCTAATTATTTACATTTTATTTTGTTCTATTTTCCATTGATAGATATCAGATTGTGGAGAAAATATTTACAGTATGCATCCTCTTTCATTATTAAGGCTATGTTTGATAAAATTTAGTAATTAAGATCTGAATGGTTAATACATTTTAATAAATTAGATCATCTAAATGAAATAGAATATAAATTTAAAAAATTGTTTGATAATTAAAAAATGTAAAACATCTAAATGACACTATTTTACCATTTTAACCCTTAGTTATTTAAAATTTTTATTTGAATGATCTTAAAATTTTAAATTGAAGGAGTACAATATTTATTGAGGCTATTTTTGTCCATAAATTTTAAATAAACTATTAAGAGATAAATCTTAATAATTAAAATTTGAATTTTTGTATTATTAATTAAGAAAAGTAAAAAAAATTATCAAATAAAATTTATATATAACCGAATTAGAAGCACATGAATTAAGAGACATTTAGAAACAAACACTACCTTACCGTGGAGTAATAGGGAAAAAAATGCCAAAAAGGATTTTTTTATTTATTAATTTTCTATTTTAGATCCACTATCATCTATTACCAAACTGTTCCAACTAGCAATAAAATTGTACAGCATATACATATTACACCTTGAAAAGAGCCTGCTTTCCGGTTTCTTATTTCAGGTGCTGCTTTTAACCAACTCCGATCTTGTCCGCTTCAAATCTCTCACTCCCACATAGGTGATTCGCAGGCTGCAATATCTCTGAAATTTTACTAAGAAATTTGGGTTGGATCACTGAATCAGTTTCATCATTTGGGTAACTGTTTCTGTTCCTATTTCATTCAATCATTTTCTTCCTCAAATTCATCCCAAATCGTTGGAACCTACTTTTTTTTGCATTACGGTTGTTTTCTTGAGCATTTGTGCATACCCATTTGAGTTCTCAATCATTACTGTACTGGGTTGAGATTTAAATGTGGTCTGAGGACTCTGAGCTTGAATTCTTGAGTCTTGAGTACTTGGATTGGATATAGCCTTATAAGGATTATTTGGATCTTTTGATATTTTCACTCTTGGAATTTGTGTAAGGTGTAGTTTTAATGATTTGAAATGGCTGTGTGTCTTCAAGCTTGATGCATTTGTGATTTTTTAACTGAATCTTGTTGGGTATTCACCATTGGGTTGGTAATCTCTTGTTTTGTTCTTTGATTGATGACTTTGAGATTTTAGAAGGATTGGGTTCATTGGTTGACCTATGGTGACAATCATTACACTATTGGCAGGGGTTCTGTTGAATTTTATCGGTATGAATGATTGAGATGATGAAGAGTTTCAGTAGAAGTATATCCTTTAGGGGGGCCTCGAGTATTGGTAGTCCAAAAGTTACTCGGACAAATGATAGTTTTGGTAGTCCAAGAGTTACTAGGACGAGCTGGATATCGAGATGGTTTCACCTGCTTGTTGTAATTGGATCAGTGGTTTCCTTTTCTGTAGCCTTTGGCATGTATTTCTATGTACTGCCCAACCTTACTCAGGCTTTTCATGGATATGGTGTATCCCCCTTTGATGGTTTACTAGGCAGTTGTGATGTTTTTGATGGAAGTTGGGTAGTGGATGATGGTTATCCATTGTACAATGCTTCGGAATGCCCTTTTGTAGAGCAGGGATTCAATTGTTTGGCCAATGGTCGGATCGATAAAGATTATCTTAAGTGGAGGTGGAAACCCAAGAGTTGTGAAATTCCAAGATTCAATGTGCGGAGTATATTAGAAACGCTTCGAAGCAAAAGGGTTGTTTTTGTTGGTGATTCAATGAGCAGAACACAGTGGGAGTCTTTGATATGCTTGCTTATGACTGGGGTGGAGGATAAGAGAAGTGTTTATGAAGTCAATGGGAACAACATTACGAAACAAATTAGATTTTTAGGTGTCAGGTTCAGTTCCTTTAATTTCACTATTGAGTTTTACAGATCAGTTTTTCTAGTGCAACACAACTGGGCTCCAAAACGTGGACCGAAAAGGGTAAGGTCAGCACTTAAATTGGATAAGTTGGACGATATTAGCAAAGAGTGGATTGATTCTGATGTTCTCATATTCAATTCTGGGCAATGGTGGGTGCCAGGGAAACTTTTTGGGACGTAAGTTCTCTTCTTTCTGTATTGGTTAATCTCAACATTACTTTATCTGTAGTATTTGGCAAAATCTTTTTACAAAAATGTCTTTACCTCCTCATGGATGCATTTTAGTGAACAGTTCTTCTGACGTATGTACTTAGAATTTTGTTTACCATTCTGACTCCTTCGAAACATAATTAAAACCGAATGCCTTTATTCTCTCAAATTTCTATTGTTGTCTTTATCATCAGGATTAGTTTTAATTCCTTACTAACTAGTAACTTGTATCTTAGATGTGATCACACGTGCTGATCCACATTCAGCATAGTTCTTTTACTTCTTCTTTTATATTTATTTATTTTAAACAATCATATCAACCAGTGTAAAAAAAATTAAGATGAAAATTAGGAATAAGTGTGGAACGTTAATGCGCATTCAAATCATATGGAAGAAGCTTTTCTACTAATTCTGAGCTGCAAATGTCTTTATGTGGGCAATGAGATACTCATGTGCTATCTGCTTCATACAAGTTATTCAAATTTGAATTATTTTTGGGGCCAAGTAAAATGATGATCGGACTATAGATGAAGAACAAAGAAGGTTTTCCTCTATATGGCAGGTGTGGAGTGCAGATTGAATACATTTTATTTAGCTATAAGAATAGTTAAGATAGAAGGAAGACTAAATGTAAGAAAGATGAGAAGGGAGGAGAAACAAGATACAAAGATTGATAAATTCAGTTAAATTTGGAAGAAAATTGTCAGTGACATTAGCTTCGAGATATTATTTCTGAAAACAACTAGAACCATACCACGCTTTCAAACTACCCATGCAAGTCCATTTATGCTAATTTCATGAGCTTATGCCTTCAAATCATACTAGAATTTACCAAAGTTTGTATACATACAGCCTACACTTGCATGCAGTTTCAAGATGTTTTCTTAACACTAGGAACCATTCTGTTCAATGAGAAGCTTTTTTAAAACAATCGTCATGGATAACTTGTATTATATGCGGTTGACAGATTAATAATTAAGATGCTTGCATGTCTTTAGAAGCCAGGTAGTCATGGAGGGACTGTATGGGTTGGATGGATAGTTTAGTAAATTTAGTTTTTGTTTTCATTTGTGTTAAAATCTAATTACTATTTTTGACAGGGGATGTTATTTCCAGGTTGGTAATTCACTGAAGCTTGGAATGTCGATTGATATTGCCTACAGTACAGCACTACAAACTTGGGCATCTTGGGTAGAGACAAATATCAGGCCAAACAGAACGCGTGTCTTCTTTAGAACTTTTGAGCCATCTCATTGGAGGTACTGTCTGAATAGTGTCTGTTTACTGCATCTATTAATACGAAGTTCTCTAAAATGTTTAGCACCAGTTCAATGCAGTATAGTTTATGCTGGACACATTATTCCTTCTTTTAACTGAGAAGAGTTTTCATATTGTGCCTAAAGTTGCATCAAAGTTTTACATCTCTTATTCTTTCCACTAGAATTAAGGAAAACTGGTTCTTTGTTCCCAGCTCCCATTGGAGTTTCAGTTGTTACAAATATTTCCACCCATCTTTTTGACTCTTTGGCCTGATCATGCTAATCTTCTGTTTGCTGGTTTAGTTCCCCGAAGAATTTTCTTATGGTATACAATTGATAAGTATTATCCTGTTGAGATGACTGATAATGGTATTCTTTTTGTCTGTATCAGTAATCTAACCCTGAGATTGTGCAATGTGACACATCATCCTCTGTCAGAATCCGGAGGGAAAGACCAAAGCCTATTCTCAGACACCATAGCGGATGTCGTAAAGAATATGACAGTTCCTGTGACTGTACTACACATTACTCCCATGTCGGCTTTTCGGAGCGATGCACATGTGGGTTACTGGAGCGACAAACCTTCTCTATCTGATTGTAGCCACTGGTGTCTACCTGGAGTACCTGATGTGTGGAATGAAATTGTCCTGTCATACCTGTTTACTAACTTTGGGGATCCATTCATTTGAAATGATTCATAAGGTAGGTTTTATTCCTTTCAGTCAAAACAGTAATACCAAGTTAAAGGCATCTCTTTTCACCCTGAAGGAATGGTATGGTTTGACTGGATATTTTATACCATAACTTGCTCAGTTATTAGCTTCTCAAATAATATTGCATGATTACTTAAAAACTGCAATATATGTAGATATATGTAAAGCATTTGTGAAAATTGTCTAGCTTTTTATCTTTGGTTCATTCCTATTTTCCATCGACTTTACGAGTTCACTTCTGTTGATTTTCTACATTCAACTTCACCTCCTTGCAGTTTGTAAATGTTTCACATACTGAAACTTTTAACGGTCTTCGGTAACTGTTTCTATCTTTTGACTTTTCTTTGATGTTTTTGTTTCTACTCCTACTATATCTTTTATGGTTTAATCTCAGATCTCTATAAACGTGTCTTCATACTTTAACCCATTCGAAATTTCACATTTATTTTTTTCTAACAGTGTAGTTGTTAAATGGAGCTCCCTGTTTATTTAGTTCTTTCCACTTGGTGCAGATTGGCCAAAGTATATCAGATTACAAGCTATATTATACATTTTAGTCCACTAATATACTATCCTTTGGAAGAAACTGAAGGATGCTGCAATTTTCAAGAAAGCAGCAAAGGTTTGAAGGTAAATGTATACTCACATTGAGAGAAACAAGCTCCGGAGTCGATATTCTTTTTCATTCTTTGAGATATGATAGGAAAGCATGAGCTTTTAAAATTTCTACAACATTTATTTTGTTAATTTCTGTTCATTGATCAAGATTAATGTGATAAAGTTCCACAAAAAAGGATGTTGAGAAAAGAAAGAAAATTGACCATTATACTTGCATGTCTTCTTTGTACTTGAGATGTATGCTTGATTACCATTTCTTCTGTTTTCATTGCTTGAGGTATAAATAGAGAGGAAAAAGGAAATTAAAACTAGAAATGTTCAGGGTGTTTTTCAATAAAAACAATGACAGCCCCTCAAAATCTTAGCCGGAGAGTCAAGTCACCAAAAGCTTAGAAGTATACACAAAACATGCTAAACAATTCAAACTCTTACTCAACAAAGTATATAAATAGATATTGGAAACAAACATACCACCACAACTCAATTCATTACCTTCATTTCTTTCATTACATTGCAATGGCTTCTACAAAAAACTATGATTACAACTTCCCCTATTTCCCTCCGACACCACCTCATTACTCTCCATCTCCACCAAAAACGCCACCGTCCCACAACCCTCCAACCCCTCCAAAAGTGGCACCACCGCCCAAATTTCCCGCTCCACCACCAAGTCCGATAAATCCCCCACTGCCACCCCATCCAATTTATCCCCCACCACCACCAGGACACCATTCAACTGTCATAGTTGTCATGTTTGTTTCTCTTGGAGGCCTATTCGTTCTCGCATTTCTCGCAGTTGCTTTATGCTGCTTTATTAAGAAGAAAAAGAAGAAAATTGTTCAGGAAACTGATGTAATAAAAATTGATGAGCATCTGAAAATTCAAGAAGCCATTATACCAGGTCCACATGGTCCACAAACTGTTATACTATCAGTTGAGGAGGATGTGCATATTCAGGAAGAAATCAAGAAGAATATTGAGACTGTGGGAACAGGTGGTTCACACATAACAAGTGTAGAAGATCATCCTCAAGTTGTTGATTTGGAAGCATCCACTTCTGGCTCTGATCATCACCACTTGGAACACAAGACTTTTTTTTTAAAAAAAAAATGAAGATTTGTGGGCAAAATTAGCCAAATAGTAAATTGAGATTATTCATTTTACTTTCAATGTTATTGAATAATTCTGGTTAATTATAAAACAATAAATTTGATGATTGTGCTGTGTGCTGATCTTTATTTTTACATATTAAGATCCTAAAACAAAACTTTTTCTGATTACATTTTTATCACTAACAAATTTTAACTTTTGAAATTTAAAACAAAAAATATGTTTAAACGATTAAAAAGGGCTCAGATTATGTGACTAAAAGAAATATACAGGTATGAAAATTAAGGTTTATGAAACGTGACACAACAAATAACTTTGAAACTAATAAAAGATGTAAATTTTTACATTGGCCGAGTATATAAACATTTTCTCCAAGAAATTGCATAAAATTTCGAATCCCAACTTGATTCAGGCATTTAATTTTCAAACTTGTAACTACAAATTTTTACGACTTTGCCATTGCAAATCATTCAGCATACTTTTCAATAGTTATTTTTTATTTATTACTCAAATTGTCAACAACAAAAATGAAGCTATTCCTGGAAAGTGTAGCCTGACTAAACAGTAGTAATCTTGCACCTATTTCCTGATACACGTACGTTACATCATATGATTTAAAGGGAGATCAGTACAAAGTAGAATAGCTTTAACACTGGTATCTAATCACTACAAAGCTGCTGCTGCTGCTGCTGCTGCTGCTGCTGTGTTCAATCAATGGCCATTGGAGTGATACGCCTCTTGGCAGGCTTATTTGGGGCGGGAGTACCGACCAAATTTGGCGATGCTTGTTTCCCTTCAGTAGTTTCTGGCGCTGATGCCTGTTTCTCTTCAGTAGTTTTTGCTGGCGACACTTGATTCTCTTTAGCAGTTTCTGCTGTCGATGCTTGTTTCTCATCATTAGTGCTTGCTGTCGATGCCTGTTTCTCTTTATCAGTTTCTGCTGGCAGCGAATGTTTCTCTTGTTTAGTTTCTGCAAGCAGTGCTTGCTTTCCATCACTTTTCTCCACTTCATCATTTCTACTTTTCTGATTGTTGTTTGTAGTAACTTCAGTCATCTTTATGTCCTCTGGTTTCTTAACAAGGATGTTCTTCTCATTGTCGGTGACTTTTTTCTCCTCTGAAAACAGAGATTGAAACCAAAACAGGGGGAGAGGGATTTGAAACATTCACTAGCTGAAAAGCTAAATTTTTATTACAAAAATAAACAAATAAATAAATTATGAAATAGAAATCAACCTGGCAAACAGCTGGAGGATCCTAGTTCATTATCCTCGAATTCTACTAGAGTACAGTAACCATCCTGGGAGGATAATGCCAGATATTTACCAGTAGGCGACCTAAAAAGCCAATAACGAAAACCAAATAAAAATTTAAAACCAGACAAGAGGTTCTTGTTTGTCAATAGTATCAACAGTAAAAACCTAGAAGCATATTATTACAAAGATTTCTTTCTACTTGTACCATGAAATGTCAGTTATAGCTGCATAGTGAAGTCCAGCTAAGACTGCTATTGGCTGAACACTTTCTGTATCATAGATGTATAAAGAGTTCAAAGTAGCAACTGCAAAAATGAGGCGATAAGGAAGCTTGAAGAATGCAGCTGCATGAATCAAATAAAGGCAGTTAAGATTCTCATAAATTATAGTGAAAATATAGATATAACTTTAGAAGAAAAGGTCTTAATTGGTAAATTACAGGTGGTTGATCCCCGTAGGCAAAAGGCTTTAGGGCAGAAGCGCACTGCCACAACAGGTTTGCTTGCACCGGGAAGCATTAGAGCTGGCCTGCATATCAGAAGAATTTGAAGATTAATGGGGAGCAGAAAACATGAAAGAGGACGGCATGGAGCGCTCATGACGACTTTGGACTATTTGATGAAAATTATAATGAAATTAATCTGTTAGCTTAATGCCTTGGGAAACAACATTCAGGCCTCACACTAAGGACTCCGTTTGAACCAATACGGAAAAAACTACAGAGAATTATTTCATCATGTTTATCTTGCCTTGAAAGATCTGTTCTGGAGAAAACATAGGCGGTATTTACTGGTTCAGAAACAGGCGAGATTTTGTAAGAACCTGAAATAAGAAATATTTTAACATCAGCAAACTTTTAACAGATACAATCAAAACTGTCTTAAACTATCAGAAGTTGATTGGACCATGTCACGTAAGAAGGAAAGTGTGATGTATTGAAGGTAAACTACCTGGCAAAAAAAGAGTACCACTCAATTAATATATCAGTTAAAATTTATGTCAGCAGATCGGACCTAAATTGTTCAAATTTTAGTCACTTAACATGGATCCAGTAATATATACCTCAAATGATCATAGAAAACTTCATAGTACAATCATACACTGAATCCCAGTTTATAACTCTTTAACAAGAAAGTGCAATTCGAATTCCCTCTCGCACTTGCTACTTCAAACTTTCAGGGACAAGTCAAGGAATATTATCCATTGATCCAATGAGTTCAACTTATGGGTGATTATACACGAAAAGAAGAATAAATTGTTTAGTTTTAGTGACTCAAAACTATAAATCTTGACACAAGAAGTCATCACTCTAACTAGTTTTCCAAATACAAATTCTTAGCCAACCAGAACAATGAAAGTGAAAGGATGCATTTAACTTAAAAAATCCATCGCGTTAAAAGTTGAGACATAATTTCATAGCTTGCGCAAATCAGAGAGTACAACACAAGATGGCAAAAATCTACAGAATCCTCTTATCAGTTTTAGAAAATATTTCAGAAAAACTGACAGAGAAAGGAGATTGTGGATATGTTTCAATTACTGTAAATAGGCTTCTACCTGCGGGCACAAGCAAAAATGTTCCTTCAGGTGACCAGGATAATCTCCGGAAGAAAGATGGCAATGTCTCGTCATGAAAAAGATGGCTTTTAGCAGACTGCATCCAGTAACAACTGTGATATGCACATAATGAATCTATATATAATTCATGAAGTTTAAAGTAGTAGATGACTATAACCTTAGAATTGTCTACAATTTGCTGATCCACCTTCGTAATGACATGCTGACATACATAATTCATCTTCTCAATTCCTTTCGTTTTAGTTGGCTTATTGACATATATCCGACAAGATCTATCTGAACTAAGTGAAGCAGCATACATGGACAGTGGATCCCATGCCACACCCTGAACATAGTGGAAATGAGCATCCAAAATTTGATGGACAGAACCTGAAGAGAGCAGACAGATGAGCATATGAATATACTTTTTAATAAATATATGCTACAGCAATACACTGAATTTCTTACCTTTGCTGGCATCCCATATGATGCAAGAATTATCGACTGATCCAGAAATTAGAAATGCCCCGTCAGTAGACCACTGCAGGTCCAAGACATCCTTGCGGTGAAACCTGACCAGCAAAGGTTCACCAAAAAATAAGAACAGCAATTAAAAAATATACCATTCTTTCATTCTAATGGCTTCTTATTATAATGATTGTTCTCGACATCCAATATGATGCAAGAATTAAAAAATTTCAATAACAAAGATACGCAGTATCAGTAAAATACTTCAGGCCCAGTCTATCTTTCTATCAGCAATAACAAATTAACAATACTATTACTTGTAAAATCATCACCTTCTTTAAAATCAAAATGCAAAGTTTCATCACACATTTCCTTCTATAAATTGGTACAATATATTAAAATTACTCATCAATCCATAGGTGTTGCCATGTTTCTTTTCTAAGAATAACAAGTTAATTTATATTCAATAGGTATTTCCATCACAAGTTGGCCAAATGTGTAATCAAAACTTTAATCTCAATATTCTGAGGAGGTTTCATCTAGCCTAACATGTAACCAGGGTAGGACTGCAAACGGATATTTTCGAATGCGGATCTGTATCCGTATCCGCAAATAAATTTTAATATTTGTATTCGTATCTGTATCCGACGGATATGCAATATGATTATTCGTATTCGTATCCGACGGATAATATTCGGATACAGATATTAACTGTAACCGTTTTGTACACTAATATAAATAAATATATCAAATATTCATCTATCTGTATCCGTATCCGCATCCGTTCAAAATAAATTTTAAAAGTTTTTATTTTATTTTTATTTTTTAAATTCTTGCACAATGTTAAATTAATAACTAAAAAAATATTCATTTAATCAACTAATAATTAGAAATGATGTATAATCAACCAAATAAAATAATAAAATTAGATATAACATTCATATATAACTTTTTTATATTGTGTATCGTTAAATAGATCTAAAATATGTATAATTAATTGATGTTAATACTCATATAATGTGTACCAATATTAAATGAGAGATTTATATATATATATATATACGGTTCGGATCAAGTGCATACTCCTTATCTTACTCACCCGTGCTCACCCCCCTTTAGCGACGGACCCGCGACGGTTTCGGTCATACAACCGTCGTCTATACTTTTAGCGACGGACGTACAACATATATATAAGGAGTGTGAGTAAGATAATGAGTATGCACTTGATCCTTGCTCTCTCTCTCTATATATATGTATATATTAATATATATTCAACAGTATATATATTGATATTACGAATACGAATATTAACGGATAGGAATATGCATATATCTATATCCGCTTTGGACGGATATGACTACGAATAATATTCACTTTAACACGAATACGAATAATATCCGCTTTAACACAAATACAAATACAAATACAAATTTTTGGAGCGAATCTCGGATATTGCAAACTCCATTTACAGCCCTAGACCAGGGGTACCCAAGTAATGTTACATCTGATGCAAAAACCCAATTACAACTCCATTTAAATAGCACACTATTAAGTTATACAATTGGATATAATTTTGACCTAACCAACTAAAGACTTGGTTGCTTTCCACTACTCCGTAAGAAATTGTGTCACCTTTCAAAAACTATGTGTGGAGCATATGGATTCTAGGATGCGCCAACTGAACATTTAGATAACATTATTTTTCATATGTATATATATATATATATTTATTAAAAGTGCACTTTAGGTACTAAAGAATAACTATGAAGAAACTATATTTTATTTTTTTGAAAACCTATACTATTACAATTCACTAATCAGGGAACTAGAGGAGAACCTAGAGGAAACATTCCTTCATTATGTAGCCCCGTGTTGATTATGATTTTGCTAAATAAACTCGAACATGAAACTTTTCATAGTAATGGAAAAGGCTTTACCACTAGGTTATCACCTTTGATCCAAGAAACTATGTTAAATAATGTTAAATATACAAGTCCTATACATGTCATTTGAACATTGTAAACAAAAGAAAAAAAACACAGTTTTCATGATGACACTTTATACGGGATAGGGGAGTATCAATTTTTTTCCCCAGTCCACTAGACATACAAGGGACATGGGAATCTTGTGCATGACACACCCACACTATCTACAAATGAAAGGGGCTGAATCCCCGGAGGCAATAGCTGAATCTTGAATGGCCCAGTTTGCTCCATTCCCAGTATGGTGAGGAAATCCACACAAGAATTTACTTTGGGTAAATATGTTGCAGTTTTAGCCATCAGTTCCTACCCATCAGCACTTTATAGTAAGTTAATTGCTAAAAGTACAATACTTAATTGCTGATCAATTCCTCTCAGACTCAGTCTGCTGGTGGAATATGATCAGACTGACAGATGAATCAACAATAAATGAGTTATGTCCTTCTAGAACTGTCAAAGACTCCTAAGAAAATTTTACTTGTTTAAAAAGGAGAAAACTCCTAAGAATTCTTTTATGGGTATTTCCGACTTAAATCAGTTTGCCCAGCCAAATATCAATCAATTGAAAGTTCAATGATTTTGAATGTAGCAAGAAACAAGTCTAATTGAAAATTGAGTCCTTACGATAAAGTCTTGAAGACTTTCCATGCTTGACCAGCATCGCCAAACTGTAACTTCCACAAAATCATTTCACCACCTACATTATTAAGAACTCAACTGAACACATTGCCTAACTCAAAAAAGAGAAGGTTTAATCATTCATTTAGTAAAAAACTTAGATTTCTATTAACCAATTCATACCATCGGCACCAGAGGCAAGCTGTTCCCCTGCACATGCAATAACAATATTAGTCCCAAATGTGACAAATAAGACAGAATATTCTGTCTTACCTATCTAAGAAGATGGTCTCAATTGTGATATATTACACATGTATAAAAAATATCAGATAATAGAATAGGTCTAAAACGATTTAATCATATCAACAGAGATTGAATTATCAAAGAGATCGAATGATGTGTGGAATTACCAATTTCCCTTGTAGAAATATCAGTTTCCTTATTATTTTTTGTGTTATATTTTCCTACAGATTACCTAAGCAATATAAATTATAAGCAAGTCAACATTGTTTTCAACAAAACAAACCACCTTACCAGAAGGAGAGAATCGAAGAGCATTTACGGCAGATCCATGATATGAAAGACTATTCTGATAAGAAGCTGCAGGGACTTTCTTCTCCCCTTCTCCTGAATCGATTAGCCAAAGCTGAAAATTTAATTGCATATAATCAAAATTAGTGCCGAAGACAGTCTATTCACAACATCCATTCTTTAATTGCTATTATAAATAATTCAAATTGAAAGTTTCAACAACATTTTCCCAACCTACTTTGTAGTTACAGCTATAACAGCAACAATTGGCATTTGCCCCAAATCGTGAGTGATATATGCATAAAGGCGTAGACACATATAAATACTAAAATATACGTGTATACAATGGCATTATTTACATGGGAAAGAAAGAAACACTGCTAATTCAACATAGAAAACTGCAATAAATTTTTTTAACCACAAATCTTCAATCTGAAGCTCCAAAAATTTCTTCTCAAGTTTCTCAGTTAAATCCATAACGAATCACATCCATTTAAGATAATTATCAACTCCCCTTCTCCAAATAAAAATAAGGTAACCTAAACAGCCAATTGTGCAAAACCCATTATATAAATTTACATCAAAGCTTGGATGAAGATAATAAAATCATCTCAGAAAAAAAAAACAATTAACGAAAACGGGTAATATTTATACCTTGATATCGAAATCGGCACCGCCAGTTGCCAGAATTCCAGAAATGGGGTGGAAATCTAGGGCTAGGACGGGTTTGGTATCATGCCAATTGATTTGAACAGTGCCTCCCCTCATTGCAATTACTTGAGGGGTTTCTTCTTCCTTAATTGATGAAGAGATACTGAAACTGAAAAGGGGTCTAGTTTTTTTTTAATGAAGAGTCTGGATGAAGCTGAAGAGAGTGTTGGACTGCTTTTGGCGGGAAATGGAGACACTCCCCTTCCCAGCAATCAACTGTAAACACTATAGAATATGGAGGCTTGAGGCCTTGAGCCATTAAAAACAAAGTTAATTATGGGCTTTGGGCCTTCACGGAAGTAATCCAAAAAGAAAAAGCCCACTACTTTTTTTGTTATCACTTTTAACAATATAGACATAAAAAAAATTTGAATTTTTTATACTAAATTTTACTCAATCCTTTTCAAAATTTTAGAATTATATTTTTTTTGTTACTGTAAAATTAGAAATACATTTATAATTATAAACTTGAGACTTGCTATGACTTTTATTAAGTTAATTGAGTAACTATCATTTCACTAAAAAAACATTAAAATAAAAATAAATTAGAGATATGTTTGGAAATATAAAATAAATAAATAATCATCCTAAAATGTATCTTGCATTCGGATTGTTATTAAAAAATGGACAAAAAATGAAACTCTTTTTCTAAAGTTCAGGAACAAAATTGCAACTTGGACAATTGGACATGAGAGCAGATCCTCTGTCCCATTTTTTTAGTCCCCTTGTATCCCTCCACTTAAATTTTGACATCCGACCTTTTATTTATTTTTAATATTAATTGGTGTTAAATAAAAAATTAGGTGTCAAAATTTAAATGGGAGAATACAAGGGAGACAGGAAAAATAGAAATCTGCTCTCATTGGACATACAAGAACTAGTTGACAATGTGCTTCTTTTTAAATTTTTATGCATGCTTGAAAACACAGCAAATCTTTCAGAAACCCCGCCCGCATGCTTGAAAACACAGCAAATCTTTCAGAAACCCCGCGGGCCGGCAGGCCGCATGTACATGAATTTTTCAAAACTAAAAGCTGAAGTGAAAACGAAGCCTTTTAAGGTTCTGCGATCTCTATTGGAATCAACATTAGCCGTTTTCCACATCAAAGTTGAACAAGCTAATCTGGAGAAAAAAAAGTTGCAGTTTCCTTCATTAGCAAGCAATTTGCAAGACATTTCATTGCATTAGACCATTTCCCCTGGCCTTTGAGCTTCAAGACTTATTCTTCCGCATATTCATGCAAGAACATCACGAGACAATGCACCTTACAGACAATGGTGGGGAAAGAGATGCCAGAACATGACCTGAAGCTTTTCTGAAAATTGGAATCCGAGATAAAAGTGGGGAAAAACAGAGAGAAAGCCAAACAAGAATATACACGAGTATGATTACTTTCTACAAAAAATTTGGGAGCTGAGAATCCAGTCTCTGCTGCAACTCCTTGATCTTAATGGACAGCTCCGTCTTCTGCTCCTTGTAGCTTTGTAGAAGGTATTCCTTTCCGTCTATCACTTCCTTTAACTCGCTTACTTCCCTTCTCAGCACCTCAATTTTCTCTCCATCTCCTCTTCCTGTCTCTGAAGAATCCATATTGCTATCTACATCTGGATGCCCATTCGCAATTCCATTCCTCCCCTCAGAAGGTCGTATAGAGATGGCAGAGGGCTTATCATAAGGGCCCACCACTTGCCCTACACAATGATCTGCAATTGCCTTTCGTAATCTCTGGATTTCCCTTTCTGAATCAAACAGATCCCTGTTTGCAGCATCCAGCAATGACTGCAGATTGGTATAATGAGAAAGCTGAGTGGTCAGAGAATTCTGCAGTTCTGCAATCTGATCTTGCAACTCCAATATCATACCATCTCTTGCCTTCAGTTGCTGCCTCAGTTTTTGTATCACTTCTCGCTTGCTCAAGATGTCTGAACCAGAATCTGAGACACATGGAGAGCCGAAGCTGTTTGAGTGATGAAAAGGTTTCTGTGGTAGCTCGAGATGGTCAGGAGAGGATGCCCAGTGCACCCCATTCTCCTTGTTATATTCAGGAGCAGAAATCGTCACCAGAGAGAGTGCCATTTTAGGTTCGGTAAGCATCTGCCCGTTCTGTTTCTGTCTAGTCTCCATCATACCTTTGTTTCCTGTTGATCAAAACCCATCAAAGATAAACATGGATTACTTTATACCACTTCAAAATCTATCAGGGTTCCAGAAAAGGTCTTTTATTTTATTTTACAAGTTATGGCTTTCCCCGAGGATTGAAAGCAATACAATCCAACTTGGTTAAAATATACATTCTCTTAGAAAGTTAGTGTTATAAGATAAACACAATTATATGCATATGTACTTGCACGCGCACACACACACACCAGCACTAAAATTTAAAAAGCACCAAGACGATGATGTGCTGTAAATACGAGTAAAGACAAGATTAAAGCGGGAAAAGACATTATGTCAATTTTGAGTTTTCCACAAAAGAGAGTATAACTCTTGACTTTCTTGACATCAAAAGTAAAAGAAAACTAAAGAATCCAACAAATGTAAATTCAACACAAAACAAATACATTGAACCACTATCCATCTGCAGGTCAATCACTTCACCATATCATGGTATAAGACATCTATCAGTTGGAAAGGTAGTCAAGAATAATATTCAGTGCAAAACTCAAAATTTTAAAGCATTTCTGGCTGGCCAAAATAAGCTTAGGATTGAGTAACTAAGAAGTTCCCACCTGACATACAATTGAAGCAACCGTCATCATCTCGCGAAATACAGTAAACATCTGAATGTAAGCGGAAATTCCCTGGCTTCCTCTCTGTAGATTTTCTGCTTCCTGCATTGTTAATCCTAGTTTAGAAGAAGATCCATTTGAAAAAGAAAACTAAGTAATGTTTACATATTACAAGACCTATCGAGCCATTGCTATTATTTTCCATTTGCTTTGCGTCAAGAACCTGCTTGAGCTTGTATCCCAAGCGCATTGATAATGTACTTAACAATGCACAACCTGCAATAAGGATCCAATTTGGCCCTTCTCCCTGAATTTTTTTTGACATCTGTGCTCTAGGCACCTCATTGGTTCTTGATTTCATTTCAAGAGCTGTTATAGTGATTGATGTTAACAATCTGGAGCATCCAAGTATGACCTACATTCAAATGCACCAGAATTCAATTGCTATAGAACTGACAGACATAATAGGTTAAACTAGGGGTGTGAAAAAAAAAAGTTTTTTCGGTAAATAGGTAAACCGGACCGGTTCGGACCAACCGGTTCGGTATATATTAAAACCTGTTCAGTATCGGTAAAGTCAACCGGTACGTACCGCTTTTCCGGGACCGGTAACGGGATAAGGAATTAAGGATTTAAACCATCAATATTTACCGGACCAAACCGGTTTACCGGTTTAATTAAAAAAAAATTACACGGGTCTTGTTAATAAAGGAGGAGAAGAGAGAAGATTAAGATTCCGAAAAGTGGTTATCATGGGCTACGAGCAGGGCTTTGAGGATACCAGAGTTTCCGGCCAAATTGGTGGTGGCTTTGATAAGATCTGTTACAATATTTGTAAGTTTTCTCTTTCATGATTACGATTGATGATATATATATATATATATAACTATATCTCTTCTTAATATAGTATCTCACTACATTTCAAAAACGAAACTCAAAATCAAATCAAAACAAAATCCACGAGATCTTCACCATATATCAGTACCCAACTTATATACCCATGACTAGATAAATAGCTTATGAATTTGATTCCAAATTTCTGAATTTCTAGCTTACCCAAAACCTGATCACCAAGAACCCAGAACCCAAAATTGATAGTTTCTCTTCAAAAAGTCAATCAAACCCAAATAGCAGGTTTTGGGTTTTCTTGCCTCTGTTTTCATCATCGGACTACTGGATTTGGTTGGACAAATGAAAATGGGTACAAAATAGGTAAAAACCGGTATTGATTCGGTACCGGACCGGTTAGCCGGTCCGGTATACCGGTTCAATCGGTACCGATATCGGTACTTAATTTCGGATAGATTCGGTAACCAGTTCGGTACAGTAATTTACGAACACCCCTAGGCTAAACTGCATCAATAAAAGAAATTTTTTAGCGGCTTTAATTGCCAGTGAAAAGTTTCTGCACATAGTGCAAAAGTATCAGAACTTAATAACAACCACATTTAGCTTTACAATAATTTACCTTGGAGGGGGATTTATAATGCCAAACACAACCGATCTGGAGCAGTACATAAAAAGATAAAGGAAAATATATTTAAAGAAGCGCTCAAATTTGGAAATTGGTTTGACTTCAAGTCGGAGGCCACTTGCTAAGTCAATTTTATGCACAGCGGAGTCCATTGTAACATTTATCATTAAATTAATTTCATTTAAATATATGGTTTCTAAATACTAGTAATAAAACAGATATGGTTTCGTATGTTTCTAGAGCTAAGGCCATTTTGGGACTGATAATATTCCATATTAAGTATCGTAATGCTTCTATTCAATAGAGATCAGTTTCAAGATAAACTAGTAACACTTTTTTGCAGTTATTCGATGAAATTTCAACTGTAGTTGTGATGAACATGAGATGTTGGTCTGATGTCTGAGTATAGCACTTCTCCTACATCATGTTCTCAAGAACAGGGTCATTACTCATGATCTCAAACAAACAGACCTCTGAGCTAACACAGTGCAAACACACAGTATTCAAAATATTAATTGAATTCTTATTATTAGATTTCATACAGAGAGAATTTTAATTGAATGAACATAATATGCATGGCTAATTTGTTTTAATTTTTCTTAATATTCGTGACTATTCAAACAAAGTTGAGACAAAACTGTGAACAAAGAATAGATGAGCAATGTGATGCAGGACAAAGTGTAGAATGTTTATGTACTAACACTATTTTGGAATTATTAGTGTATAATATTAGTAATATTTTCATAATAGATAGCATTAGCATATAAATCATTATACTAATTATTAGTGTATAATATTAGTATTATTTTTACTTTTTATAGTTAGAAAAACTACGAAGAATCCCTAGAAGAATCCATGAATTCAGGTAATTCTTCGGGATTCGGAGATTCGCCAACTACAAAAGAATCCTTGCTTCTGAGCTTCTACCCAAGTAAGTTTTGGTCTCCCTCTCCCTCTTTTTGTTTCCTCTAGTTGTAGCAAATTACTCTTCCTCTCCAGTGCATCTAAGGTCTACGCTCAATGAGTCCAAACTCCTTCATCTTCTCTTCAATCAGTGTCACCTCCACTAGAGTTGCACAAAAAGTCTGGCCCCAATGTCTGGCCTGGGCCTGGCTTGAAAAAGCTCAGTCTGCAGGCATCCAACAGGTAGCAGTTTTGAGCCCAATTCCCGGCCTGGCCTGGCCTGGAAAAAGCCTGGGTCTGGGAATCTCACTCTCCATATCCCCATCTCTAGATGAATACTTGCAAACCAACTAACACCGTTAGTGATAAAATTGGTCAACAGATATCAGGGAAATCTTATTCTCACACATACCGGGTACTATCTTCTCGAATCGTGATATGAGAACTAAATTCCTTGTGCATTCTCACATAGGTAACGTGTAAGACCCCAACTTTTATGAATAAAGATGAATTTTCTATAATTATCATTTTTAAATATTATGGAATGAATTTGATATAATGTTATAGTTGTGGGTAATATTTAGAAATTTTGTAAAGTACGCAAGTTGTTTATAATATTCGATTGATCGGGGAATATTCGTTTTAACAAGGAATATTCGTACGACAGCACAATCATTGGTGGAACCCACAACGGAATTATTGTCGGATTGAGAAAACGACAAAAAAAATATATTTTATGAAAATAACGGCGGAAGTTTTACCGTTAACTGTTGAAACACCCAGTGTTAAAAGTACAGGAATACGCGTAGTTGCATAGTAGCACACGGTATTGATTATTGATGCCTACGTGAGAAGTCACTCAGTTTTGTTCAATTATTGTTTCAGTAATTGCTGCATAGTATCTCACGTTATTTGATTCAATTATTGTCAATATTTTATATATTATTAAATCAATAATTGATATAATAAAGTTGTTAATATTATTATTCGCATTATTAACGATGTCTAGAAGTTCTGCCAAAGAGGGGTTTGGTCACCTAATTGCGCGCCAATAGGGAGAAATCCTTATTGAAAAGCCCCCTCTTTTCTGGTAACGACTTGGTCGATTAATAGTGTGAATTATGATAATGATGATGAAGTTTTGTTTTATTAGTATTATTAATGTAATAAAACAGAAAAACTTTTTATATAAAATAAAATACTTTTATAAAGTTATTCGTTTTATTAGGCAAATAGTAAAATCTTTTTATATAAAACAGAATATTTTTATAAAGTTATCTGTTTTATTAGACAATAATTAGAATACATTATATTTTATTATGCATAGTGTTTGTATAGTGTCTGCATAGTGTTTGTATAGTAAAATCTTTTTATATAAAACAGAATACTTTTATAAAGTTATTTGTTTTATTAGATTATAAATAAAATATATTATATTTTATTGTAAACCAATCTGGACCGTCCGTTTAAAAGTAAATCAATCTGGACCGTTCATGGATTGGTTACTATTCAGTTCATTCTTCTTTAAATAGAAGCTCATTCCTTCATTATTTCTTATGAATTCACTGAAACTCTAGAGAGAGAAACTATAGAGAGAATTCTTCTTCTATAATCTTGAGTGATTTCTTTAGCGTTTAAAAAAGTTTTGAGCTTAGTGCAAGTTTCTTCAAGTATATCCCCGCCCTACCGTCGGAGTACTCTTCTTTATAAGGTAAGGGGTATTATTTTTTTTTCATATTCATGAAGAGAACTTCTTTTATTCCATTCTTTATTATTCAGTTGGAATAACCTGTATACGCAGTATACCCTATATTTGGTGAAATTCTTCTGTTATTCCATTATTTATTATTCTGCTGGAATAACCTGTCTATGCGAAGTATCGCATACATGGTGAAATTCTGTTGTTATTTCATTCTTTATTATTTTGTTGGAATATCATGTCTGTACGTTTTACGCCGGACCTGGTTCCGTCTTTATTATTTTGTTGGAATATCATGTCTGTGCGTTATTTCTTTTGTTATTCCATTCTTTATTATACTCAGTTGGTTAAAGTTTTGACTTCTATACTCCATAAAATTAGTGGAATATCCTTGATATTTGCGCTTCATCTAGTATCTTTTCATGAAAATATTCTTCTGAGCATTCTTAAATTTTACTCTACAAAGAAGTATCATGTTGACAATTTGGATGTTATTAGTTCCTGAATAAATTAATTTTTGAACTTGTTTTATTAAACTCTTATATCATTGTCATCATCCTCATGTTTATATTTTTTTTTTGAAAGTCATCTGTGGCCTGTAGTGCATAGATAGACTTGGTATGATTATGACCAGAGATTATTCGGTGTAATCATGACCGTAATGTTACAAATGATGTGGTAAAAGTCCTCATTGGCCCGTACTGCATTGATGGACAGTTGTTGACATGATCATGATCATTGATGAATACACGAATATCCTTGGCCCGTAGTGCATGGATAATTTGTGGTTGTGATACTAATGAATATTCTTGGCCGTAGTGCAGGGATGATGTGGTTTATTTATTAAGCTGAGTCCCAGCGATAAAAGTAATGAAAAACTTTTTAAATCATAAAAGATAGTAGATTTTATTCTCTACTTGACTCTTTTAATGGATTGTATGTTCCGCTGCAGTTAAACTTGATGTCTATTGTATTTTATCAGTTTAACATTGTTGAAGACTAATGATAATTTATTCTGCATTATCTTAGTCATAATATTTTTTTACTGGGCTAGTTGAGCTCAACCTTTATTTCACTGTTCTCTTCAGGAAATGAGAACGTAACCGGGACTAGTCGTGGAACGGAGTGACGGTCCAGATGATAGTATTAGTAGTCCTCACTATTCTGTTAAATAGTGTGACAATAAATGTAATGAGGACTTATTCTGAGAGTGGATATTGTCTAGAAGACAATATTTGTATTAAAACTCACAAATCTCTTGTTGTATATTAAAGATTGTATTTGTATTCTGTACCATGTATTTGGCGACTCAGAATAAGTGATGTATACTTATTTTGGGGGCGTCACATAACGTTCCTCTTACCCTATTTCTTTTTGAGTATCCAGTCGATCAGCGTTTATAGAACCTAGGACCAATCCACATACCTACTTCTTATTCGCGAAAATATTCAGATTTTATCACACTTGACATCCATTTAGTTTCTTATAATATATAGAGCAGATACATTTGATCCCCTTTGTCATTTACCCCTAACCCCCAGCTGCTTTAAAACCTGCATTCCACATGATTCAAGCCAAAACGCAAATATTAAGCCTGTGCTACCTCCATTAATAGTCTATAAAATTAGTCTCTAATGTCCTCATAATATCCAGTAAAACGGAATGCAACTTTCTGACAAACAAGGAATGCGCCCCAAGGAACGTCCAGAATGAACCATAAGCCTCATTTTGCATAATCACTAGATAAAACAAACGTTTTAGTTTTCAAAGTAAAATCACAGACCTCCACATGGAGGAGTTAGAATGTAACAGAAATTAGAACACAGTCATTTATAACGCAAAAAGTACAATATTCCCAACAAGCTCTATACATAATACAAACAAAAGGCAAAATAGGAAATGAAACAAAAACCAACAGTAACAACTAAAAGAAATAACCATTTCAGAAAAACAGAAACATTAAATTGATGAGATGCTACTTACCTGAGTAATTATAACAGAGAAATCGAGCAGTGATGCAGCTGCCGGCAGCAGCAATGGACACAAAACATGTGATTGAAATAATCGGGTGGAGTATTTAGTTTTAGGCTTATACTTAGGGTTAGAGTTTTTTCTTCGTAACAAACTTGGACAGAGAAAGGGAAAGAGACTGTGTAAAGTGGTGAGAGAGAAGAGAGAGAGGCGGTGGAAGGGTGAGGTGACTCAGGTCCCGCCCGATGAGCAGAGAATTTCTCTCTGTTTTTTTGGTTAAAAATTAAGAAAAAGGGAAGGGGAAAAAATAAAGTTGGGAGATTACTTTATTTTTTAACTTCTAACAATAAAATAAATAAAAGTATTACAACTAGACCATATAATTTGGAAAGTAATATTTTTAAATGTGTTTTGATATTTGCAACTCATATAAAAAAGAAATATCAAAATATCAAAAATACTAAAAATATAAGTTCCCTATACTTTTAGTCAATGTTTATGCGATAAGATTATTTTATTTAAACTTTCGACAGTAAAAAAGTTAAAATTTTCTAAGTATACTATTTCACTTTTGGTCTAATTTAAGTTACTTTTAAATCAGACCAAATAATTTGAATAACTGAAACAAAATAAGTTGGTTAATTATTTTTATTTCTTTAAGTTGGGTAAGATTTGGAATTATATTTTTTTTTTTGAAAAATAGGTCCAAATCGATTAATTGTTTTTCGACTCATATTTCATTTCAAATTCAAATTAAAAGTTATTTCCACCTCAAATTCAGAAATTTTTGATTCAAAAAAATAATATTCAATGATTATGTATACACCCCACCCCCACTCCCACTCCCACTCCCACTCCCACTCCCACTCCCATTCCTCTCAAAAAAATAATATTTACTGTTTATTTATAAACCTCCCCACCCCACTTCCCTCTTCCTAAAAAAAATAATATTTACTGATTATGTATATACTCCTATCCCACCTACCCTCACCCCTTAAACAAATTTATAAATACACCCCCACCCCCCACTATTCACTCCAAAAAATATATTTACTGATTATATATACACCCCCATTCCTACCCCATCCCACCCCCACTCCCCCCAAAAAAAATTAATTTAATATTCAATGATTATGAATACATCACCACTCCCACTCCAAAAAAAATATATTCAATAATTCTTAAATTAAACTATAACCATATTTTATAAATCAAAACTAACCAATAACTATATTTTGTCAGGTTTACTTTAAAACTAATGAAACAAAAGTTTGTTCAGTCATAACACTCGTCAGTTTGGGATGGAAAAGAAAAAAAATAAAAAATATAGAAAAGAATATAAATTAATAAAAAAACTATATTGTTACTAAGTTTAAAATAACAAAAATTAAGTTTCATATATTTAAGTTACTAACTTACCTTTAAATTAGTGTTACTATTTTTATAAACTAGAGAGTATAATAGAAATTATAAAATATTATTTAATTTTCTGTTCAAATTCGTCCACTTTTGGACGAAAATTTCAATTTGACAAGAAAAATAATTAAATTTTCCGTTCTTTTCTTCATATTGAATATACACCTAACTTTTCATAAATCTTATGTTACGATTGGATTGAAGTAATAAATGTGAGAATGAAATGAAAAAAAAAATTGTGTTTGTTTGCGATTGGAATGGATTGAAATATTAGTTTTCAATTTTCGACTGAAATTTAACATTATTGCCCAAGATTTTATGCCCAAAGACTTAGGAGTAGTTTTTTTCTATCATTGAGTAATGAGGGTCTTGGGGAAGGGAGAGCGTGAAATAATTCATTTCAACTAGAATAAAATGAATCATTCCGATCTTCATTCTATTCTTTCGATTCAAAGGTTTTAAGTAAAAATATCAAAAACAATAATAATAATAATAATAATATTTCTATAAAAAAAAAATTCAAAATAACCCAGCCTCTGAGCCCTTAAAAGCTCCGTCCTGTTCGGCCATCCTCTGTATGATTGTAACAAAATAAATATATAATAAGGTGGTGTTTGATAAAATTGAGTGTTAAGACCTGAACAGTTTAAATATCTGAATAATATAGAGCATCTGTCCAGAATTGTGTCTGAATGAAAAAATATCGTTTGATAATTAATTTTTTCAAAATGTCTGAATAACATTATTTTACCATTTTAACCGTCATAATACAACCCCTACACTGTAATCCAGTAAAACCCAATTAAGAAAACATAAGCAGAACCCATTTATAAAATCTTCAGTACATAAATACATACACAAATAATTATATAACATAAAAGATAAAAAGCAACAATCGAAGATCAAAGTCGAATTGAGAAGATTTAATTAATGGTCTTGTATTAATTTGGTGATTATATAGATAGAATTGAGAAGATTGATATTTTAGGCTTCAGTGAATTATTTAATATTTTATTCAGGTACGGATTTCGTACTTCGTTTCTTGATTGTAGATCTATTCTCTATATCAATTATGTAATATCTTGTTATTTGTTTTGAGTATTTATTGGTTGGGGTCGTCCTTCGTATACTTTCGTTCACATTTGAGAGTATTTAGATCGTCGGTATCTTGTGATAATTAAGTATGTTCGTATTTGAAATAACTCGATGTCGTTTGGAGATGGTCATGTAAGGGCCTGTTTGATACGGTATGAATGGCTCTGAATATGAACGATTCAGCCATTCAGCCCGTTTACTTATAACTTTTAAAATCTGATTTGGGCTGAATTTGTCTGACCGAATCTGTTAAAAAAATTGGCTGAATGGGCTGAATAATCATTTTTTACCCAAATAGCCTTCCATCTCTCGCTGCACTCTTCCGCATCTCCGTCGGCGCTCTCTTCCGCATCTCCATCGGCATCTGCATCGGTGTTCTCTGCTTGAAGGTATATTTCTATTCTTTTGCCTTTCAAAATTTTGTTTCTTCACCTTGAATGTTTCAATCTGAAGGTATATATTTGTACGATCTTATGTTTTGGTTTCTTCTATTTTTTCTTTTTTCATGTCTGGTCCCCCAGCTATACCTCTGTTCGTGAAAAATGGTGATTATGGTTTCTTTGGTTTTTTTTAGTTTGTATGATGTTGACTGTAGAGTTATTTTCTTCCTTTTCCCTCACTTTTCTGTCGGCAATTTTGCATTATAGGAAGCCAAATTTTTTTTTCTGCCGTGTGATTTCATATCTTTATCAGTTGAGATGGCATTTACTGCTGGACATGTTAGGTGCAGTTCACCCTTTTGGGATGAGATTATACACCCTAAAGACCCTTGTAACTTTCTGTGATATTGCAATCATTTGATGGCTGAGGTCTGTAATTTTTATGTCATAATCTTCATTCATGGTGCATAGCCTTGCTGTAATTTTCATGTCATAATTTAAAGAGAACGACATCAATAGCAAATATTCTTCCTGTGGGACATTAAGGTGGAAAATTTATCCCATCACACTAATTTGAATTCAAAATCACAAGCATTGAAGTCTAGTAATCCAGATAATCTGCATAGACCCTGCAGTTGGAGGAGGGGAAATTGACAAGTCTTTGATTTCATCTTGACTTGCAATTTCCATTTTTCTTAGCAGGACACTGAAAATTAAAGCTAGGTAGTATTTGAGTTGTGTTCTTTAAAAAAGTTCATGGTAATTATTTTTAATGTAATTGAATCACAACCATAATTGCATACAGAAAAAGGACTAGTTATATTAGTTTAGTTATCACACACCTTTGGCACCACAATCACATTAATTTCATCTTTCTCTCCCATTAACTTCATTTCCAGAAGTTCTGTAATGTGCTTGAGTTATTTTTAGTACTTGTTATTTTCTTTACTAAATTCTCACACCTTTTTTGTTCTTTGGCATGCCATTTGTGGCATTATCTAGTTGCTGTGTTGTAGAGAGGTGATTAGAAGGATATCCGTCTAATCAGATTTCAGCAGTGTGCATGTTTAGCCATTCTTTAGGCATTATGAATACATAGAATGTATGGATGATTAGCAATTGTTATATGAATCTTAACTTGTTATGAGAATGAGTGACATCCCACGTGTACTTGGTAACTTTTAGATTTACGTATCTGGATTGAAGGCCGTCCTTCATGGAGAATATTTGTATTTTTCCACTTGTATATTTTTAAGGACCTCTTGTTCTCCCTTGTATTTTCTTTTCTCTCATAAATTTTATTGTTTCATATAAACAGAATATGTTACCATCCCTGTCCCTGTTAGTAATCTTTCAATTTCTTTGTGCCCTTCTTCATTAGTTGAAGTTGTGTTCTGAACTCATATGTCTTTATTATCTTTCACTAGTAAGTGAAGTTGTCAAAGATGATGAGAATGAAGGTTGGTCACGCAAGTTAGGATTTCTAGTCTAGTTAAATATTTACTAAATGGAATGTTTTTAGTTAAAACTTTAATATGTTGTATGGATCGATGGCTATTTTGGGTGCAAAGGGTTAAATTTTTGATTTTTGGCCATAACTTTTGTATGAACTTGTTACTTTTGGTATATATTTATTTAGTAACTTATTATATGTGCTTATTGTTTTGAGGGATCATGATTTGTTGAACTTGACATATGGGCATTATGCGAGTTTCATTATATCACAAACATATTTTTCTTAATATTTTTGCTATCACTGTTTTTGGAAATAGGTCAAGCATGACTACTGAATATCAACTTTATGCTTAATCATTATGTATTGTTACTTGAAACGAATTCGTTCAACAAACATACCAAGAATTAGAGATAACACTTCAATCTTGAGTGGACATGCTTATACATTGGAGTTATTACATGGATCAAGTATGCAATGTCAAGAATTATCTATTTTTATTTGTTATACAATGAATATTGTATTCAAATTTTTTTAAATACATCCAGACAAAATTATATACTTGTTCAGTATAGTTTAGAGGGGTAAAATAGTAAAATACTGTTATTCAGATATTTCAGACATATCAATTATCAAACAACTTTTTTCATTCAGATTCAGATTCAAATTCAGCTCATTCAGATTCATTCAGTTTTTATCAAACAGCCCAAACCTTTTGATTTGAACTCATTTTGGCTTACATTTTGCAGTTTGATCATTAGGGTATACTTGAGTTAACCACATGTAGGATACAACATGCATGTCCTCTTGACGTAAGGACATGACACCTTCTGTGGCAGTGCGATCAGTTCACGGCGTATCCTTTTGTATGATCTGGGTATGAACTTTGAACATTTAATATATTTGTTCAGGATACGTATGAGTCGACCCAATATTTGATTTGATTTGATTTGTTTGGCGGATTAATGATGTACGTGTCGTGCGCACTATCCGGTTTTATTTGCATAAATCATAGTACCGATGTAATTTGTTAGCCTTTGACTATTTGTATTTAACTCGGTATAAAATTGTTACCTTATAAACATTTGATTCAGCCTTACGTATGTGACTGGTGATATTCAATCTACGTAGAAATATTTTGAGATCTATTCCAGAATATGTGACATTCCTTCTCTTTTGACAAAGGGGGTGTTACACGAGCCAAGTTGGATTTTAATGTCAATCAACTTTAGGTTCAATATTTTGTAAACAACTCTCAACTAATTGACAAAAATATACAAGAAATTAAGACATTGATGTCTCATTCAAATCTGCACATATATAAACACGAACAGAACACAAGCACAAAAATTGCAGTGTTTCCATAAATTCAACAAAGAGAGTGATAGTATCCTGATTTCAAGCAGTTTTGAAATGAGCAATCCATTTGAAAAATTTACAAAAACTAATTGTATTAATATAGCATAGAGTTGCATTTCACATGATACACGTATTACACAAATTTAACTCTTAGCTATACAAATCAACTTGTTTTTATTCAGGTTAATTGCGTATCGAACCTCGAAGTATACATTGTTTTGAACTTGGGACCCCTATTTTCAAAAGCTCTCATCCTGCTACCCCAACTTTGACTAGAAAGCTGACATGTGTGTGGGGCATGGTAGACTGACCGTATTTGACTCCTTTTGAAGTACCAAATTCGTATAAATCTTAATTATACAAATGTGAAAGTATAAATACATTAAATTAACCTAAGTAAAATAATTAAACCACACTAATTAACCCAATATTATGAAACCCATTTATTTCTAAATCTTCATCTTTATCTTCTCTCTTCACACCCTCAAAGCTCTCCCTCACAACCACATTGCATGCCCAAAACTTCAGATCCATCTATGTTCTGAATCACTAAGATGAGCTCAAATTAATACGGCTGGATAGAAATATATTATCTTGGATTTGGCTAGAATCTAAATCCGATATAAATTACAAACCAAGAGCATCAATAATTCCCAAAACCACATCACAAATATGCTTAAAACCATCCTCTCTTATTGCAACCTCTGTGGGATAAACCAGCTTCGGATATCGCTTAAATGCATTGTGACAGGCATTAGGATAATCAGCAGCTGCCATAACATTAACATATGCATAATCATATACCTCATTTGCCAAATCTTGAAGTGAAGATTTCAGAGCCTCCCTTGCATATGAATACTCGTCTGCACATTCCTTAAGAACCTTTTTCATCAGTGCATTGTTTGTACTAGTATTTTTTGCTGATGACAATTGGGAGGATAAGTAAGAATTTGTGGAAGTGGCATTAGCTATGCCAATGCTAACCATTATAACTGCCAATCCTTTCGTATCGGCATTTGGGCTAGCCGAATCGGATTTGAGGGAGGATACACAGAGGTCATAGTATTTTGTGGTCTTGCAAGTTTTTTGGATCAAATCAGTGTCTCCATTCACTAAGGGGATTTGTTTGTGGAGGAATTGAGTAGATGAAAAAAATGTGAGAAGAAGAAGTAACAAAAAATGATGATGATTACCCATTAGATAGAGTGATATGGGAGCAAAATGATAGTCCTTCAAGCTTGGGAAGAAAATAAGATAACTTTTTGAACACTTGCTTAATATAGTTGTATCCCCAATGTCCCGAAATGAGAGTCCGGTTCAAATTTTTTCCCGATATGATTATAATCTTTAAATGAGTTGGGTGATTAACTGAAAATTTAACAATAATTTCAACTTTTTTTAAAATGGGACTCTTATATTGGGACAAAGGGAACATTTTGAAGCCTTGCCGGTGTATCATGGACTTAAGATTGTGTTGTTAATATGTACTAGTAATCTTAGTATGAATGGGTACCACATTTTTTTAATCTAGTGAAGCTAAGCCAGCGAAGACTTTTCGTAATTAATATTCTTACTCTAAGTTTGAATTGAAGGAATGGAATGAAGAGTGAAATAATTCATTCCATTCTAGTTGGAACGAGTTATTCCATATGTTCTCCCTCCCCTAAGGAACTAAACACAATTTTTTTTTTCATTCTAATCACAACCAAACACATTTTTTTTTCATTCCATATGAATAAGTCATTTCATTCTCACATTTATTACTCCAATTCAAAAGTAGTATTAAGGTTTCTACAGTCACTACTATGTAATAAGATGATTTGTTTGTGTAGACTCGTAAATGTACATAGCCTATGATCGTAGAGTTAAGTCACTCTACGATCTGAGGATTCATTATACGTAGAGCGACTACTTTACTATCAGTCAGTGACTACATTATGATCGAAGAGAGACTTAATTCTACGATCGTAGATTGTGTAAATTTAGAATGTGCACAGATGTGCACCTCCATTTTTTCCATATATATTTAACGAGTTTTCTGGTGTAATTTATTCCAATGTGGTCCTATAAACTAAGTCTCAACCGTTGGAAGCTAGCCAACAACCAAAATGAGTTCACGAGTAGTTCTATCCAGTGCCATTTGAGTACTGAAAATATATTATTTCCACACAAGGATGTGGATGAATTGTGGACCATCCAATTATAGATTCTGATGGACTTAAAAAATATATATATCAGCTGGAATTTCAAGCAAATTGATCTTTGGAAATTTCCTCGATGCACAGTTTTCATGTTTGGACTTATTTTATGAAGTTCTAGCCACACAAACTTTTTTCTCTATGTTCAATAAATGAGTGAGAAAGATAATGGTTATATACTAACATTTGATTCTCTACCATGAACACTCCATGTTCACAATCTAGATAATTTTTTTTACAAGTAGTGTATCAATGGGTCAGGATTATGTAAGGACTCCATTACTTTGTTAAAATGCGGACTTTTTTTTTGTTTGTTTTTTTTGGTTTTTTTTTTAAAATAACTAAAAAAAAGTTTAATATTTTATGGAATTGAAATTTTTTCATAATACAGTGTTTTGGATGTGATTTGGATACGTATAACAAAACAGGTTTGTACAGTCTGTGCAGACTATACCACCATTTTTTAGTATAAGTATTCAAATCACGCCCAAAACAATATATTATGGAAAAATATCAGTTCCATAAAATATTAAATATTTTTTTAGTTGTTTTAAAAAAAATAAAAAAAAAGTCCGCATTTTAATAAACTAAGGGAACCCTCACCTGATCGGATCTGGTATATCAATAACATCGATCACCTCAAAGTTTTATCTTTTTGTATAAGCGAGTTTAATTTTACTGTATAATCGAATTAAATAAAAGTACATGTTTACAATATGCATATCCAAAGAAACTGGCGAAATACAATAGTCCGCAGATTAGCAAATTGAATAAATTATAGTCCATGTGCTCCAAAATTAGAGGTATATTTTTATATTTTAATCTCTTTTAAAATTAGAGATAAATTTTTATTTAAAGACTATAAAATGACATGATGTTCTTAATCTGTCATTATTTTGTTACTATCATTTACAATATCAAACTACCACAACCGAAGAACATAAAATTATCTTAAGATGAGTGTATTCAGTTAAGATTTTTAAAAAGACTTTTTTTAAGTGAAACTTTTGTAGAATTTGTGGATTTTATTGACTTTTAAAGACTTTTATAAAATGACTTTTATAAATTCTATGAAAGTAAATAACAGACTTTTATAAACTTTTTATCAAGATTGTGATAGACTATTTTATACTTCTAATATATAAAATTGAAAGATTATTAGATTTAAGATTAAAGTTTTGTTACACAGTTAAATTATTTATTATATTTTTAGTGCATATATTATAAATAATAATTCACTGCTTATGATAACAACTTTCAGAAAATATATTATACAAAAATTTCAAGTTCTGACAATATTATTTTATCTAAGCATTAGAATACATATATATTATAATATATTTATTACATGGCTTCTGATCATTCAATTAGTGGCTCCATGTAACGACCCCAAAATAGGTCCATTCAATCCAACCCATTCTGAGTCGCCAAATACATGATACAGAAAACAACTACAACTTTATTACAACAATTGTCGTGCAAAATACAACAACACATATACTGTGAGTTTGGATACAAATATATACCAAATGTGACACATGTCCCAACCGTGGACAATATCTCACAGTGACACCTTACATAAAGGTATAGTCAAAAACTGTTTTAGAAACTAAAATCTTTGGGAAGTGCTCAAGGAAACTTTTGTACATGGGAGGTCATGCTTCTAGGTTATGATAGATATCATATGGCCACAGAATTATCCTTGGTTGACCCAATATACCCCAAAGAAAAACGAGAAGATTACTATCATATTCTTCCCAATGGTGAGTCTTCTCTTGATTTATCATTATCTTCACTGTCTCAAATTGAGAATTATACTTCAAACAAACACCAAGATTATATAGGTAGTGCTCGTAAATATACTCAGCAAGTGGATGAGCACAACTCTGTCTTATGATGACACGAGGTTGTATGTCATTAGACATCTTGTATGAAAGTGGCAAAACACCCTTCCAACGTTGGGTTCGCCTCTCCCTATATGATTCACCAAATATAACTACTAAAAGATGTATACAACACACTTGTCTATACTGTTTAGGGAGAACTTCACAGTTAGAGACCACCGTTCTATTCCCTTGTTACCCCTGCTCGACCCAGCTACACTCTTATTACCTGAAAGGAATTGTAAAGTAAAAGAGTGAGCACAACTAGCTCAGTAAAGAATATCATGACTAAAGATAATTAAATTATCAATAGCCTTCATCAATAATAAATCAAAGATTTAGAACATATGGTAGATGATAAAAATTTCAACCATAGTTGCAGTGGAACGAGCAATCCATTAGAAGAGTCAAATAGACTATAAAGTCTATTATCTTCTCCATGTTAAAAAATCCACCAACAATATTTTATCTATGTAACATCAATCAACAATTCTTGTCCACAATCATATGAATAACTCATAATCATAATTGTAGTTCTAAATTCCTCTTCTCATCCAGGACGAAGATAATTTTCATCACCTATCTTTACCTGAAACATCAAAGATCATGGTTACACCAAATCACATTTCCTGTTCGTAATCATACTAATAATTTCATATTTGCACTACGACTAAAGATATTCATTTGTATCACCAGTTGGTCATGTTCATCTCAACACATGTTCATCTTTGCACTACTGGCTAAAGATATTCAACAACATGTCATCTTTGCACTACAGGCCAAAGATATTCATCAACAATTCATCTTTGCACTACAGGCCAAAGATATTCATCAACAATTCATATTTGCACTACAGGCCAAAGATATTCCTCAACAGTTCATATTTACACTACAGGCCAAATATATTATCATCTCAAAGAAATATATAATCATTTCAGAATTTATATAAACAATAATTATAACCATGTTGATCAATTCACCTTTGCACTTAAGCTAAAGATATTCAATTATAATTTCAATGACCATGATCATACCAGTCAACAATTCAACTTTGCACTATTGGCCAAAGAGAACCCATAGTCATGATCATACCAAAAATCTACCCATCTATACACTCAAGTCAAAGAGAAATATCATCATTAGGGTTATAGAAATGTTATATATGATAATAAAAATAATATGATCAACATATAGTTTTAATCTCAAGAGTAATATTCATAAATCAACTATAATTTGGTTAGAAAAAGAAACCAATTTTATCGTGAATAGTACCCGTGAATAGTAACTCGTGAATAGTAACTCATGAATAGTAACTCGTGAATAGTAACTCGTGAATAATAACTCGTGAATAGTAACTCATGAATAGTAAACCCGACACAAAAAGGTAGAAATTCCACAATAAAATCCATACCAATATTTCGGTATAATGATATTGAAAGAATAATATTTCTTAAGCTTATAAACAATTTATTTTAATTGTTTACACTTTACTAAATAATGCATTTAATCATTCTAAAATGCCAAACTCATAAGATTTCATCACCAATAATCAAAACCCTCATCAAAAATCTGCATATACCTCATATAGGATTCTCAAGCCATAAAATCCTATTTTCTAATTTTTTTTCTTCACATAACATATTTAACTCATTTATTCATAATTAGTCCATTTTCATGAAAAATACCAAATCAGTTCCAAAAATATTTCTTTTCTGAGATTTAGCAGAATATAGTCCCATATTGAACATATATTTTTCTCGGAATTTTTAAAATTCATTAACTATTTTTCACCTGGTTAAAACTGCCGAATAGTTAGACATTTATCATAAATTGTACTTTTGTCCAAAAATTCCAAAATTTACAAATATATTGATGTTATATAGATGTACTCCCAATAAAAATTTTACCAATTTTGGAGTTAACCACAAGGAGTTATAAGGGGTTACTTTTAAAATAGTCTTTTCCCGTAAAATTCATAAATCTTAATCTATACATCCAATAATCGCCATTTTTGGACACAATCAATAAAACTCATCAAAATATCATTTCAAAATTTTCCAGAATTTTCTGAAGGACGAAAGAAGTACGAACTGAAAAACATAATAACCCTTAAAATCCCTTACCTCAAGAGAGCAGTACTTCGGATGAAAAACCGGAGGAAACTTCTACTAAATAGCAACTCTCAAAGTATCTAAATACTCTCAAAAATATGCTTGATAATATAGAGAGAAAGATAATTTGTTTCTGGTGTGATTTTCAATTATAACATAAGCACCTATTTATAGGAAAATGCTAGAACGCCAAAGGAGACTAAAATAATAAAATATATTATTTTCTTATTCTTTTTCAATTCTTACGTCTCCACCAACTAAGCAAGCCAACCTTGAACAAAAACTCCAGCAGCCCTCATGCATAATCAACACCAACCAAAGTGGGTCCCACCCATAAATTTAATAAAAATTATTTTATTCTCCGAAACTTCAACAATTCATAGAAAATAGACCGTTTATCAGAAAAATACGAATTTTATGTCCATTTTGCCTGAAATCGAATTCTCTACAACTTTGAAGAAGAAAGTTTTTCCAATTTCCAAACCAAAAATATCTGAAATCCACAAACGGGTGATTTTTAATACTTCCCTTCCGACAAAATACTGATAAAACATCTCGGCATTAATTCCTTCAATCATAACCACATAAAATAAATAAATCCATCATTTATATCAAATAAATATTTTATTATCATATAAATCAATAATTAATTATTCACAAATAATATTACAGAATCACATTTATGACAACCAGGCCGTTCTCAGGAAAGAGGGGCTTTCCAATAAGAATTTCTCCTTACTGGCGCGCAATTAGGTGGCCAAACCTCTCCTTGACAGAACATTCTAGACATTGCCAATAATGTTATCTAATAATATTATTCAAATAATACAAATTATTGATCTGATAATGAGAAATATTGTGCAGTGATAATTATTAAAACAACAATAATATAAAATATCAACGCAGCAATTATTGAATCAATAAAATAAAATATTGAACAGTAATTACTGTAACAATTATTGAGTAGTGCCTTCTTACATAAGAATCAATAATTCAAAAATACTGTGTAATACCGTGTGCTACTGTGCAACAACGCGTATTACTTTATTTTACCAACCGGGTATTCCAACAGTATTAATGGTAATGATTACGCCGTTATTTATAAAAACTTAATTTTATCGTTTTCCTCATCCGACAGTTATTCTGTTATGGGGCCCACAAATGGTTGCACCGGTTGTGACGCCCCCAAAATTAGGTATACATCACCTATCTTGGGTCGCCAGATACATGGTATAGAATTCAAATACAACCTACTAATACAACTGTCGTGTACAATACGACAAAACATAAACTGTGAGTTTGAATACAAATAATGTCTACTAGAGATCATACAAACTCAAAAGGAGTCCTCAATACAATTATTGTCACACTATTTCACAGAATAGTGAGGACTACTAATGCTATTCTCTGGATCGTCACTCCGTTCCCCGACTCGTCCCAGCTATATTCTCATTTCCTGAAGAGAACAGTGAAAGAAAGGGTGAGCTCAACTAGCCCAGTAAGAAATATTATGACTAAGATAATGCAGAATAAATTATCATTAGCCTTCAACAGTGTTAAACTGATAAAATATAATAAACATCAAGTTTAACTGCAGCGGAACCAACAATCCATTAAAAGAGTCAAGTAGAAAATAAAATCTACTATCTTTTATGATTTAAAAGGTTTTTCATCATCGTTATAGCTGAGACTCAGCTTAATAAATATTCCACATCATCGAATCACCCCTGCACTACGGCCAAGGATATTCTTTAGTATCACGACCACAATTATCCATGCACTACGGGCTAAAGATAATCGTGTTTTCATCAACGGTCCTGATCATGCCATAAAACAATTCATCTTTGCACTACGGCCAAAGAGAATCCATAGCCATAATCATACCAAAAACTGTCCATCAATGCATTACGGGCCAATGAGGACTTTTAATTTTTACATCATTTATAACATTACGGTCATGATTATACCGAATAATCCTTGGTCATAATCATACCAAGTCCATCTATGCACTACAGGCCACATATGACTTTCAAAAATATAAATATGAGGATGATGACAATGATATAAGAATTCAATAAAACAAGTTCAAGAATTATTTTATCCAGGAATTATTAACGTCCAAATTGTCAACACGATACTGTTTTGTGGTGTAAAATTCAAGAATACTCAGAAGAATATTTCCATAAAAAGATACTGGATGAAGCGCAATTATCAAGGATATTCCACTAATTTCATGGAGTATAGAAGTCAAAGTTTTATCCAACGGAGTAATACCGAATACAATAACAAAAGATATCACCATGCATGCGATAGAGACCACACAAACAGGTTATTCCCGCAGAATAATAATAACGGAAGCAGGTCAGGTGAAATTCACACCGACAGGATGTTCCAACAGAATAATAAATGCGGAATAGTAAATGATGGAACCAGGTCCGGCGTATAGCACAGACAGGATATTCCGACAGAATAATAAAGGCGGAATAATAAAAATGGAACCAGGTCCGGCGTATAGCACATACAAGATATTCCGACAGAATAGTAAAGACAGAATAATAGAAGAATGTCACCAAGTATAGGGTAGCCCACGTATACAGGTTATTCCAACAGAACAATAAAGAAATGGAATAACAGAAGTTCTCTTCTTGAATACAAAAGAATAATATCCCTTACGAGTACAACAAATAATATTCCCTACCTTAGAAGAACTGAATATTGGAAAAGTGAAGTAGCAGAATACTTTTCTTCTTTCTCTCTAGAGTTTCAGTGAATTCGTAAGAAATAATGAAGGAATGAGCTTTCTATTTATAGAAAAACTGAGGGTGGCTCTTAGTCTTAACGAAGGGTCAAAATGACTCTTGGTAATATTGAATAGACAACTACTATTTACGAAGGGGTAATTAACCCTTGGAACACCGAAGAGGCAGTTAACTAGGGACAACTACTATTGACGAAGGTAATTACTATTTACGAAGGTAATTACTATTTACGAAAGTAATTACTATTTACAAAAGTAATTACTATTTACGAAGGTAATTACTATTTACGAAGGTAATTACTATTTACGAAAGTAATTACTACTTACAAAAGAGACTCTTAGATGACGACATATGGCCCCCCATAAATAATTAAACTTATCACCAACGTCTAATAATAGACTCTTTATATACATCAAGGATTGAATAAAAATTACTAGAAATCATTTTATTTTTTAATCAACACATAAATAATCTTTCAACAATTATTAATCATTATAACTTGTCGTCTCAATTATTGTTTAAATAATATAACATATTATACAGATGATACTGTGACAATAATTGAATCAATAATATAAGAGATATGATGCAGCAATTACTGTAGCAATAATTGAGTATAGCTGAGTGACTTCTCACGTAAGCATCAATAATCAATACCGTGTGCTACTATGCAACCACGCGTATTACTGTACTTTTACTACCGAGTAGTTCAACAGTTTTAACGGTAACACCTCCACCGTTATTTTCATAAAGTATTTTGTCGTTTTCTCAATCCGACAATAATTCCGTTGTGGGGTCCACCAATGATTGTGCCGTCGTACGAATATTCCCCGATAAAAAGAATATTCCCCGACCAAACGAATATTTTATAACAACTTGCGTACTTTGCAACATTTATAAATATTACCCACAACTATAACATTATATCAAATCCACACCATAATTTTCAAAAATATAATTCGAGAAAATTAAATATTTATTCATAAAATCTGGGGATTCACAATCTCCCCTCCTTATGAAATTTCGCCCTCGAAATTTACGTACGTACCTGGTATGCCGAACAGGTGAGGATACCTTGACTTCACTTCAATTTCTAACTCTTGAGGTATAACTTTTGAGCGTCGAATATAATCCTTCTTATCAAAGATTGTAATACGTATCTCTTCAAACGTTAAATCATCCTCTATCTCGTCCGATTCTAAATTAATAATGTGGTTCGGGTCCTCCACATATTTACGTAACATCGATATGAAAAAAAACGTTATGAACACGCAATATATTTGGCGGTAAAACGAGTCTATAAGCCACAGTTCCTACTCAATCGAGGATTTCAAATGGGCCAATTAAATCGAGCGTTTAGACTTCCTCTGTTAGTCAATTCTTGCTTCTAGAATAATGTCCTCTTGAACATTCTTAATTCTTCACATTCATCAGCTCTGAGTGTGTAGCTTGAGCGGCTTTAACTTTATCGATTAAAGTCGATTCTACTTGTATATTCTTTATCTTCACGTGAACTTGTAACCGCATACGATCTTTTACTCACACGTCAGCTACCATGTTCGCTTTCCCACGATAATATTGCATGGTACGATCGTAATCTTCAACAGCTCGAGCCAACATCTTTGGCACGTAATACGTTCGTTTTAGGTGAAGAAAATATTTGAGGGTTTAAGAAATGGGTTTTGTACTGGGGTCAATACAAAATTCGATTTCACGCTCCAGGGGTAAGCTAAGAAGTCTTCAAGAATACGTCAGAAAATTTATTAACACTAGAAATATCATTCAAAATTGTGACCCTCATCCAAGACTTGGATAACACTTCACATTGATACCTATCAACTTGTCATCGTCATTCACGACGTCTCCTACGGAAAGTCTGTCTTCGGTGCATTCCACATAAGGAAGTCAACAATGAAAGGACTGGGGCTCTTTATTTATGGCTTGAAATGACAATGATTGACTTTAGTGGTTTGGTTGCTTGAATTCGCATAAAAGGTTAGTTAGGAATATGAAAGCTAACAACCTTACGAAAAATATGATGAGTAGTTAACCAATCTTTCCCAAAAATCACATCAAAGGCAAGTATTTTCAAAGAGATAAGATCGACAGGTAACGTGAAAGTGTCGATTTGAATCAAACAAGATTTATAAATAGTGGAGGTAACGAAAGTTTCTCGGAGTTAACTTCAAACATTGAACACAACTAGGTGAAATAAAAGAGTGAGTAGAATCGGTATCTAACACGGTATAGACTTCGCAAGAGTTTATGACTAACATACTCGTGATAATTTTATTCAGGTTCCTCGTCACGGAAAAAAAACGCTCTCTCTTAAACTACCGGCTTTGGCTTACCTGGAATATCCTTTGGTGCCTCCATCCTAGCTGAACTTGTCTTCGGTGAACGACAAAATCGGGCTAGGTGACCTTCTCTTCCACAATTATAGCATGCTTTGGATGGCATCGCACAATTTGGACTGATGTGTCCCTCCCCTCCGCATTTAAAACATATGATAGGTGGTCGTTCTCCTTCCTTAACGACAGGTGCTGGTGCTGACGTCTTTCCATCATTGTTGAATCTTCTCTTCTTGAAATGTCCATTCTTATTGTTTTGGCCCTGATTACCACCGAAGTGGTTACCATTTTTGGCCTGTTGATTCCCTTCACGCTTGTTGTCACCGCTTCGATGACTGCTCTCGCTGGTATTATCATTTTGTCGGCTACTCTCTTTTAGTTGCGTTGACTCGTTATCGCGCTCCACTAACTGAGCCCTATTTACAACATCTGAATATAAACATAATTTATGAGAAATAAGATGTTGACGTATCTCCGGTTTTAAACCTCTTAAAAACATTCGCGCCATTCTCTCTTCATTATCCACCAAGTGGGACGCAAATCGGGATAACTCCGCAAATTTTGCCTCGTATTGCGACACGGTCATATTGTTTTGTTCCAACTTGATGAATTCCACCTCCTTCATATGGCGAATACTTTCGGGAAAGTATTTGTCGTTGAACAGCTCCTGGAACTTCTCCCAAGATATCTTCAGTACAACAGGTTGAGTACGTTTTTACCGATTCCCACCAGTAATCTGCCTCTCCGCGTAACATAAAGGCGGCAAAGGGAACCTTTTGCTCCTCGGAGCATTCCAAGACATCAAATATCTTGGTGATCTGCTTTATCCATGTATCCGCCATAAGTGGTTTTGGCTCTCCCTTAAACTCCGGTGGTTCCAGCTCCTTGAACTGTTTAGCGGTGACCGCCCGAGAGTTTCCCGTGTTTCCATCTATGTTTTGGACAGGAGTCGCTCTCGCCTGCTGTTGCATGAATTGCATAAAACCTCTGAACATTTGATCATTCATCATTTGGTCAGTGTTGTTGTTTGCATGAGGATTGTCGCCTTCCTGATGCACATTATCCTGATTATTAATATGTGGTGAATCAACGATCGCCTGTGCTCCATTACTATTCTCAACATTCTCAGATGTCATTTTCAGATACTGCCACATAACAAAAGGTTAATTGACATGTAACATATTATCCTTATATTCTGACCGACCAATAAAATAACACATAAACTTAGGTAGGTCATACTAGCGAAGGAATTCCCCGTCTCTCCCCTCCTAGTACTATTCTCATATCTTAGCCAGGGATCATATCCCTAAGCTCTGATACCAACTGTGACGCCCCCAAAATTAGGTATACATCACCCATCTTGGGTCGTCAGATACATGGTACATGATTCAAATACAACCTACTAATACAACTGTCGTGTACAATACGACAAAACATAAACTGTGAGTTTGAATACAAATAATGTCTACTAGAGATTATATAAACTCAAAATGAGTCCTCAATACAATTATTGTCACACTATTTCACAGAATAGTGAGGACTACTAATGCTATTCTCTGGACCGTCACTCCGTTCCCCGACTCGTCCCAGCTATATTCTCATTTCCTGAAGAGAACAGTGAAAGAAAGGGTGAGCTCAACTAGCCCAGTAAGAAATATTATGACTAAGATAATGCAGAATAAATTATCATTAGCCTTCAACAGTGTTAAACTGATAAAATATAATAAACATCAAGTTTAACTGCAGCGGAACCAGCAATCCATTAAAAGAGTAAAGTAGAAAATAAAATCTACTATCTTTTATGATTTAAAAGGTTTTTTATCATCGTTATAGCTGAGACTCAGCTTAATAAATATTCCACATCATCGAATCACCCTTGCACTACGGCCAAGGATATTCTTTAGTATCACGACCACAATTATCCATGCACTACGGGCTAAAGATAATCGTGTTTTCATCAACGGTCCTGATCATGCCATAAAACAATTCATCTTTGCACTACGGCCAAAGAGAATCCATAACCATAATCATACCAAAAACTGTCCATCAATGCATTACGGGCCAATGAGGACTTTTAATTTTTACATCATTTATAACATTACGGTCATGATTATACCGAATAATCCTTGGTCATAATCATACCAAGTCCATCTATGCACTACAGGCCACAAATGACTTTCAAAAATATAAATAAGAGGATGATGACAATGATATAAGAATTCAATAAAACAAGTTCAAGAATTATTTTATCCAGGAATTATTAACGTCCAAATTGTCAACACGATACTGTTTTGTGGTGTAAAATTCAAGAATGCTCAGAAGAATATTTCCATAAAAAGATACTGGATGAAGCGCAATTATCAAGGATATTCCACTAATTTCATGGAGTATAGAAGTCAAAGTTTTATCCAACGGAGTAATACCGAATACAATAACAAAAGATATCACCATGCATGCGATAGAGACCACACAAACAGGTTATTCCCGCAGAATAATAATAACGGAACCAGGTCAGGTGAAATTCACACCGACAGGATGTTCCAACAGAATAATAAATGCGGAATAGTAAATGATGGAACCAGGTCCGGCGTATAGCACAAACAGGATATTCCGACAGAATAATAAAGGCGGAATAATAAAAATGGAACCAGGTCCGGCGTATAGCACAGACAAGATATTCCGACAGAATAGTAAAGACAGAATAATAGAAGAATGTCACCAAGTATAGGATAGCCCACGTATACAGGTTATTCCAACAGAACAATAAAGAAATGGAATAACAGAAGTTCTCTTCTTGAATACAAAAGAATAATATCCCTTACGAGTACAACAAATAATATTCCCTACCTTAGAAGAACTGAATATTGGAAAAGTGAAGTAGCAGAATACTTTTCTTCTTTCTCTCTAGAGTTTCAGTGAATTCGTAAGAAATAATGAAGGAATGAGCTTTCTATTTATAGAAAAACTGAGGGTGGCTCTTAGTCTTAACGAAGGGTCAAAATGACTCTTGGTAATATTGAAGAGACAACTACTATTTACGAAGGGGTAATTAACCCTTGGAACACCGAAGAGGCAGTTAACTAGGGACAACTACTATTGACGAAGGTAATTACTATTTACGAAGGTAATTACTATTTACGAAGGTAATTACTATTTACGAAAGTAATTACTATTTATAAAAGAGACTCTTAGATGACGACATATGGCCCCCCATAAATAATTAAACTTATCACCAACGTCTAATAATAGACTCTTTATATACATCAAGGATTGAATAAAAATTACCAGAAATCATTTTATTTTTTAATCAACAAATAAATAATCTTTCAACAATTATTAATCATTATAACTTGTCGTCTCAATTATTGTTTAAATAATATAACATATTATACAGATGATACTGTGACAATAATTGAATCAATAATATAAGAGATATGATGCAGCAATTACTGTAGCAATAATTGAGTATAGCTGAGTGACTTCTCACGTAAGCATCAATAATCAATACCGTGTGCTACTATGCAACCACGCGTATTACTGTACTTTTACTACCGAGTAGTTCAACAGTTTTAACGGTAACACCTCTACCGTTATTTTCATAAAGTATTTTTGTCGTTTTCTCAATCCGACAATAATTCCGTTGTGGGGTCCACCAATGATTGTGCCGTCGTACGAATATTCCCCGATAAAAAGAATATTCCCCGACCAAACGAATATTTTATAACAACTTGCGTACTTTGCAACATTTATAAATATTACCCACAACTATAACATTATATCAAATCCACACCATAATTTTCAAAAGTATAATTCGAGAAAATTAAATATTTATTCATAAAATCTGGGGATTCACAATCTCCCCTCCTTATGAAATTTCGCCCTCGAAATTTACGTACGTACCTGGTATGCCGAACAGGTGAGGATACCTTGACTTCACTTCAATTTCTAACTCTTGAGGTATAACCTTTGAGCGTCGAATATGATCATTCTTATCAAAGATTGTAACACGTATCTCTTCAAACGTTAAATCATCCTCTATCTCGTCCGATTCTAAATTAATAATGTGGTTCGGGTCTTCCACATATTTACGTAACATCGATATGAAAAAAAACGTTATGAACACGCAATATATTTGGCGGTAAAACGAGTCTATAAGCCACAGTTCCTACTCAATCGAGGATTTCAAATGGGCCAATTAAATCGAGCGTTTAGACTTCCTCTGTTAGTCAATTCTTGCTTCTAGAATAATGTCCTCTTGAACATTCTTAATTCTTCACATTCATCAGCTCTGAGTGTGTAGCTTGAGCGGCTTTAACTTTATCGATTAAAGTCGATTCTACTTGTATATTCTTTATCTTCACGTGAACTTGTAACCGCATACGATCTTTTACTCACACGTCAGCTACCATGTTCGCTTTCCCACGATAATATTGCATGGTACGATCGTAATCTTCAACAGCTCGAGCCAACATCTTTGGCACGTAATACGTTCGTTTTAGGTGAAGAAAATATTTGAGGGTTTAAGAAATGGGTTTTGTACTGGGGTCAATACAAAATTCGATTTCACGCTCCAGGGGTAAGCTAAGAAGTCTTCAAGAATACGTCAGAAAATTTATTAACACTAGAAATATCATTCAAAATTGTGACCCTCATCCAAGACTTGGATAACACTTCACATTGATACCTATCAACTTGTCATCGTCATTCACGACGTCTCCTACGGAAAGTCTGTCTTCGGTGCATTCCACATAAGGAAGTCAACAATGAAAGGACTGGGGCTCTTTATTTATGGCTTGAAATGACAATGATTGACTTTAGTGGTTTGGTTGCTTGAATTCGCATAAAAGGTTAGTTAGGAATATGAAAGCTAGCAACCTTACGAAAAATATGATGAGTAGTTAACCAATCTTTCCCAAAAATCACATCAAAGGCAAGTATTTTCAAAGAGATAAGATCGACAGGTAACGTGAAAGTGTCGATTTGAATCAAACAAGATTTATAAATAGTGGAGGTAACGAAAGTTTCTCGGAGTTAACTTCAAACATTGAACACAACTAGGTGAAATAAAAGAGTGAGTAGAATCGGTATCTAACACGGTATAGACTTCGCAAGAGTTTATGACTAACATACTCGTGATAATTTTATTCAGTTTCCTCGTCACGGAAAAAAAACGCTCTCTCTTAAACTACCGGCTTTGGCTTACCTGGAATATCCTTTGGTGCCTCCATCCTAGCTGAACTTGTCTTCGGTGAACGACAAAATCGGGCTAGGTGACCTTCTCTTCCACAATTATAGCATGCTTTGGATGGCATCGCACAATTTGGACTGATGTGTCCCTCCCCTCCGCATTTAAAACATATGATAGGTGGTCGTTCTCCTTCCTTAACGACAGGTGCTGGTGCTGACGTCTTTCCATCATTGTTGAATCTTCTCTTCTTGAAATGTCCATTCTTATTGTTTTGGCCCTGATTACCACCGAAGTGGTTACCATTTTTGGCCTGTTGATTCCCTTCACGCTTGTTGTCACCGCTTCGATGACTGCTCTCGCTGGTATTATCATTTTGTCGGCTACTCTCTTTTAGTTGCGTTGACTCGTTATCGCGCTCCACTAACTGAGCCCTATTTACAACATCTGAATATAAACATAATTTATGAGAAATAAGATGTTGACGTATCTCCGGTTTTAAACCTCTTAAAAACATTCGCGCCATTCTCTCTTCATTATCCACCAAGTGGGACGCAAATCGGGATAACTCCGCAAATTTTGCCTCGTATTGCGACACGGTCATATTGTTTTGTTCCAACTTGATGAATTCCACCTCCTTCATATGGCGAATACTTTCGGGAAAGTATTTGTCGTTGAACAGCTCCTGGAACTTCTCCCAAGATATCTTCAGTACAACAGGTTGAGTACGTTTTTACCGATTCCCACCAGTAATCTGCCTTTTCGCGTAACATAAAGGCGGCAAAGGGAACCTTTTGCTCCTCGGAGCATTCCAAGACATCAAATATCTTGGTGATCTGCTTTATCCATGTATCCGCCATAAGTGGTTTTGGCTCTCCCTTAAACTCCGGTGGTCCCAGCTCCTTGAACCTTTTCATTTCAGATTCTATCTCCCGGGTCATCATGATTCCTCCATTGCTCATCTTCCGTGAAAATTTCATTTGGGTTCCTCACTTATTAGGAAGTCATGAAAACCGTTATCCCTCAAAATACTCGACTTTGACTTGTCTAGGGCAGCATTTGGCGTCATCACTACCATTAGAATATACTTTTCTATAGGGTATATTCCTCCCTCAACTGCCTCGTCGTACTCCTGATTCACGATCTGAATCACAATCTTCGATCCATATCAAATTCAGGTTGACCGCTCTGTACATGGTAATTCAAAACTCGTTGTTGGGTTCTCCCAATTGCTTTCCAAAAAGAGAAATTCATGTCATCTATTTTAGCCTTCTTAGATCGGACATCTCTTTCCACAATATCCACGTGTCGTGTGGCTTTTACCCATGCATCACTCATTCTTACTCGTTCAGTTTTTTCTTCTTTCAGCTCATATTCCATCTTTATCATTTTATACTCTGCCAAAGAATGCTTCTGTTCAAGCATCACATATCGGGTAACACAAGCTTGAATTTTTAAATCATTTTGTTCCACGACCGCCTGTCGTTCTTCAGCCTGCTCTTCTAACTCATGAATACGATTTTGAAATTCTACATTTTGATCATATAATTCCTCTAATAAACTCTCCTCAGGTACCTCTTCTTCCTCACTCTTAACTGTCACCTCTGTGACTATCTCGGGTGCAACTATCAATTCTTCACTAACCACATGGATATCTCTAATAACTTCTTCGCCTGACATCACATTATCATGGTTAGTGATTAGAGGTATCCCCACAGTCTCATTCACTCCATTGTTAGCATTCTCAGCTGCCATTCTCAAATACTGCCATTAAACAAAGGTTAATTAAGCAAATTAACATATCACATAATATCCATATATTATGACCAACCAACAATTTAAGCTTAGGTAGGACACATTAGTGAAGGATTGACTCATCTCTCCCCTCCTAGTCCTATTCCACGATTTCCGCCAGAGACCATATCCCTAAGCTCTGATACCAAATGTAACGACCCCAAAATAGGTCCATTCAATCCAACCAATTCCGAGTCGCCAAATACTTGGTACATAAAACAACTACAACTTTATTACAATAATTGTCGTGCAAAATACAACAACACATATACTGTGAGTTTAGATACAAATATATACCAAATGTGACACATGTCCCAACCGTGGAAAACACCTCACAGTGACACCTTACATAAAGGTATAATCAAAAACTGTTTTAGAAACTAAAATATTTGGGAAGTGCTCAAGAAAACCTTCGTACATGGGAGGCCATGCTTCTAGGTTATGATAGATATCATATGGCCACAGAATTATTCTTGGTTGACCCAATATACCCCAAAGAAAAATGAGAAGATTACTATCATATTCTTCCCAATGGTGAGTCTTTTCTTGATTTATCATTATATCCACTGTCTCAAATTGAGAATTATACTTCAAACAAACACCAAGATTATATAGGTAGTGCTCGTATAGATTATAAGAATTTTGTGTGTGAAAATTTTAGTATTTAAAACTATTATTTTATGTGATCCTATTATTTTGATTACATTAATGTGCACAAGAAAATTAAACTTAATTGAGGGAATTAGTTTCTCTATTGATTACAATACACATCTATAAAAAATAAGTTAAAAATGCTTCTGACAAAGAAACATAGAAGAAAAATTAGACGACCCAAGTGACGAGCACAAAATTATAATAATCTATACGACCCAAAATTCTTCAACATTTGTTAATTATATTTATTCATTTTAGACGACCCAAGTGACGAGGCACCCAATTTCAGGTCCTTGTAGACTGCACTTGCCAAGAAATTAGACGGCGCAAATGACGAGGCACCCGAGTGTTACACTTTATCACTAAAAAGTTAATGAGGCGCCTGACTATAAGTCCTCAAACCCGAAAAGTTATACTTTCAACTTTAAAAGTAATCGAGGCACCTGACTATAAGTCCTCGAACCAGACAAGTTATACTTTCAACTTCAAAAGTAATCTAGGATTTATTATTTGATACATTATGCTTTTCATTAAAAGAAATTTTATTATCAATAAATTGTCAAACTTCCACTTATGCTTGAATATTTTTTCTGATCTCTTTTAAATAAAAGTATAGATTCAAGTGTTAGTTTGCATAAAAAAACATGTTTTTTTCTTGAAAAGATTCATGTTTGCTGTTTTATGAGGCTTATTGTTGTCTTGGAGTTTTAATTCGAACAACTTAAGATTCAATGTTAAATATTGAGTTTTAAAGAATCGTTCAAATTAAAGGCAATCAATAAGGATAAAAGAAACTACAATTTGATAAATGAAATATATGTACATGAATTTTCTGATACAGGAAATGAAAAAAAACTATGAAAGTTCATGATCTAAAGGCCATGACCTGTCAAACTGAAGAGAGGGGAATAGCTAAAGCCTTCAAGTCGACAATGGTGTGGTACCCTGAGCCTTCATATTGGAGGCTATCGAGCCTTCAAGGTCTTGGGCAGCTGACTCAATTTCCCAAAAGCTTGGTCTTCAATTTATCTATGGCATCTTGAAGCTCCTAAAGCTCTACATAAAGTAAGTCATTTTCATGAAGACGTGAAGTGACTTCCGAACGAAGTGCAAAAACATGATGATTGGAAATAAAGACATCCAACCTAGCATGGAAGGGAGACATGTCCAAGGAAAGTTAGGAGATACCTAGATATCCTTGAAGAGCTCCTCTAGGTCCTGCCCTTCTAGGGTTTTCTCCCCTAGAGGTTCCCTCTCCTAGGACTTTCGTTTTCAAGGCTTGCAAAACATCAAGCTTCAAGAAGTGTAGACTTCAACACTTAAAAATATTTTGCATGATCATCTCACCAAAGGCGTGACTCACGCACATGGGGAAAATGTTTACTGGTAGATGACATAGACATCCTCCAGAGTAGAGGTGTATTCCCCCTAAGTAGTGACAAATATACATGTTGAAGAACACCAGCGTGAAATCAAGACGGTAATAACATCATGGTCTTGTTGGATGCGAAGATTCCTGCATAGCTAAATGCAACGCAGAATGCCGGCCCTCTCCAGTATATTCACATAATCAGAATTTACGAGAACCTCGTTAGTCCAATGTTTCCACCCCTGAAGACGATTGGATGAGTCGGATATGAAACGAATGGGACTATAAGGGTACTCTTATTTTTCTATACACATATGGGGAATGCGAGCAGAATAGGGAAAACTGTCTAAGCTTGCGCAAGCCGTAACATATAGAAATAAACCTGGTT